>OZ017739.1:404547114-405077114 GCA_963969285.1 Odontomyia ornata | reverse complement strand
ATATAAAACAATGCACAATTTCCTTTGTCTCGGTAAGTTCATGCATGACTATTTACAAAAATGTATTTATATTAAATACGATTTAAACCTGGCAGCAAAAACTATCAAAATATCTATCCACCATCAGCAACATTGCATTTAAGCAACATTCCATCATCCTGTTCCGAAGAAGATATTAAAGAAGCGTTCACTAAGAATGGATTCGAAGTCAAAGGCTTTAAATTTTTCCCGAAAGACCGCAAAATGGCACTAATCCAACTTGCATCCGTAGAAGGTGCTGTTTTAGCTCTCATTAAAATGCACAATCATCAACTATCTGAATCCAATCATTTACGTGTAAGCTTCTCCAAATCAAACATTTAAACAAGTGATATTGAATGTGTGAGAGATAACTACAAATAAGAATATTAAGATAAAAATACAGAAATGAAATTGACACATGTAGGCGAAGGATGTAAGCAGCTAATTAGAATTCTTTAACAAACAAAAAGAAAATGAAAACGACGGAGAGCTTACAAATGGTGATTCTGGGGAAGATATTTCTCGTGATTTAGTTACAGGTGAACTTATTAAGAATCCAGTGGAGGACCGCCGTGCATTAGCCGAGTGGAATGAAAGACTTCACGATCAGTTGAAGGCCCCGAAACAAGATTTAGCAATCAAGAGATGAAACCAAGGAAACCGCAAACGATAGTATTCATCGTGAAAACGTTCGTCCAGGACGGGATAAGTAATTACACGAGATAGTTGACCAATTGGCGGAGTTTGTGGCTCGCAATGAAAACGTAAATATAAAAGTAAGCAAGAAAATGAATCCTGATTTATCATCAGTGGCATCGAAATCGACGGACTGCTCCTGAATGTATATTATTCCATAGAGCAGCTTATACATCAATTTTCTCACAATCTGAACAAGAAACGATCGACAACTTATACCCGTTGAAAGTATGATGGCAAAACTTACCAGAACCCAATCTAGAATTCAATACTCAATCAGATCCAGGTCATGATGAGCTCCCTCGGTCTTGACTGTGCCAATTAGTTCAAAGATCGATGCCTAAGAAAGTATTTATTCTTCCTGCCCCGGAGCATCGTTTATTTAAGTAGAAAATTTATCCTATTCTAGTTTTCTAACGCAAACATTTTTAGCAACACAAGGCCTGGTACCTGTCGTATACAATATGAATTAATTTAGAATACATCATTTAATCGAAGTTTTGAACAATCATTAAAGGTTTAATGGGTTTATATGCTATCGAATTAGCTCGTATTTTGCGCGTTAAGTATCTAGTAAATACATAAAAATCACTGAATGGAAGTCCACGGTTTAATGTCATGTTTAATTAAACACACCGTTGCGTGTTGTTTTGTGTTTGTGAACTGTATAGCAAAAGTATATGGGCATTGAAATTTTGTGGAAGGAATGCAAGTGGTGTATGTTGTGTTGAAACGGTACAAACTCGCATGAAAAAAAAACAAATACAAATCCTTAAAAAGAACAACAAGTTATGTAAAACCAAAAGCATAAAATAAAAACTTGTTTTATTTTATGGTTTCATGTAGCTGCAAGATAGTTTTGTTTTAGCTACCTCCATTTTCATGTAAATGACTACGTCATTACTATTTTTATCGTACGATTAAACACAATAGGTTTTTTTAGGACATAATAGCGTACAAGAATACGAATACGAGTATTTTAAAATGAGTATATTATACTAAAAATGGATTGTCAACTCGATACATAATCCCATCGTTCTAATCGACTTTTTGATAAGGAATGATTTTGTAGACTTAGGTTAAAATTTAATCGGAACAATGTTTTGTCGCACTAGAAACTTTTACTCTCATAATCTGCTCACTTTGATGCAATGTAGTTTTAATCAAACATATTATGTTAGAAATATTATCCCCGATATGATTATTTAACATTTATACATAGAAAATGTTCAAAACGAAATCGAGGTTATTTTAAAAATCAATTACATAAGAAGCAAAAGAGGAAAAAAAAACACAATTTACATACGTTTCCTTAATTTAGTTTAATCATATTACACTTCATATTTACACAAACATTTTACTGATTTTTCAATCACTTTTATTTAATATTTTCTTTCTGAGTTTGGTTCTATGAAAAAAAAAGAAAGATATTTCTTGGTTGTCATATATAGTTATAGGAATGTATTTCTATAATTTTAGAAAATTAAAAATGAATTGCTAACAAACAAACGGACTTTCCTTTTCAGTGGTTCTTCTTCTTTTTCAGCGGGAAAGGAAGTGCAGGGTAGGTATGCCGTCGCGAGGGTAGGGTTTCGAAAAATCCGCTGAGGTCGGTTTCGCGTCGTGCGCGGTACCCGGTACCTTTGTTGTTTTGTCGCTTCATTAGAGTAGCTTTCGTCGGGATGAGTTAAAGTAGTATACTTTTCGGTACCGCGTCGGAAATTCGGGAACGCGAAATAAAAATTAGCTTTTGTATTTTTGACTGGTTAAGGAAGAAATACGGAGTAACGTAGAATAGGTTTCTTCTCCGTATGGTTTTGTTTTGTAACGCGTTTTGAAAACGGGCGTGTACAGGTGGCTGAAAATATGTAAATGAGCGTAACCCATTCGGAGACCCGTGACCGAAATCCTCTCCGAACTAGCTGGCCGACAAGCAGCCACCGCATGAATGGGTTACGGTGCACGGATTGGTTGACCGGTTGGTACCATCCGTTGGCACTACTCAGACTTAACGTCTAGAACCGATGAGAGGTCGGTTCCGCGTTCGGACCTAAAAAGGTTGAAAATCATTACAGACACATAAAAAAGGGCCCAGCGCTAATGTCCGGCCCGATACGACGTCACTTCCTACAAGAAATGGTGAAAATGTTGGCCGAAAAAACGTAAATATCAGGAAATGTATCAACCACTGTTTGATAAACGTCCAAAAACTCATAGCTGTTGATGTTGAACCGGAAAATGAAAAGGCAGCGTGGAAATCAAATGATAAAGATGGGGAAGACATTTGATTTTCATAATTATTTTGTTTGTCAATAGGTCGATCCTAGAACTTTTAGATTATTTACTTCAATTTCTTAGACGGGAAGTACTTGAGAATTGGATCAATCGCGTGAGCTTATTCATTACCAAATTACGTGCTCGTTAACCCTTTAATTGGTCAATATTCAGCGTAATAACAAGGCTTTTCACAAATTAGTTTAACTCCACAAAAGCGAAAATTTCCTATTGATTGATAAGCCCCCGGATTTATAAATAAATAGTAATGATACTAGTAAAGTCGCGATGCAAACTATCTTAAGAAAGCAATTTTCTCAACTCTAAGACTCATCGCTCACTCATGAATTCTACTTTGCCCATCGCTTGGACTTTTCTACGAGTGAAATTCAGTGTATCCCCCTAAATAAGAGAACTTGTATGGAAGTATCCAAGTCCTTTGAAAATCGAATGTCAAAGAAATATTATGTTGCCTTATTAAATGGTCATATGAAGCAAGATTTTGTTACAGCTTATATTCATATAGGAGAAAATCATCCGCATCGTCATAGAGCGCTCGACGGACCATGTGGGGTAAGTACCCTTTTTGCCTCATGTTTTTTAAATTGCTTTCTTTTCGTAATTTGTCACTTTTTAAATTAATATTTTTTTTCTATTTTTATATTAACAAATTTTTTTGTAAGAATATTATTATATTGACTTAACACCATTACGTTGATTCAGTTATATGGATATTTTCCTTGAATTTTAAAAGTTATTTAATTAATAAATTATAAAAATAAAGAAATAAAATGAATTGATACCCTTACCCCTTGGTCTTTCCATTACGTTGGATTTGACCGGGTATAGGACCCGGTACGGTGGCTGGCTCTCCTCATAAAAGATGAGCCAGCCGCCAGGTACAATATAATCTTCTTGGTTTCAGGTGACGTCGCGGGTTGAGTGGCCCAAACAGAGTGCCTCTTTATGGCATAGAGTTATGCAATCGAATTGTAAAATTCTATGGCATAAATTGGTCATCGGGGTACTTTTCTTCTGATGGGAAGACTTATGCCAGTTAAGTTGTATGAGTTTTCCACTCAGAAGAGGAATACCTGGCCACTGCAACAAATATGGATATTAATCCAATTGGGTGGGTGCGAAGGGGCTCCATCACCACCCGGTTGCCCTTCTCTCATTTGTGGGCCATGAGCCTCTCCGGGTAAGGACGAGGTCACCCTGCTTCCACTTCTTTTTGCTTGTTACCCTTGTTCCTTGAACTAGTCAGTTGTCCCTCGTGTAGCTACCTACACTTTTTGCGACTTCGATCGCCTTGTCCTTATTCGACCCCAAGAAATTCGTGAGTGCGAAATTTTTTGTAGTGGGTCCTTGTGCTGGGGGAATGAACCCGCCCCACGACACCGCAATGCTAGCCTGCCAGCGCATTCACGCGTCCCCAGACGAGGGCATTCTCGGCAGATATCTCCATCTTCTTCTGCCGAGCCAGCAGAACATCGCTGCAGTCCTTCACGGACATTTTGAAACTTATACATTCACTACAATATATATATATATATATATATATATATATATATATATATATATATATATATATATATATATATATATATATATATATATATATATATATATATATATTAATATGGAATCATTTGTATACTTTTTAAAAATTGCAATCTGATTGTATGAAAGTGCAACAAACTACCATCACTATGGCCCCTTTATACAGAAATTTCTTTCTTTCAGGGAAGCCGGCATGTATTTGGCAGTGAAATGTAGTTTTTTGTATGATTATTATATGCCAAATAAGTAATAAAATTTAAAAAAAAAAAAGTCATTCGAAAGCATGAGTCGTACTTGCGAATGTTTTCCAGGAAGTGTTTTGAAATTGGAGTGTCGCCAGAAAGGTAACTTCGAAGCGTGAATTTCTCTCGAGAAATTTATGCAAAAAAAAAAAAATCAATGAACGTCTCTTCTCAATGGCATGGTGTACATATAGCTGTCATTTTGTTCAATTCATGATTAGAACAAACCACATAGCTGATGAAAAACTAAATTTGTCTAAATTCCGTTTTTATACAAGCTTTATCAACCGAAAAAAAGAAAATCTAACAAACATCCCCAAAATTTGCTGGTAAGATATTCTAACAAGTTGATTTCATAGTTGTCTTAATTCAACATTTAAACATATTAGCAAAAGCAAAGCACTATATGGTAAGAACCTTCAAGTTCCCAACATTCCTGTTCTTCATCACCACGAGAGGCGGTCACGTAAAGGGTTGTGAGGAGTCATAAAAACAGTTAATTTGACTAGAAATATGCTCAAACGGATGCGGAGTAACTTCAAATTGAATTTAAATTGGTTCAGTTTAATGCTGTTGTCGGTAGGATTTCCAGTGGGAACCATGAATCGAAAGGTGGAACGAAAACTAGAAAGCACCTCTGTGGAGCAGAATATCAAGTACAACCGGAAAAAAAAGTAGTTACAATAAATCTTTGTAGCTGATACATAAAACTCGATCTATATTAAACGCTGCTACCGAATTAACAGTAATATTTTAAAGCTTGCAAGAAACTGGCAGTGTTACCATCTCTTAATGTAACCGTAAAACCTTCAAAAGATGTAAACTTCAACTAAAGTTTCTTACTTTTTCGATCAAAAGAATGTTTATACCAACACAAAATATGGTTGAGAAATCATTTAAGAAAGTTCAAATATTCGTATTCCATTCCAAAAATAATTTTGAATTAATGGATGCTACTCAGCATCTTGTTACAACTAAATAAACAAAAATAAACCGTGAAAACATGGCAGCTCCTCACAAGATTAGATACTCTAAACATAAAATTTTACTCCTTCGCAAGATTCACCGCCATAAATTTACTTTCGAAAGAGAGAACTAGACAGAGTTCAAGATTATAGCCCAATCGAATTGGAGTTTAAAAGATTTCGCTAGACTTGGAGTGCAACTGACTATTTGAAATGCGTGACTAAAATTCAAATTGCTAAGGAATGTGCAATTTTGCTTGCTTGTGGATCGTATGGGTAGGAATTTAAGCAAGTTTAACGTTAAAAGGATTTTTCGCTGGACATACAATAGTTCCTCACTCGGCTTAACAAAATTAATGAGAGCTTTTATTTCTGTGGAAAGATTTTTAAAATTCAAATCAAATGACTTCTTTCACAAGGAGTAGAAAAATTCAAAAATTATTTTCCACATTTGATTTACTCCTTGAGATTTGCTTGAGCGAAACAAAACTAAGAGAAATAATTTCGCAAAGAAGGTTTAGGTGGAATGAATTAAGTGTTAATTATCGGATATATATCAGATACTTTTCCTTGTAGAGTTATTTATTTAATGGCTGAACTCAACCGAGCAGGTACATGACCAAGTTGCAGGTTTAATCCTGCAATAGGGTAGAACTCAGTGAATTGGTAGTGTACGAGGAACCTACTCTATGAAATGCACTTGTTTGAACGTTCGAAGAGAAACTGGCGTTGGATTGAATTTATTACCGGTAATTGAATTAATTTGTGGACTGTGCTTTCTACAAAGTACGCAAGGGCATGTATTCCTTCCACAGACCCAGTTCTGTGACCATAAATATACTTTCTATAAATTATTCTGTTAAGTCCATGCCGTTTTACGGAAAAGCAACTGAAAACGTTTAACATGCTGAATAATGAAGCATTCCAGCATGAATGCTGAAACGCACTAAAACATTCAGTGAAATCTTTAATAATGCTTCATATGAATACAACTAAACAAAAGCATTTATTATTCATGAAACTTTTTCGGGATTCAATCTGCCCACATGCAATAGCTTAGACTTATAATTAGAGCTCGTAATCAGAAAGGACAAAAGAACTATTAAAATTCACCCCTTTTCACAAAATTTGAAAATTTAGCATGAATTGGACATCTGACGCTTTTACAATGTAGTACTAATCGAAGTTTGGAGGATTGCGAATAGGATTTGTGGCCACTTTTGTTCGAACTATTTAGAAAGGATTAAGACGACAGTATATTACATGAAATCGTGATAGCTTAAATGGGTAGAGATTACTTTCCAGAGGCGCTTTGAGAACATTAATTTTCGCAAACTATCTGGTGCATAATTGGCACAATTGGTTAGGAGGATTTTTATGCATGTAGGTATGTTGATTAAGGTTTATGAAACTTTTTATTCGTAAGCTTTTATTTAAAACATAAAAAGAGTTAGCATTAAATGACAAAAGTCACTTTCATTCGGAGTCCACTCTTTTAAGATTACATAATCTTTTATGTAAAATTTGTAAACGGCTCAAAAGCACATGACACCTTTTTCTGATAAACGGCATGATATTTTGTTTTTTAATGATTCTTCCAACTCTACATCTTTAATAAGTTAATTTTCTTTAATATTTATTTAACTTAGCCTCTTGTGCTCTCAACTAGCGTAAACGTCCATATAAGCCTACACAAGTCAATTTAAGTTAAGTTGTCGAAAACGAACTGTTTCTTGCCTAGTTCTTTTCATATCTATTGAAGAAGGCGTAGAATATGGGGGGTGGAGTAGTTTTTGTGCTCGGGAGGTGAATGCTATTTACGGACAGAGTGTGGGACTCCCATGCTCGCAAGAAGGCAACTTCACCACCCAGTAAACATCGCCCCTGTCAACCCAAGAACCCAGCCTGGAACCGGTTGACACATTACTTCGGGCCAGGTCCGTTTTCTTCCGTCGTGAGGCGCCTTCAAGCTGGAGGATCCTTCTTCTAGGTGGAGGAGAGAGTGGCGGAAGAAGTGCCAGAAAAACGATCTCCCAGCCCCAACGCCCCGGAGGCTGTGAGTCCGTTTTATCTTTCAGGGCTGCCCGAATATAATGGGCCACCTTGTTCCATTTGTCAACCAATTTGGGGTGAGCCCTCTCGTCTCCCTGTAGAGGTCCCTTCAGAGCCTGCCCCATTTTATGCACGCAAAAAATGTGTGGCAGGTATTGTCTTCATCTTCTGGCCAAAACCGACAATCGGGGAACCGTAACTTAACAGCAACTGGGGACCGTAACCTAACAACAACAAAAAAAATCTGATGGTGGTGGAGTACTGATTGCTGTTGCTTAAAAATCTTTCCAGGGGGCTTTGCGACGATTTTCATCCCCCAGACTTAACCGAACATGTACTTGTCAAAATCAATACTCTTTCCGCTTCTTCGTAAATATTCTGCCTCTATCTTCCCTGTAACTCTTCTTTTGACTTTGATGATTCACTGTTTGACTCACTATCATCGCATTGTCTTTCACTGCATCCCACGTCACGTGTTATTATTTGTGGCAACTTCAGTCTACCTTCCGTAGAGTGGGACTTAACATCATCTATTGATATCTTGTCTTCCAATCGATAGTCTGTATTACTATCGAATTTTCTTTCCCAATCTTCCCTTAACCAATTAAATTACGTTCTAAATATAAATAATCGGATGCTAGATCTTGTAATGTTGAACATTGATACTGGGCATATTCACGTAGCTCCTGACTCCCATCATCCCCTTCTGTTGTTGGACATCAGCATGAGCTTTCCAAAAACACTTAAATGCCATCAGCCCCTCAAGTTCAACTTCTGGAAAGCCAATTACAGCGCATTGTCAGAATCTTGGAATTCACTTGATTGGCTCTGGTTTTGTGACTGCCTTAATTGTGAAGAAGCTCTTACTAAATTTTATTCCCACCTCGACTCACTTATCCGTCAATTCACACCCCTATGTAGGCCCAAAAAGAGCTCTGAGCCACCTTGGCTCAACCGTGACATCTTAGAAGCTCTGAAGATTAAGAACAAACTTCACCAAAAGTTTAAATTGACTGGTGATTCTGACTCTTATAATGAATACTCTAAATCCCGTGCCTACGCAAAATTATTAGCTAAAAGCTCAAGGAAAAATTACTTTACACATATAGAGCAGTCACTTCATTCCAACCAGTCAAAACCATTTTGGTCATGCATTAGTCATCTAAAGTCCTCCCCGCACTTTTCTAGCACAATGTATTGGAATGATAAACAATGTTCAACACTGGAATCCATTTCCAACTTTTTTGCGGACTTATTTTCCACTATAATTTCCTCTTCGGCATCCGACTCTTCTCATGATTTCCCTCTTCATTTTTCTCTGGCTGATAGTGCTCCTGCAGTTAGCCCTGCAAATATCAATATTCTTGACACAAGCATTGGTTCTGGGCCAGGCGGAATTCCAAATGTGTTCGTCAAATCTCTATCCTCTTCATTAAGTATTCCTCTGAGTTTTACCTTACAGCCCACTTGTCCTCTGGAGTTTTTCCTTGCTTCTGGAATACAGCCAACATCTTACGATTTCATAAATCTGGTCCTCTTTCGTGTGTCTCCAACTACCGTCCAATCTCACTTCTGTCGTGTTTCCCGAAGACTCTAGAGCGTTTAGTTCAATATCACATTTATGAACTTATATACTCTTCGATATACTATCCTGCTCAACATGGCTTTCTTCCAGGTCGGCCGATGACTACAAACCTACTTGAGCTTACTCACATTGTTGGTGAAGCCCTCGATTAGCACTTTCAGGTTGACGTTGTTTATACTGATTTTGCCAAGGCGTTTGATAAAGTAAATCATACGTACTGTGTTAAAAAACTAACACAACATAGTATTTCTGGTTGTTTGCTCTCTTGGCTTGTCTGATACGTATAAAATCGTTCATGTAGAATAAGTCTCTGTGAAGTGTTATCTCACTCCGTCCATCCACAGCCTGGCGTCACTCAAGGATCCATCTTGGGGACGCTTTTATTCCTAATATACATTAACGACTTAAAAGATCCTCCATGTCTTCTCTATGCTATTGATCTAAAAATTTTTAAAGTAATTAGAAGTACTGATGATTGCCACTCCCTCAAAAATGACCTGAGTGTCCTATGCAGCTGGAGTGAATCAAATTTTCTTTTCTTTAATGTTAAAAAATGCCATAAAATGACTTGCTCTTTAAAATCAACTTCAATCTCATTTCCGTATAGCCTACACAATGAGCCGCTATCTGTAGTAACCAAGTTCGAAGGCTTAGGGGTGATCTTCGACCCGCGACTGGATTTCCAAGACCGCATCCTCGGCATCATGTCACGTGCTTCTCGGGTTTCCGGATTTGTTCTTCGTCACTCTTGCATCTTTGGAAATATCCTGTCTCCAGAACATCGTGTATTGTTCCCAAATTTGGACACCGTATTAGAAGTACTAAGACTCACTACTGGAATCTGTACCACTGAAGTTCACCCGAATATTACTCTTTAAATTTAAAGTCCCGTGCCAATCTTATGAAGAAAGACTTTCTTTTCTGCACTCCCATCGTTATCATCCCGTAGATACTTTCTTGATGAATGTCTGCTATATAAGCTTCACCACCATTAGTTGCCAGCAAATGTAACTGAGTTATTGACAATGCGGACATCTATTTATCACTCTAGAAACGAAGGATCATACCAAATTCCATTTGCAAGAACGGAAACATTTTACAATTCACCACTGCTGCGCCTGCCAAGAAACCACAATGCTATGGAGTTTGGCCCGTATCCCCTATCTTTAATAATTTATAAGCATCAACTTAAGAATTTAATTTTAAATACCTAGCCTAGTAGTTTGCTATTTGTATTGTTTGAACCAATCTTGTAATTGAACTTTAGCCTGTAAGTTGGTTGAAATAAATAAATAATTAACAATCTTGTGCAGGTAAGACTGAAAACACCAGTGCCCGCTCAAAAGCTGGGTCAGATAGGAGTCAGTTTCACCATGCCCTCGACTTAGCCGCGGTCCCACAACCAGGATGATACGCGCAGTCTGCCTTCCCTTCCTGCAATCAACCCAAGGCTGCTGCCAATCGTTGAGTGAGCGCTGTTTCTCTTCGTGGACAACCATCTCCTTCGCATCCTCGTTTCAACGCAGGTAAATAGCGTGGCGCTCTCTAGCAAGGATGGTAACAGGTTTCACGCGTGCAATAAGTCTCGACACCAAATCAGAGACTATCGGATACGAAGATGCAATTCTCAGCGCCCCTCTTCTCTGTACCTGTGCCAAGCGTTTTCGATATACCTCCTTACTGAAAACGTCACCCTATATTTCTGCTCCGTACAGTAGCACCAACCCTACCGCACTCATCAAGAGGCGTCTTTTTGATGGACTAGGTTCCCCTAGGTTGGCTATAAGTCGCACAGAGCCGATAATCCCGAAGCAGCCTTCTCAGCCGTTGCCCTGATTTGCTCAAAGAAACTCATCTTCGAGACGATCAGTAGCCCCAGGTACTTTACCGATGGCTTTGATTTGATTAGCCTGTCTCCAATACTGATCATACTTACTCTAGGGATTCTCTTTTTTGTCAAAATGACCACTTTGGTTTTCCGCAGTGCAAACTGAACCCGCGAGCAGTCATCCAGTCCCTCACTTGGAGCGTTAGCATACCTAGCCTAAGTTGCGCCTGTTTTAACGGTGCGTCCAGTGATCAGAGCTGCAACATCATCCGCATCTGCATAGTCGATCAAGCGCGACTCATCTGGCATCTTCAGTCTCAGTAGCCGTAAGGCAGGTTCCTTAGGTTCGGGCCAAGGATAGATTCCTGCGCAACACCCGATGTAACTTCTGCTCTTTGTTGGGCCAGTGTTGTGTCGTAGAGCAGGCTTCGGTCCTTCAGGTAGTCCCTCAAAAGCCACAATAGATATTCTAGAACTTGAAAAGGGGTTTCCAGCGTATCAAGAATACCCATCTATCAAGTGAAGTTGAAGGCATTGAATGGACGAGCGTCCTACTCTAAAGCCATACTGCCGAGGAGATAGGTCCTCTGTAGCACGAATCGCGTTAGTGAGTCTTCCCTTGACGAGTTTCTCTAGCATTTCCCCAGCCGTATCTAGTATGCATAACGGGCGGTATGCAGACGGTGATCTGGGATTTCCCCTCCCCTTGCTTATCAGCACGAGCCTTGCCACCTTCCGTTAAACCGTAGAAACCCCGTCTCGTAGGAAAGACTTGAATGTGCTGAGCAGCAAGTCAGGACAATGGCGATAGACAAGCTGCAACACCTCAGCTGGCATACCATCTGGACCTGGAGCCTTCCTTGCTTTCAGTAAAG
Organism: Odontomyia ornata; assembly: GCA_963969285.1. Taxonomy (NCBI): domain Eukaryota; kingdom Metazoa; phylum Arthropoda; class Insecta; order Diptera; family Stratiomyidae; genus Odontomyia; species Odontomyia ornata. The sequence continues at coordinate 405,065,013 of OZ017739.1, read as the reverse complement.
GGACTGCCCTTCCAGATCTGGCTGTGTGAAGAGGGGACACTTGACTACTGTTTCACCATGGATAACGTCAACACGAACGGGATGGGCAATGAAAGTGCCCGCACTATCTCGTCCATATTTTTCGCATCATGTATGCAAGATTTCCGAAGAGCACCAAATTCCGCAAAATTTGCTTGTAGCAAATGCCCCACGGACCCTTGTTCACATTGTCCACTAGATATTGCCAGCAGCGAGCCTTGGCGTTGTTAATCAATTTACGCAGGCATTTTCTGGCTGACTTACATGCTGCCACCCGGTTGTATTCCTCGTCACGGTTTGGTGCCCGTCGAGCCTAACGCCAAAACTTGTGGCACTCCCTTCGTTTTTCAGCGATTCCAGTTGACCACCAGTACAAACATCAAGAGACAACATCGGTGATCTCAAGCAGAATGCACTGATGATCACTGGCTGAGTAGTCCTCTAATACTCTCTAATTGTGTATCCTCCATACTAAGGACTCTGAGGTGACTGTTACGTCAGGTATGGTTCCTTCACAGCCAATATGGCGGAAAGTCAGCATATTTCCGGTGTTCAGTAGGAAGTGCCTTCCTGGCCGCGATTTTCAGGATCTGTTTGAGGCATGCTCCATTCGATTGCTTCAGCGTTGAAGATTCCCCGAACGAGCACGTTCCCGTTTGCCCTCGAGACAGCGCCCTCCAAAGCATTAAGCTTGGCTTGGCTTGGAAAGATGATATGAATTCGTTCGGCATTAGGTACACACTAAAGAAGGTGATCCCTGAGCACCAAACCCACACAAAACCACCCCCTGTCTGCAGTTCTACGCCTGGGAATCACTGCTTCGAACCCAGACGGTGGCAGTATCAGTTTTATCAGGATACCATGATGCCGTATTTTTATCATGGTTTTGCTCACTCAGCAGCATAACGTCGGCTTTCATGTCCCTCACAAACTGCTCAAGCAGATTTTGGGTGGTTGAACTGCGGTGTACGTTCAGCTGCAGGATGCGGGTCATCGAATTTCTGATTTTGCCTTGGCTAGGGCTTCCTAGGAAACCCGGAATTTTTCTGATTCCAAGAAGTGTGAAAAATCAGGTCTTAGATCAGCATCCTTGCAAAGAATACAGTGTGCCTCTTTCGTATACTCTTTTCTTTCATGCCCCATTTCACCACATCAGCTCCTTTGCATGCTTGTGCAGTGTGACCATAGCCAAGGCATTTGAAACATTGAAGAGGTGCTGCTCTTAGCTGTATCGTACAGATAACCCACCCTTTTCTTACTTTGCCCTTATTCAGAAATCGTTCGGCGTCCTTTTCGGTCATGTTAATTATGGCCATGCGTTATCCCCTATGGCATTCTGGCGTCAGCCTCGCTTTGATCCTGCGCACGCTAGGGAACTCCCTTTTGATGGACCCTCTTTTATCTCGGCCAGATCTATGACGGAGTCAATGTATCTTATTTCGATCGTTGCCATCGGCTCGAGCGAGGCTATAGTTGCGCTTTTACCGAGGACTTTCTTTATTGCATCGCAGAATGCTTATTGTCGGTCTCTGCTCCAAATTCAATCAGTATGTAGCCCAACTGCATTGGTCGTACTGCTTTAATGGCAGTGTTGATGCTTCGGGCCTTACGTTTCCCCAGATATCCCGCAGCACCTCCATATACGATTGACCATCTTGGGGTTTTACGAGCAGTGTTTGCTGCCGGAGGGGCTTCTTTTTCTCCTGTTTTGCATCAGCTCTTTTTTCTTGTTGGGCGTCGGGGCGAACTTTGTTTTCTGGCATATTTTGAAGCAGTTTCTTTGCGGCTTTCTTCGCTCCTTTCGCCAGCACTATCTGAAACCCCTGATCTTTCGTTCCACGTCCATCAAGTGTCTTTTCCTTCCTTCTTTGTCAGATACTCGCCAGCACTATCTGAAACCCCTGATCTTTCGTTCCACGTCCATCAAGTGTCTTTTCCTTCCTTCTTTGTCCCAATCTCCTTCGGTTGGGCTAGATGCCATTCTTTTATTGATTTTCGATTGTAGAGCTTTCTGCATATGCCCTTTTGAACTAGCTTCCAGTGCTTCTTTAGCCTTCTGCTCTTCTTTGGCCTTCTGGTCCTCTTTGGCCTTTAACCAGCTCCTCTGATAATGGCCTATGCGGTCTAGGAACTCCTCTAGTTCAAGGAGCCCAATCTTTACTACTTTGTTGATTTTGGGTGAGACACATGCAGATGGTATTCTTTTTAGAACATCTCTCACTTTTCGGAATAGCCTTTCTTCTTCATGTCGCTAGGTGGCAATACTACTTTGCGTCCATCGTTCTTGGGAGAGATTGTCGGCTTCCATTTCCGAGTATAGTACTTCCGCCACATTTTCGACGTTGGCGATGAAATCACACAACATCGCTTTATTTGTCTAGTCAATCCAGTCCTTTTCTGCCATAATCTCCTCGTGGGCTTCAGGATAGGTCGTTGTTGGATCGGGATTTACGACCCTTGCTTTAGTCACTTCGGTAGCAATTGCATTAGTGACCATCGAATTTTCGATGTTCTTTATATTTTCCTCCACCGCTCGAACATTTACCGCGTCCTGTAGTGTTTCTCGCTTTTTCTTTTTAGGACGCCCGAACACCAGAGGAATCTCAGTCCGGACAAGACTGTCTGTTAATCTCCATTTTTCATCCATCTTCACTGTCATTGTATACATATACATCGTCATTTTTGTTGTCGTTAGTTCCGCTCCCGATGTGCCGGTAACATCGTGGCGTCGGCCGCTAGTTACGTCGTCGTCGTTGTTATTTTTGGTTTTTTTTTGGTTTTTTAAAATCTTTTTTTCAAATACAGTTTTAAAAATTGAGTTTCTTAAAATTAAGTACATTGAGTGGTTGTGTTCCTTGGCTCTCCTGATTCCCAATTTCACCAGCTTTTCCACATATGATTAGATTGGCTCCATTCCTGCTCCTGGTACAGTGCCCCATTGGTTTAAGACCGTCAGTCCTTCCATCTGTATAGGCCTGTGCAAGTCCGAAGGATTTTTTGCTCCACTAGTCTTATCTTGCCCCATTTTGCTTTCGGAGCTCCATTCCAGTTTTATAGGCCAAACCCTCGACTCCCTTGGTCGCTGTTGAATGTTTCCTGAAAAGAGGTATAAGAAGATGATACGCATAAGTCACTTTTTTAAAAATACTGTCATTGTGAGCATTGACGGTAGCCTTCTTGTCGAAAGCTATCCTCAAATACTTCGTTTGCCTAGAGCAGTGCACCATCTGCTCGTTCAACTTAATCCTGGTGTCACAGATGCCTCTTGCACGACAACCGGGTGCTTGAACACAATTAAATCACTTTTCTTTGCATTTAACCTTGATTCCCCATTTCTGGTAATATGCAGTAAGAGATTACAAATATTTTATTTTTGGAGCCTCGTTTTTGCAAAATGCAAATCGTGCTCAAATGATCACACTAACAAGTCGTCAGTGGAGAGATTCACCTGGATTCCGGGCTTATATTCATCTCTTACGCCCGGCACGCCAAAGGCGAATATATTGAAAAGAAACGGGCCTAATATAGACCCTTGTGAGACTCCCGAGTCAATACAAAATGATTCTGACCTAGCTCATGAAGCTGCCTATAATTTTTATAATATAGGCCAGAAAGAGAACGTGGTCAAGCACAATTGCTCATGGTCCCTGTAGAATTTTGTTGAGGTGCTGTTCACTAACGAAGTAACGGAAGAGTCCTCACTCACTCACTCCTCGCAAAATATTTTGCGATAGAGTCAGCGATAGCTTCGTCATCCATGAGCATGGACCCATCATAAGAACCCCGGCAACCTTTTTCTGCCAGTTTGATTATTGATATGAGAAAACATATAAGGAGCTGGTTTGATACTTTCCAGGGCCTGCTCATTACAAAAATCCGTGCTTCTCCCCGAAATTATTCGGTTAAGAGACGTATTGACTAGATGAATACGTTCATACTACCAGTTGACCATATTTAAATTGCGGTGATAGATTCTTGCGAGTAATTTCCTAAGCCAACTACGTCTATAATAAAGCTCCAAAATGTCTTCTGGTAAATCTCGACAAAAGTAATTCGTCGAGGATTTCTTAATGTATATCTTTAAGATGACCAAATCGAGAGGATTTCAGGAATAGGAAGATTTTTTGATCTATTGATCGTAATCCCCTTCAATTTTCCAATCGATTCGCTTGTATGCAATGAAAAGTTGAGGATCTGTAACCTTAAGTTTCACACCCCTTTTCACTCTTAAGGTCAGCTCAGCCAAATGATGATCAGACGCAGCGTCAAGAACTCCACACTTGAAATTCCTTCAACTGTGGGAGAGATTTACCAGATTGGCAGACACAATGAAGAAGTCAATAAAAGACGAGCTTCGGCAGAAGGTAGGCTCTTTCAAGGCAACCAGTATGAGATCCATATTTAGTTGAGCCCAGTTAGACATAGCAGTTCCATAGCCATTAAATGCGATATTTTCCCATGAGGGATGTTTCGCATTGAAATCACTTCCCATGGCATAGAAATCGAATTTTTCGCACAGAGTAAGCACTGTTTTCAAGTCATCAATGAGTTCCCTCACCGAGTATCCATGACGAACATAGATCCCCATGAACGCAAAAGTGTCCCTGTATCCCTGAAAGTCTTCAGGTGAAACCTATAGCAAACTATAGGAGGCACCCTCTCTTTTTTGGTTGCAGCCACACTTGGCTACTGAGGCTTCGGATTCCCTTTATTTTCCCTAAGGCCCACCATACCACCCGGCTTGAGTATAGTCCCCGAGAAACTAGCGGAAGCTTTTTTCGCTACCTTTTTGGCTTGGGAAAATCCCGCCCGCTCACTTCAAGTGTCTTCGATAGCTTCGAAGTGGGCCCCTACGTTGAAGACCCGATTGGCGTCTTTCTGGCTTCTGGCCTTACGATAGTCTCCTCCTTGTCACCACTGTCCGTGGAACTTCCACCCCCGTTCATCTCCAGATCATTGGAAACTTCAGCAGTTGCATCTTGCAACTAGCAAGCAAGCCCAGAATAAACTCCTCGTTTATGTCCTGCCCAAAACTTCACGCAGAAACGCTGCAAGTTTTTTCTTGCTTACAGCGTGAAGCTAGATTTAGCGACGGTGAGCTGCCCATGTTCGTTCTTGCCCCCCATACTCACAGATTCCAAGACAGAACTTGGAATATTGTCGCGGGAAAATTATAGAAAGTAAAAACTGAAGCCCTTATTGCCTAGTAATTAAAAGACTAAAAAGCAAAATAATTATATTGTAAAGAAAAATAGTAACACTTAAAAAAGCTTTAATAATAATCTTTTCTTTGTTTTCGTTTTTTTCGATTTCTCCAATTCCAATACAATTCCCTTTCTCCACTCCTGTAATTTCACTTATTTTTCTACTCATGCTCGTACTACGTGCCTCATCTAGGTGCTTTAACTCTTTTCTCCTTCCACAATTTCCAAAAAGTTTTTCCTCCGAAATTTCTCCGAAGTTCCTCCAAAATTGCGCAATTCCTGAAAATTCCAATTTCTTCCAATTTTCAATATGCATAAAAAAAACCTCCGAAAATCTTTTGCTGCTTGATCCGTGCTGTGTCGAAGACTGCTCGACTCACTTTAATCCATTCTGTTGAAGAAATAAAAGCAACGCTTTATGTAAAACAAAAGTTGGCGACAATCATGTTATTTTAGATACCCACACTATGGTAACCTCGACACCGCCGATCGATATTTCGCTGAGATCTGTCACCTCTGTATTTAAATGTCCCAACCAGCGGATAAGGTTGTGTGACAGATTTCTACACTCTATGCGACTGACGTCGACGGGTGTTTGACGTTGACGGGTGTTGAGCGAACGCAAAAAAGAAGGTCGCGTGTTAATGTCAAATGGCAGTGCTTGTGATGGCTGTAAAAATTCCTACCGTGAGCTTTTCGTGGCGTTGAAGAAGTGCGCTGCGATTCGCGGGAAGGTTAAGAGAAATTGCATGAGAACTGATATGAAAGTGTTACTGCATAGTGTTTAAATTTAGTTCTGTTAGGTAGAAAAAGGGGAAAAATCTTGTGAAAATTTCATCGGCTGTGATACGTGGCTGATATTTATTGCGCTAGTGAGCATGGGAGCATCAAGGCTTAGACAAGCTACTGTGGAAAGGCTTGTAAAATTAGGCGCGCAAGTAAGTATTTCCACGACAATCAATCACAGATACTCCATGTTAGACAGATCTTCATTTACATCATGCTCTTCAACTACTGGACAAAGTCTAACCTACAAAGCAAATCGATGGAACCAGAATTGTTGAGTGAACCATCGTAAGGCGAAAACCATTGCAACATAATGCAAGGGTTCTCAGGTGATTCAATGATATTCACGTAGACGTAGAGAGCAGCTTGATTTAGGGATTTAAGTGGTAGCCTATAACTATAACGTTGGATTGTTATTTGCCATACATAAATCGTATAACGCACTACTTTAAGTTTGAGGAATATTCTATGGTACGATGAGTTCGATTAAAAGAAACAATGATAAATTGCTCGGACAGGATTCCCACGATAATTAAATAACCCTAAGGTTGACGATCATAGCAAAATTGACATCAGTTGATAATAAGTACAAAGTTTTTAGGATTTATTAAGAAAGCAGTGCAAAATGGTTTAATTTAACGCTTGATCAGTTTTTTTTTGTGTTCAAAAAAGCGATTGAAGCTAGTTTCACTTAAATTCAACCAAGCAACAAAGATAGTATATTATCCGAGGTCTAAAATTGATTTTGTGGCAGAAAATATTTGGAAGGGTGTAAAAACTCAAGAATTCAAGAGAATCAACTATAATTCCGTAAAATTTACGTTCCACATAGCCGTTTTAATGCTTTGCAATTGGAAGCCTTAAATGAACACGTTCTGCAACTGCTTTGTGATTTCAATTTTAGGGGCGAGTTTATATTTTTTTTGTGTAAATTAATTTGGGATGCGTGAATATTAGAGATAAAATCATATCACTAATATTTACTCGTAACAATATTGAGCACTTTTGTGTGTTCAAATGAAAAAAAAACAAAGGAAAGTACTTTGCGAAAGGACAATGAAAAGTTCAGGGATAAAAATTCAACAGGTTTTCTTTTCATATTTTCCCAGGGCATTTCCCAGCATGAGGTTATTTAATTTGCGTGTTTAGCATTTCTAGCATGCGTCAACAGAAAAACGAATCGTTGGGGGCAAGTTACAAAAGTCCTTGTTGATAATTTGATATTAATATGATCTCGTTTCTATTCGAATTTAATTAAGAATATTTAATTAGAAGATAAAATAATTGTTATTAATGCTAGAGATGTAAAGGGTGGTTCAACCAAAACGCACATGTTAGTTGTAAATAAAACAAAAAGTTTTCGGAGAATTATGTTAATATTTTTCATTATAATAGAAAAATCTATGACAATTATGTGTAAAACAAAATATCGCCCAAATGCTCCCCAAGGCTACGGTGGCATATTTCTATCTGATGGTCCATATTTTCAATGGCTCTGAGACATAATTTAGGTTCAATGTCGTTAATGTGCTGAATTATCTCATCCTTTAGCTCTTGAATTATTCTTGGCTGATTGACGTGCACTTTTTTTTTAATATCCCCAGAGAAAGAAGTTCAGCGGTCTAAAATCACATGGTCGTGGCGGCTAATTTACATCGCCACAACGTGAGATAACACCGGCATTGCACTTCGCGCGCAAAAGAGCCGTTGTTTCGTTGGCTGTGTGGCAAGTGGCACCATTCTGTTGTAACCACATATCGCCCAGGTCCATAACCTCAATTTCTGGCCACAAGAAGTCCGTTATCATCTCGCAATAGCGAACACCATCCACAGTAACTACTTGGCCGTCCTCATTTTCGAAAAAGTAGGGCCCAATGACGCCGCCAGCCCATAAACCGCACCAAACACTCACTCTTTGTGGACGCATCGGCTTCTCAACAATCACCCGTGGATTCTCATTTGCCAAAATGCGGCAATTCTGCTTGTTAACGAATCAACGGAGGTGAAAGTGTGCCTCGTCACTGAAGATGATTTTCTTTGAAAAGTTACCATTCCCTTTTGTCTGTTCAACCAACCATTCGGCATATTTCCGACGCTTGAAATGGTAAGTAGGCTTCATTTCTTGAGTCAATTGAACCTTGTCAGCGTGTAAATTCAAATCTTTATTCAAAATTCGCATCAGTGATGTTCGTGAGATGTTTAATTGTTGGACACGACGACGAGTCGAAGTTGACGGCTCTTCTGCCACACTATCGTCAACAACAGCAATGTGTTACCGCAGAACGAACTGGGCGAGCATGGCCAGGTGATTTCACATTTCCTATAGATCCGGTTTGCTGAAATTTGTGCACAATTCTCTCGATTGTGGACACAGTTGGTCGATTGTGCTGACCAAAAAATCACGAAGTGCACGAACTGCATTTTGATTTGAACGCCCATTTTCGTAACAGGCTTCAACAACCTTAAGGCGCTGCTCAATTGTGTACCTTTCCATGGTTGAATTTGTCAAACACTGAAACAAAGAAATGTCAAATATAATTGGGCGGAAATCTTGACGTTAAGGTGTGACTCACAATTAACATCGTGCATTATGGTTGGACCACCCTTTAGATGGAATTGTGTGGACTAGGAATTCACATACCAATTTGACTTACCCCAGTGAAGGATTTCCACACATGGTATCCACAATTTGGATACACGAAATTTTAATTGAGGGATATAGCGAACCTTTCTGTTTTCTCGAACAAGCTTAACACAATCTTCGTTGAAGTCTTACCGTTATTCTTGACTTCTCTGTTGAATTTCGTACATACGAGTATTTCAAGGCTAGCTTGCACCACTAAGAGTATGGCAGCCAATCTTGTTATGTGTCAGAGAAGACAATATTTCATTTCAAGGAATGGAACTGAAGCTTTGATTTTCGCTTATGAGTTCATAATTTGTTAGTCCAGGGTTGTTTCGCCATGTCTCATGCTATCGTATCAAGTTAAATTTAGAAAGCTTTTTTATAACGTATGGATTGAATATCAAAGTATCAAATCTCCTCAGCATAAACGTTTAATTCTATTAAGGAGTCTTCCCTTGAAATTGCCAAATACTTGCCTAAAGACCAAACAATGACCAAGGTCCTGCATGCCAGCAAAACACTCATTAATACACAATGAATATTCAGGTCATTTCTCTTAAATAATTCCAACTGGCCGATGGTGGTCGTTCGACTTTCTCTCATGTTTTCGATTAGCACTAAATCCAAGCATCATTTCTATGCAAAAGGATCCAAATTGTTCTCAGAATGAAGCGTTCGAGAAAGGCATTCACATACTCCCACACCCACATATAGTACAGTAAATTCACATCAGATGTAAACGTTGAGAGGATCATAATCGTTTCAGTTACGTTGATATTTTCAATAAACAAACACTTTGCATAGAACGACTAATCTCTTCTATGGATGTGCAAATTGTTTTCGTAAGATGACTACAAATTAGAAACTACATTGGATCCACACAATATGCCAAGATTTTCGAGCCCTTTGATGTACAACGCCGGATATATGTACACACAACTCCTATTTCATCAGACAGTGGAGCAAACGATGCCAGAACTGAACAGAGCAGGCTGTGGAAATATATCCTGATATGTAATCGGTTCTTGCTTGTATCTCATCCGGGATATTTCTATTAGGGTCCCTTGAAATTGCTTTTACTCTGACACTTACGTACCATTGATGTTGACAATTTTAACTACAATACATGGATATTACGGAAAAAGTCTTGTTCAGCATTTCTGTTTCAGAGTCTACTTCACAGGATGAACAAGGACGATCGTTATTGTTAGAATGGACCAGAGAGCTCATGCAAACAGTCAGTTTTGCTTTTGGGATATGATGGATGAAAGTTGTTTGAACGTATTTTACTAATAGGAAAAAGGATAATCAAAAACGTTTTTTGATTGGAATTTTCCGTGTCCTTGAAACGTAGTTTTTCCATAGTAGGGCATTGTTACCTTTATATATTTGAACACAAAACTTCATGAAATTTCATTTCAAGTTCATGCATAATTGCCACCAATAATTTGTCAAAAGTCACCTTGTAGCCTCAGATATGCCAGCCAGGGATAAAAGTCACAGGCAAACAAACCTTCAGAGATATCAAGATAATCGTTTAATTCAGATTTATTCTCAAACACAGACAGCATTTCGAATAGAAACAATCCCATAGGCTGCAGGCTAGCGTTTCGCGATAGCGAGTATTCATGTAATAGAATTATGCATTGCATGGCTCGTTGGCAAATCCTTCGCTCACCTCCGTCTGAGTCGGATGAGTGACGTCCTAAATCCAGAACTTATGAATTTTTAAAAGATTAAATTCAAGCAATTTAGTTAATGTTCTACCATACCATCTTATGTAATCGAGTAATAAATCATATTTTGTGATCTTTTGCTCGAGCTCCTCTCTCTTTTTCTAGAGTATTGTAAAATAATTTTTTTAAAAATACCCTAGTTAAAATCGCGACCTGTCAGTCCGTCCGTCCGTGTGTCATAGCAAGTTTTCTCGCAAAATACTTAAGCTAGAAACATGAAATTTGGTGAGTCGATGTAAAGCGGTGAGCATTGAAAAGGATGACTATAAAATAATTGTTACAAGACTTTAAGGGGGATCTCCCCATACAGGGGGTGGGGGACCCTAAAAAAATATTTTCATCAAAGGTATTCAACATGGATATCAAATCAAAGGTCCTGATGAGAACTTTTCAAAACAAGTCTTAAACTGACACTTTTCACTTCAGTGGGTGCAGGGAGAGGGGAAATGTGAATTGGTGTCCCTCCCTTGCGATTAGACATATTTGGACGAAAAATTCGGAGGAAACCACAGAAGTAGGTCTTTATGAGTACAAGGGCAACAAATACCTCAGCAGTCAAAACTTCTTCAGATTCGTTAATAATAGTACATTTTACACGTTTGACGTTTTTATCTAAAAAATCAAAAGGTCACCCTTAAATTTGCCAAAAATTTGCATATCGTTTTTTTGATATATATAACGCATTTTTTTTAAAGTTCATACATATTGAGCCATAAACAATTAAGTTATAGACAATTGAACGTTTATCAATTGCAACAACAATTACAAGTGGTACTGTTTAAATACACGTTCGGAAAAAACCCAAACTCTTACAGATGTGTAAGGAATTTGATCAAAATTTTAGAAATTACTTCTAACATTGATATGTCATCATGGCAACACAAGCATAGAGGTCAGCACCCTGAAATTAAAATGGTGGCAAATCAAAAAACATAATAACCATATGTTAATTTTCCGAGCTCAATTCATGGAACTTATGTACGAGTCGAGTTTTGATATTCAGAAGTTTGATTTTTTAGTAATTTTACAATACCCTTCTGGCAGGAGCAGTCTCCTGCTACTTTTACTTATTTCCAGGTTACAAGGACTGTGGCGAGACGGTTACATATACGAGTAAATCCGCCACAAAGCTCTCGATCCACAGATCATGAGCTTGCTGACAGGACAGGGGACCGTGTCACGTATCTACATTTATATTAGAGTATCTCTAATATAACCTCTGGCTCTTACTAGTATACTATTACACCTACTCACATTTTCAACATAATCCAACAGGTTATGCTTGTGAGGAAAATGCGAAAAATTCACTGAATAAGAATATGGTGGTGGTGGGATGTCACGGCAACATGCTGACGTTATGCAACATTTGCTTTTACATTTTATCTGCGCTATCTGTCCTAAATGTAATTAAATTTTAAGGAATGGTTCAAGTACAAGTAATTATGGTGAGTGCATTCATATTTTTATGTGTATGATAATCTTATTCGGGGATGTAGCTGTTTTATGATGATAAATTCTAATGGAAGGATGAATTGAATTACGAGTAAAATGTATTATTTGCTGTGTGAATTCTATATTATTTTTCATTTGCTTGTCAGATATTTAATAAACGTTGCATGGCTCCGAACCAAAATATATCTTAATTTATAAGACTACTAATCAATAGACTTTAAAAAAAATTACTGTTAATTACAAATGGATGGTTCAAGTGTGAAAATGACTATGACATCATCAGAGTATCATCGTAGTTATAGCATGAAGTATTTGTAGTATATCTACATGGGTAGACAGACCTATGCTCATGTCAGAAGGGTTGCTCATGCTTATGTCAGAAGGGTTTTGTACTCAACTTACAAAATGCAGTAACCAGCACCGAATAAATTCAAGAAACACGTCATGTTCGAGGATCTTACTATTATTAACAAAGTTGAAAGAATTTTGACTTCTGAGGTTTTTGTTAGAGTTATACCCATAAATATCTCCCTTGATAATTTTTTCAGATTTTTTAGATCACGGGTGTCCATTCGCGAGAGAAGAAACACATTTTTCATTTATTCCCCCCCCCTGTACCCCACTGAAGCAAAAACTGTCAGTTTAAAAACTATTTTGAAAAGCTCTCATAGAGAACTTTCAGTTGATACTCATATCGGCTTCCTTTGATGAAATTTTTTTTCAGGGGCGACTCCTCTGTACTGTAATCATCGATTCATGGCCTATTTTTCGAATCCTAGAATGGTTACAAAGGCCTTTTGCTAGGAGCTCTCTCCTGCCTCTTCGACTTGTTTCAATTGTATGTACTCACCTTCATGATACCTATCACTCCTGAAATTTTCATGCAAATGCTAGCAAAGCTGTAGTGTCTAAGTCGGTAAAAAGCACATATGGCTCCAGAGCCATATGTTTCCACAGTAATACAGGGCATATTGTTCCATAAAAATTCAGGAAAATTAAAATCGCTATAACTTCGTTAAGTACCATTCGACCTTTATGAAACTTTCAGAAAAGATGAATCTTATAAATAGTCATCTGTTTGCAAAATTTTATTGAATTTAAGGGTACCATTTAGATTTTATTCAAGAAAATATAAAATCGATAAATCATACTATTACTAACAAAGTTGAGTGAATTTCGACTTCTCATGTATTTGTTATTTTTGTACTCATTAAGGCCTACATTCATGATTTTTTTCAGATTTTTCGGATGGAAGGTGTCCAATCGCGAGGGGCGGTACGCGAAAAGTTCGTACATTTCCCCTTCCCCCGTCCCTCTCGGTATTCATAAAGCAATTTTAAGATTGTTTTGAAAAGATCTCATTGAGACCTTTCCAATGACACCCTATTGACTCCCAATGGTGAAAATTTTTTTTGAGGGGTGTTTAGCAATCGTGGAAATTGTTGTGACGTCGCTCACGTGGACTGCAATTTGCATTAACCTCACTTGGCAAACAATTTTGGAAGAGGATTGAAAGATGATTTTTCGTATCCAAGAAAAAGCCTTAAAATATAATTTATTTAGATTACGGTTAGTTTTACACAAAATAATTTTTTTACCTCAATGGACTTTTCAATGAATTATTTTATTTTACTCTATTCTCTTTGACGGCTTGAGGAAGAAAGAAAGAACATCGAAAGATCTCCACTGCTTCTTACATGTCAAATGGTATAAAAAAGTTCAATGTCTTGTATGTTGCATTGAAAGCGTTCAATGTTTTGAAATAACTGACGTTTTAGAATTCAAAATTTTATGGTAATTTTAATGATAAATTTTATCTATATTCAATCGAGTTGCATTGCGCAACACACTGGGCCGGCGAGGAAACTTCGTTTTCCGGAAATTCGATGACACCATCAGTTGTACTTATTTCGACATTTCTGATGATTACACGTCGTCCAGGCATAAGCTTTGTGATCCGACCCATTTTCCATTTCATCGGAGGCAGATTCTTCTCGTGAATCAACACTAACTCACCAATTTTAAGTGTAGTTTGTTCTCGAAAGCCAATTGGTCTTTTCTGGAGGTGATGCAAGTAGTCTTGATACCATTGATGCCAAAATTTTTGCTTGATTTGCTCAGCAAGCTTCCACTTGTTGAGACGACTAGCTTTGAAATTGATTAGTTTTTCAGTGGTTCTTGAGAATGCTTCTCTTGCAGTGAGAAAATGAGATGGTGTGAGCGCACAAAAGTCGTTGGGATCAATGGACATTGGTATTAATGGTCGAGAATTCAGAACAGCTTCGATTTTACAAAGCATTGTATAAAATTTTTCGAAGTTCAGAGGTGTATCACTCAGGATACGCTTGAGATGATGTTTCATACTCTTGACTGCTGTAGTAATCGAGTAGATATGCTCTGGCATCGAGACGCTTTGTAGCAGAAGCAAAAGTCACCAATACATTACGATCAAGTTGAAAGAGACGTGCAATTGAATCATGGAGCTTCTGACGAAGTGCCAAATAATAGCAAAAACATTTGCGATTTCACAATGGAACCTATCTTTTAAGGAAAACCAAGCGAAGAAAATAGCGCTCGTGAAACAATGCATCTCCTAGAAAAACTGCGACAAAAGTACAAAAGAAGTTCCTCGAAAGTGGATGATATACTGAAAATCGTGATAATGATGGAAAGTCGACGCATGGCAGTGCAATTAATTATAATTCTACAGGAATATATGCTGGTGAAATGAAATCAGCGACACATATTGAACGAGCAGCCGCCAATCAAGAAAAGCTAGCAATCTTCGATAAAGAACCTGCACTAAATTTGGGCCCACCAATTTCTAAGGAATCGCCTGTGTTCGAACAGCATGTCTCTATAACTTAAAATGCAATAAGTTTCTTCGATAAGCCGTAAATGCCGTGTGATGTAAATACTGCACCCACAAATATAGCTAACACACTAAGTGAGGTGAAAAATTCATCGTTTGTGATGAGCAGTGCGACCGATTCAATAATGAATATTGGTAAAGCTTCCGAGATATATATGCCTCCGAAAGCGACGGAAAAGACGCAAACTATAGTTACAACACCCAGCAACTTGTTTGATACGCTAACAGAATGCAATTGGCGAGGAGATTTGGTAGATATGCAATCAGAAAAAGGTAGTATGAACATGAATACCAATTCATCTAAATTAGTCGTTGATTGTATGACGATAACACTAGAATGCAGTCGCCTTACACTAACCCTGATAATATTTGGAATGAGAATAACTTGATACGAACAGGAACCGGTTCCCGCAATACTAACAAATCAAGATTATGGATCAGGTTTAGAATCTGAAATGTGCACGGAAGAGTAGAATAAATGGAATTTCTTGATTGGCTTGCCCGCCCATGTGCACGATCATGAGGGGGAGTCTGCGATTCACCTTGACGGCGGTCACGTCGCGACGCGAAGAAAAAGAAAGTTTTTGGAATGAGAGCTTGTTACACGATGTCCACGCGATACGAAGAGATTCAATTTTATTTCGCTTAAAGTTGGTTCGAACCGACGCGTCCGAAAAGGAGTAATGGAAAAATCATGATTGAGTCGAGGCTCGAGTAAAACTCGATGATATTTCTTTTTTTTCCGTGCTTCGTGAGTGCACTACCAACCTATAAGTAACGGGAATACTAACGTGAATCGAATGTGCAAATCTGAATTTAAACCGTATGGGTGGTTGCATCTTATCTTCAGGGAGATAAAAATGGTTCAGTAGATAAAAATGTTTAAAGCATCTTCCGATGGTTGTTTCCCAGTGACCAATGTTCTGAAAAGTAAATTTCTGTGCTTAAAAACGTTATATAACGCGACCATATGTCATGCTTCGTCGGGAAATAATATAAAAAGTAAATGAAATAAAAAAGAAGTGCTTGAATGTTTGTTGTAAATTTTTTTTACGTGGAATGATATATTGGCAAGCGACGTGGAAATTACTTTGAATAATAGCCCGAGTGCAAAACTAGTGATTTGAATAATAAAAAGTGTTTTGAGAATAAAATACTAAGTGCAAGATATTTTTTGAATTTTATTTTGAATGTTTCTGAATAAAACAAGTGTTGACCGTTGACATCGAGATTTCTTGTGACAGTTTAATATAACAGTGTGCCACTGCGGTTGATATCTATCTTAACCCAAAATTAAACGTTTCCCTTCCTCGCCCGTTCAATGTTTGCGGGAAATTCGCAATACCTTTGGGAAGTTTTGAAAAAATGCTGACACAGCTGGGAACCGAATCCCATGGCTGGTATACGAAATTTATCCCCAATTTCAGTAATACTTATACGAATCGCAGTGCGATCGTCAAAAGCTAACCGCCAGGTTCTATAAAACGGAACTGTCAAAACTACATCCTTCCGCTACAACGGCCGGTAATTAGTAGTTGAACAATTTATTCGATTGACATTTGATTCGTTCACTTGATCAGAATAAACCATAAGGGATTGAGAGTTGAGCTACGGCGTTTTGAAGTGGATTTTACGCGTGGAAAATTGCAATTTTGAATTGTTTAAACATCAAACAGCGACACAGTGCAATAATTTACACGGCCCTAATTTTTAATTGATTGAAAATTTGTGACTCTCCTAGCATTTCGGCTAATTAATTTCCCCGTGAACCTAAACTAGTTAAACGCAATTTTGTAGCAATTTTCCACTTATTCGTGTATTGTGCAGCACGTTTCCTATTTCACACGCGGTTGTGCATTTTGATCGGCGCCAAAAGATTTTCCGTCTTTCCTACACTCGAATTTCAGAGTGTTTATGTTTCGTGTGGGTGCAAAAATAGAGCCTCATGCATCTTATTGGATTTGATTCTAACCTGGTGTGTCCGAGAGAAAGGAGGATATTTTTGCGTAGTATTTAGTAATCGAGGAAAAATAATTTTTTTTTATATAGACCGTATTGAAAACGACCTAAATAAATTTTAAATTTAAAAATTAAAGTACGTTTCAGTGGACCCCCGCATTCTTCATCGAGCGCTCGGAGGACCCTGCGGGTAAGTGCCTTTTTTGTTACCCTTTTTGGTATATATATATTTATTGCATGAAAAATTTATTCGCAAAATTTAGAGGTAGTTTTCTTTTAGAGTAAATGAATCTTACACAAGAGAATGACGCAATTATTTATCTGTGAAGTATGCTAAACACTGAAATTATTAACGCAAAGTACTGAAGAATTTGTTATCGTCGAGTTAGGTTTATAGAATTTTTGAAAATAATAATGTTTGAGTAAATAACAATTTTGGTCTTTCCTTTCCGATCACTCTGACCGGGTATAGGACTCGGTACGGTGGCAGGCTGCCCCCTAAAACCATGAGCCAGCCGCCGGGTGCAATTTAATCCTTTTTTTTCTTTGTTTCAGGTGATCTCGCGGGTTGAGTGGCCCAAGCAGAGTGCCTCTTTATGGCATAGAGTTTTGCATTCAAATTGTATAATTCTATGGCATAAATTGGTCACCGGGGTACTCCCCTTCTGATGGGAAAGTTCATGCAATTCAAGTTGTATGAGTTTTTCACTCAGAAGAGGAATACCTGGCCACTGCAACAGAATATATATGGATTTATTCCGGTTGGGTGGGTGCGAAGGGGCTCCACCATCACCCGTTTGCCCCTCTTTCATTTGTGGGCCATGAACTTCGTCGGGTAATGACGAGGTTACCCCAAGTCCGCCTTTCTTTTCAGGTTCCACTTGTTCTCGTAACAAGCTCTAATTCCCTGTGTGGAGTTATCTACAATTTTTGCGACTTCGGTTGCCCCTGGATCTCCAGCAGTTAAATTCGTGAGTGCGAAATTTTTTTGTAGTGGGTCCTCGTGCTGGGGAAATGAACCCGCCCCACGACACCGCAATGCTAGCCCGCCAGAGCATTCACGCGTCTCCAGACGAGGGCATTCTCGGCAGATACCGACACCTTCTTCTGCCGAGGCAGCATACCATCGCTGCAGTCCTTCACGGACTTTTTGAATCATCTAAACACTACACTCCAGACTCGTAAATTCCTCCTGCGTGGGGTGCTAGTGACGTTGTGAATTTCCACTCAACGGATCTGCCATGAAGGAAACTTTTGATTTGATCCTTTGACTGCTCATGAATTTTCTTGAATTCATTGTTGGTGCCATGAAAACACGTACTATTGTCGCTGTAAATTACACTTGCGTGATTTCTTCGAGAAGTGAAGCGATCAAAAGCGGCGATGAAAGCTTCGGTTGACAAACTAGAGACCAACTCAAGGTGGATCGCGCCCATCGACATGCATTTGAAAACTGCAATGTAACATTTTTCCAGCGACAAACTTCTCAAATTTCCACTCTTGATCCAGAAGAATCCAGTATAATCGACTGCGGTAGCTGTGAATGGTGGGTGCATAACGGCTCTGTCAATTGGGAGATCACCCATAAGCTGTTTTGCTGTTTCAGCTTTTGCTCTGAAACACTTCATGCAGTTGATTGTGACTTTTCTGATGACTCGTCTAGCGTTGATTGGCCAATATTTCTGTCGAATGATTGAGAGAAGCGTTGACTGCGGTGGATGAAGATTTTCATTGTGAAAGTGGCAAACAAGAACTTTAGTGAAATGACAATGAGGCAGAATTATTTGATGTTTTTGCTCATATGTCAATTCGGGACTGGCTTCGAGGCGACCTTGAACTCTCAACATGAAATTGTCATCCATGAAGGGTATCAAAGCTTTGAGTTGAGAACTGCGAGGGATTTCTTCAAGAAAATTTTCCAATATTTCTCCCTTTTCCTTTGCTTTCTTGATTTTCTCTTTCCACTTGAACAAAATCTTGTATTCTTTCGAAAAGAATGATTCTTGCAGAATTCTTATGATGGTGAATTTGGCTTGTGCTTGCTCATCGATTGACAAATAACCAATGATCTTTGAAACACGTTTTCGAGCGTTATGAATGAAACGCCTGACAAATGCAAAAACATTTATCAATTTTTTCAATTCACTTCTTGATCCGATTTTTGAGACGAGTGACGGTACTTGTGACACAGTCAATGTTTTCTTTTGCTCAGCCAGAATTTCAGGAGCACCTTTGTCGATTTCAAGGATCGAGTGCGGCCATTCAGATTCACTCAACTGAAGAAAATGTGGTCCATGCCACCATAACTTATTTTCACTCATTTCAGCAGGCAAGAGACCGCGGGAAATGATATCGGCAGGGTTGACTTCACCAGCAATGTGCTTCCAAATGAAACCTTGAGTGAATTCTTGAATGATCGCGACACGATTGCCTACATAGGTTGACAAAGCTGAGCTGTTTTGCATGATCCAGTACATAACAATTGCTGAGTCGCTCCATAACGTGACTGATTCAATTTTTGAACGAAGAATTCCTAGAATTCGATGTACAAGCTCTGACAGCAACAAAGCCGCACATAACTCTAGTCGAGCAACAGATTTCTTGTTTTTCGGTGCAACTCGAGATTTTGCGCACAAAAGTGAGACTTGGACTTCACTTTTGTCATTCATTGAGCGACGATAAATACAACAACCATACCCATCTTCTGAAGCATTGCTGAATCTGTGCAAATCGATTTTCATAGGCTTTTGAATAGTGCAACGTCGTGGAACTTGGAGACTTTTCAAAGCGGGAAAGCTTCTTGAATTTCGGCTGGAATTCAATCATGCCAATCTGCACCAGCAAGTTTCTTCATGAAAAGCTTGGCGGTAAGCACAATGGGTCCAATGAGTCCAAGCTGATCGTAGATTCCAAAGATGCATCCGAGAAGTTGAGCTTTTGTTAGGGGTCCCTCTTACATCAGTTGAAAATCGAAAACAAATACATCGTGTTTCGCGATGTAACCCAGGCCCAACGCTTTAAAAATTTCATCGTCACCTTCTGGTAAATTCAAATCTTTGACTGGTATGTCTTTGAGTGCTTCAGGAAAGTTTGAAAAAATTTTCCTGAGGTGCATTCCAGCTTGAGCAAGTATGAACTTGATGTTTTTAACAAGTTTTGCTTCCTTTTCGATCGTAGCTACACTGAATTCAACATCATCAACGTAAATTGAATCGAGAAGAAATTGGCATTCTTCGGGAAATTCGCTCTTGAAGATGTTCGTGAGCTCAACGATGCAGCGAGTTGCAAGAAAAGGTGCTGCTGCGGTACCAAATGGAACCGTAGCAAATTCATAGTATTGGATCGGTTCATTGGGATTGAAACGCCAAACAATTCGTAAAAACTTACGATCTTCAGGATGTACCTAGACTTGACAGTACATTTTCTCAATGTCACCAAACACAGCACACAGCTCTTCTCGAAGTCGAATTGAAATGTCAAACGATTCTGGCTGCACAATAGGTCCTTTGAACATTGCGTCGTTCAATGAAATACCAGATTCAGACTTTGAGGAGGCTGGAGACTGGACAAAGTTTCGTCGTGTTGCTTGTGAGTTTCAAAACTCCATGATGAGGCATGAAGTAGGTTTTTTCATCCTTTTTGAGCTTCGCTTTAACTAGAAAACCTTTGTCGATTAATTGTTGAATATACTCACAATACAACTTCTGTCGCAACGGATCCTTGAGTCTTTGAGATTCATTGGCATAAAACTGTTTGGTTGCTTTCGATGAATTGCTTTCAAGCTGTTTGATTTTGTCGTTGAAAGGAAATCTGACTTGAAACTTACCCGTCGTCCAAGAGAATGGTTGAATTTGCATACAGATCTTCAACGTATTTTTCTTCTTGTGACAAGATTTTCGCCTTCGGCAACTCTTTACATTCGATGAAACGATTCATTCTTGCAGAAAGTTCATCGAATTCAGATCGAGAGATTTCAGAAAACGCACTTGCTTGCAGCTGTGGATATGGCATTGCAGACAGAAACGTTGAGCAGCACAAAGAACTTGAAGAATTTCGCTGATTCTTTCTCCCTGGCATGGCACCGTCAACTGTCCATCCAAGTTTCGTCTCATGCAAGACAATCTTTTCATTGAGACGAATCTGTTTATTTAGATCAATCTCGTTTCGAACCAACAAGCCAAGCAGCAAGTCGGTTGGCGCTGACACGTTGAAGTTTGGATCAGCAAGGAAAATTCCTTTGGGAATTTTGATTTCATATTTTCCGATTTGATATGATGGTAAGCTTCTAGTCACCTTGGGTACGATTGCGAATGATTGAGAAAGCTCAAATGGTCCGTACAGTGAACAAATCGTTGTTTGAACTCCTCCGTGAATGAACATTGGACTTTCTCCTAGCCCCTCGACACGAATGTTGATGTTTGCTGACGAAAAATTTCCCCTTTTCGACAAACTTTCGGTCATCTAACTCATGTCGCTACCTTGATCCAACAATGCTCGAGCCAAGAAACATTCGCCATCGTCGTCAAGGATTCGAACCACAGCAGTTTGAAGGATCGTACGTTGCACCGGAAACAACGTAGACGTTAAAGTGCATGAAATTCCAGTAACAAATGATGCAGCGGCAAAGTGAGATGCTTTTTGCTCAAAGGGTTGAAATTCGTCAGTCGAAGTCGTTTGTGATTGTGATGTGTCCTTTTTTGACAGATGAAGCATTGTGTGATGTTTCTTTTTGCAAACTTCACAAGAAATTGCAGCTTTGCATGATTTTGTTTCGTGTTGAACACTGAAGCAATTTTCACAAAGCTTTCGTTCACGAACAAAACGGCGGCGACTTTCAACTGTGAACTCTTTAAACATATCACACTCGTTCAACCAATGATTTGATTCACAAAAGCGGCATTTCGGTGTTGACTTTTCTTTCGGTTGACGTTTGGCAGTGTGAGTTGAAGTGATTTGCGGCTGTTTAGACTCGCCTTTGCTTTTATTTCCCAGTTTTTGCTTAAGTGTAGCCAGATGAGTTGCTTTTTGTGCGTTTTAAGGTAAATCGGAAAGATTTTCCCAGTATTTTTCTAGAAGCTCACACAATTCGGCATACGTCGCGTTGACATTGCTGTTGGTTTTGCGCCACTCCTTCAAAGTTTGTTCATCTAAAGCGTTTGAGATGAGATGGACGACTACAACTTGAGCAAATGTGTTGTTATCAAGCTTAAAACCTTGGTTTTCCAAAGCTTGAATGTTTGATTGGAAGATATGTCTTTCTTCATAGATGAAACTTTGAGAATGTTGTTGATGTGTGACGATAAAATCTTTCTTTTGTCACCGTAGCGATCGCAAACTTGTTTCCATGCAAACTCGTAATTCTTCTCATCGAATAGTACCTGAGCGATTGGACTGACCTCTCCCGGCGGCAAAGATTTTAAAGCATCGCAAAGAATTGAAAATTTTTCACAATTTGTAATTGGTTGGCTGTGTACCAATGCAACGTAGAGCTGACGGAAGGTTTCCCAATTCTCGTACTTGCCATCGAACTTTGGATTTTCCATTTTTTGTCGAAGCGCTCTAGGTTCGCTCAAAACTTGAGGAGTTGATTGAGAAGTTATGCGGTTTTCGATTTCATCAAGGAACCACGCAAAGAGCATATCAAATTGTTCATTGAACTGTAGGACATCAGCTTCTTCTGTAGTTCGTTGTAATTCATTTTGTTCATCAACAAGTTCGCTTAACGTTTGTTCAAAGTTTGCATCAAATTCGCGTTTGAGTAGTTTAAGATTGTCCAACTGAACACGAAGAAACGATGTTGACTGAGTTTCCTTCTTGTAATTGCGTTGAAATTTCGAAATTGCTTCTAACTTCTTTTGAATGAGCCCCTTTTTTGTTGCAACATCAAGTTTCGTTTCATTCAATGTTGAATTGTGATGCACATTTGAATGTGCGAATTCCTTTTCTTCAGATTTTTCAATTGCTCGTATCATTGAAGAAATTTTTGAGATGATTTCTTCAGCGTTTTCATGAAATGCTTGATAGTCAGTTTGATGCTGTGGCAGTTCATTGTCTGGAATTATATCCAAGACTTCATCATGCAAACTATTAAATTTATTCATCGAGGTTTGAATTAATGCATGTTTGGTTTTGAGTTCGTCTAAAGCGATCTCTTTTCCACGACTTTTTGACTCTTCCAGAAAATTTATCACACGCGTGACATTTCCTTTTTGAGCACTTTGCTTTCGTATAAGCCTTTCAAGTTGTGTGGCCATTGTCGAATTTCCTAACCTCTTCTGATTGACGGTTCAATGCTGAGGATTTCCACCTCAGTTGAATATCCGGCTCGGCTGACCAAAAAAACTGTTTAGCAATCGAGGAAACTGTTGTGACGTCTCTCACGTGGACTGCAATTTGCATTAACCTCACTTGGCAAACAATTTTTGAAGAGGATTGAAAGACGATTTTTCGTATCCAAGAAAAAGCCTTAAAATATAATTTACTTAGATTACAGTTAGTTTTATACATAATAATTTTTTTACCTCAATGGGCTTTTCAATGAATCATTATTTTACTCTATTTTCTTTGACGGCTTGAGGAAGAAAGAAAGAACATCGAAAGATACCCACTGCTTCTTACATGTCAACTGGTATAAAAAAGTTCAATGTCTTGTATGTTGCATTGAAAGCGTTCAATGTTTTGAAATAATTTACGTTTTCAAATTCAAAATTTTATGGTAATTTTAATGATAAATTTTATCTATATTCAATCAAGTTGCATTGCGCAACAAGGGGTCACCTCCCTATATGGGGAGGCCCCCCTTAAACCCCTTTGAAAAATTTTCCACCCTTGAAATTTCAAGAAGTCACCACTTCTGACCTCTCCACAAAGTTTCATGGCTTTAGCCTCTATAGTTTCGGAGAAAAAGTGCTGTGACATACAGACAGACGGACGGACGGACGGACGGACGAAGGGACGGACAGACGGGCACAGGTCGTGATTGCAATAGGATTTTGTATTTTAGTACAACCCTAAAAATGCATTGGGTACTTCAGACGTTTGTTAAATGTCGAACTTATATGAAGCTCTCATCACTTTAAACATGTTATCTACCTTGGGACCGGTCACGCATTATTTCAGGATATAGCCCCATGTTTGTCATTAAGGCCAAAAGACGAGTACATTCACATAGTAGCCACACTCAAACCAGGCTCCGGAAAAGATTTCGTGTAGTGCTAACGGTTTATTGATATGGCGGGATGATTGGAACAAAGTACAGAAGTTCACCGGATTAGTGAAATTAAAATATTTTCATCGGGTTGATGAAAAAAGTTTCTATGGTCGGTGGTTTTCCGAAGTGAGTGCTCCCAAAAGGCAAGGTGCAGTTGGATCATTGGCCGAAAACCATGCATAAAATGGTTGCAATTTATATAAAAGGGGTTTTATTTTTTAGAAAAATAAGAACGTGAGTAGTGCTGGCAGAGGTTGTTATGATTTAAATGAAGTGAAATTTGAGTTATATTGCCAATAATTACGAATAAGAATCGATAATGGAAGAAAGCAATCATTCAGACACTTTTTTCTGTAGTCCTTTCTCTTCAGCACATAATTATAAAGGGTTTTCCAACAAGAGGTGTTATTTTGAATGGCCCGCTATTTCGGTAGATGTCACTTTTGAAGCTGTCAT
The DNA here is from genome assembly GCA_963969285.1 of Odontomyia ornata. Classification (NCBI taxonomy): domain Eukaryota; kingdom Metazoa; phylum Arthropoda; class Insecta; order Diptera; family Stratiomyidae; genus Odontomyia; species Odontomyia ornata. The sequence goes on along the minus strand of OZ017739.1, from coordinate 405,040,694 downwards.
TTTTTGACATTTGACAAGTAGAAACTACGTTATTAATAAAAATGGAATGATACACGCTTCAACAACGAATTGAAATATTAAAATTCACTACAAATATGGTGAAAATTTGGCAGAGATGGTTTGTAAAACTCGAACATTTTTGGGTCGTCGTGAAGCACCTTGTCGGACTGTAATACAGAAATTGGTGGAAAAATTCGAGCTGTTGGGACAATTTAGTAATGTGAAGAATAAAACCCGTGCAGGTCACTCAAGAACAGCCGAGGATATTGCTGCTGTAGCCGAAAAAGTTGAAGAAAACCCAGGTTTGTCCATTCCTTGGAATTAGGCATTCCACAAACAGCATTACAATTTATTTTGCATAAAAATTTGGGTCTTAAGGCTTATAAAGTTCAGTTAACACAAGAACTCAAGCCGGTCGACCATCAATGACGTCGTGTCTTTGCTGATTGGGTTCTTGAAATGCATGAAAATGATCCGGAATTCCATCGAAAAATCATCTTGAGTGATGAGGCCCATTTCCATCTCGGCGGCTTCGTCAACAACCAAAATTGTCGCATCTAGGGCTAGGAGAAACCAAGATTTATTGTTGAAAAGCCTCTCTATCCTCAACGTGTGACTGTTTGGTGCGGTTTATGGTCCGGCGGAGTCATTGGACCATACTTCTTCAAAAATGAGGCTGGAGCGACAGTTACGATGAATGGATTGCGCTATCAAGAGATGATTAACGATTTTTTATGGCCGAAATTGGATGGTTTAATCTGGACAGCATTAACTTTCAACAAGACGGCGCTACGTGCCACACAAGCAACGAAACCATTGAACTTTTACGGGAAAAGTTTTCGGACCGTGTTATCTCTCGAAGAGGTGATCAGAATTGGCCACCGAGATCTTGTGATGTAACACCTTGCGACTTCTTTCTTTGGGCCATGTGAAAGAGAAGATCTATGCCAACAGTTCAGCACCGATTTAAGACCTCAAAGATGGAATTCGTGAGGCTATCGAGGACATAGGGCAGCCACTTTGCGATTTGGTAATGGAAAATTTCATGAAAAAGATATGGTCCTGTAAGCATGGTTGTGGTGGTCATTTGCCTGATGTTATTTTTCACTGTTAACGACATACTTTTTTCATTATAATGAAATAAACATTTGATCATTTATATTAAAAAATGGCATTTTTTTTAAATATCAAAATAACACGTCTTATTGGAAACCCCTGTATTTAGTATTATTAAGAATAGTCGTAGTTTAAAGTATAATTACCCGTTCATTAAAAATGTTGTGCTCTTTTAATATGAGCGTTATTTTTTTACTTCGAAGTCTTATTTTGAAATTCTTGTAAAATTTAAGGCAGAAGGAAAACATTAGAATATTTAATATATTAAATATTCTAATGTGGGAAACTTAAATTGGAGCGCAATCATCTAAGCACTATTAGTGCTATATGCCCTACAAATAATAAGAAAATTAACGCTAGTTGAAGCTGGTGCTCTGAGCCATTAGTTCAACTGGATCTAGTGGTCATTATAAATGATATTAAAAAATCTAAGAAAAAATAAATCGTGATGTTCTTCTTCTTCTTCTTCGTAGCACTACATACCCTCTTGGGTCTTCGTTTCCTACAACAAGCGCCTCCAATGGAATTGGTCCATTGACCGCACCCTCCAATTTCGAAATTCGAGCAGCAATGAACTGTCTTCGTTGACCAAGTCAGATTAGCGTTTCCTCGGGTTCCCCACTGGTCTCCAGCCTTCAGTTGTCCTGACAAATACCTTTTTGGGTATCTACTGTTCATCCATACCATCCACATGGCCCGCTCATTGCCACTTCCGCAGTCTAACACTCGTTGAGACCTCCAGCTCGTCAAAGGTTTCATAGAGCTCATGGTTGTATCGAATTTGCCATTGGCAAGTCGTGGTGTTAGTTAGTCTTGTGTTAAAAACAAAAGAAAATAAGGAAAAATTGCTGGCAGACAAGGAATAATTATAATAAATAGATAAAAGTACTCCAAGCGTTAACCAGTATGAAGAAACAAAATCGGGGTTAAGTTGAGCAGTTAGTTAAGTTATATTGTATCAGGACAGTGTCCTTTTTATTATTATTCATTTTATTCCTTAAAGAAAATGCAATAAAAATGATAAAAGTTTATTCAGGTCATGATTTTTCCTTCATCTTTACGATTGTCGTGGTAGATTATTCAAAAGCAGGGAACATTTTCCTTGGTTTCTCTAAACCTGTAGAACCATTTGAAGTAGTCTTTTGCAGTAAAGCCCCAAATATCAACATGTTACTCCCCTGTTCAAGTGGAAAACCTGGAGGTAGATAAACTTCAGGCTTAAAAAGCTTTTTGAGATTTATTTTTATGATTCCCTTAAAAACATCAATACAGATACTACCTACTTGATGCCACTTTCTGCAATAAAATATTTTCCTTCTTAACTTTTCCTATGCAAACTCCTAAAACATATAAACAAAAAAAAACCCATAACCATCCCCACTTTGGCACTCTCATTTTCTAAAACAGAAATTATCTCCTGTTTAAATGCTAATACATAGGTACTTGGCTTAGTGAATTAAGAGAAAACAATGTTCATTTTGGGATGCCTGAATTATTAACACAAGCCCTTAAAAACTCCTTCTATATTTCAATCTAGCTCCTGTCCTTGCCGCAAGGATTCCAACGAAAAGTTGTTTCATTTCTTCACCGGAACGCTGAGCTGTCTGCTTCAGTACTAAATGCGTAAACTCATGCTAGAGCAAAAGGATAATAGGATGAGCTTCCTAACGAGCAATTTATTTCGTTATTATGCGTAAATGATTTGAGGATGTTGTTAGGCAGCGCCACTTCTTCACAAGGCCCGCACTTCACTTTTATATCAAATACATTATCATGTCCACTTTTCTGACTTTTCCTCCTGCACTGTGTAACGACGACCAACCAACTCCTGTATTCTAATGTTGAACTCAAGATTTCAGTTTAGGTCCTGATTTGCCTCTCTCACACTTCTGTGTAGCTTCCTGTTATCCATAACAAAATGAAGTATATGTACAGTGCAGATATAATATTTATATACGGGAAGGACAGGCCGAAAAAGGATATAGATAATAGCACGCTCTCTACACTCATCCTCTCATCTTCCTTTTATTTTTCCAGTTGAAGAGCGAAAGGAGCATAGATAGTCGAAAGTTGCTGGTAGTCGTGAGTATGTTGCTGCTTCTGTTGTTAGGACAAGCATGAATGTGATACAATTCTGTATGGTAGGCTAAAATTGGAGGCCAAGAGGCCACAATGTCACTTAGTTTTGTTATCCTTTGAGATCTTGAAAAAGGACCCGAAACGTTAAGATGATGTCAAAAACAAGCGCTTTATTCAATAACAAGGATTTTTATGAGCCGGTGTAATGTAACCTAATGGCCACGATAGTATATAAGCGTTGAATAAATGTTCTCTCTCTCTTCATGCAGTTTCTGCTTCGCATGTGTTTCATATGATTTTTGATGTTATGACCGGATTAGGTTCTGTAGCGCCCAATATGGCTCATTTTTGTAGAATTATGACTTTAAGAAAATTAAATGTAATTATGTTGTTCAAATTTTACTTATTCAAGATGTTCTGTGTAGATATATCAGCTAACAAGCTACCAAAAAGTTATTTTTAAGCCAAATTTTTGAGGAGATATCAAATCTATCTTTGAAAATTCACTAAAAAGAAAATAGCTGTAAACAGCAACGTCAGTCTTCAAAAATCTCTTAGCACCAACCTTTGTTTAGCTACTCAGAATACAGAAACAGGAAAATTCCCTCCTTACTGGTGTATAGTATTTTTAAAATATGTAATTCATCCGTTAAGTGCAGTAGCGATTGAATGCTACCTCGGCGAGCTAAAGATCTAGACCCACTGGAATGGCCTTACCTGGCGATGCGTATGCATGCTGGTTTGTAGCTTCGTCACCTGGGGAGGGTTCTTTCAACCAGCACAAGAGCTCACTACAAAATATTTCATAGGCATGGTTAATTTGATCTCATGAAAATTAAAGCAAAGGAGAAAAAGCTGAGGCCGGAACTTAAGGAAGATACGTAAGGCACATTGACGAGGCTGATGGCACTGGTGCCCCTCTTGTATCACTTGCAGCTGGATTTAGAGTCTCTATAGTACATGTTAACGAGTAATGACCCCTCATACCAGCAAAAGTTCCTGCAACGTCAATAAACTACAGCCCGATGACTAAGCAAATTGAAAGCTAGCTGATCATCGTATTGGGTCTAATAACCATGTGGAAATCGCAAACTGAGAAGACTGAAGCGTTACAATTTGATAATTTATTTTATTGAATTTTCATTGTAACAAAATATCAGCCTTAACCCATGACATGCATTATTTTCTTTTTCTTTTCAAATTAAATACATAGTACTCAACCATTTTAAAGCTGAAGTTCTTTATTTTATTGCGGTTGTTCCTTATACAGAGTAAAATTAATGCATGAACTTCACTTGTCGATCCCGTAGATAAACTCAATCAATATAAGTTTTAATAAAATGTCAAAAGGCACGGAAGCAAATATTAAATTTTGTGAATTAGTTTGAATCTAAATGTTAATTTTCCCTCTCTGCGGAAATGAACAATTTGACTCAACAATTTGAATCTAAATAGTTCTTTTTTAATAAAATGGCTAATTTTTAGCAACGTTCATAATCTTTTCATTACTAGTATCATTTTTCCATTAAAAATCACTTGCGATGCTTCAAAAATTCAGAATTATAAAGTTAATTTATACGATAAGTTCATGTTTAATAAAATGACAAGCAAATTGTAGTCAATTCTTTTGTTTATTTGATATCTGCAGGCCAATTCTGTTTTTTCCTGGAAACCCGTCGGGCCTTGCTTTTTTGAGCGAGCAGACGAATTCAACTTCTTTGTGTTACCTCGCTTATTGACATTAAGGGTTATGCCCTTCCAGAAGCTCAGTTTTAGGACAACTTCTTCAAACCAAGCTATAGAGCTATTATTTTGACAATTCACATTCAACACCCTTAGTTTGAATTTAATACCTTCAATGTGGAAGCCATCTCTTCATTGCGTTAGCCATTTTATCGCAAACAAATAAGCGGATAGAAACATACTTGTTTGTTTGCGCCGGGACTCTTTTGTCCCGAACCTTGATTTTATTATTTTAATTTACATTACAAATCAAATTTCATTTCATCAACCAACACTAGAATTCAAATGAAATATCTAAATACCATATTTCTCTTGAATCTACCTAAGCTAACGACCAAACCAAAGCTACACTGTGATCAATGGTGAATTTGATACAACCATGAGTTGTATGAAATTTTTGACGAACCGGAGGTCTCAACGATTATAAGACTGTGGGAGCTGCCACATGAATCGTATTGATGAACAACGGATACGTAAAAAAGTATTCGTTGGGAGAACTAAAGGCCGGAGACCAGTGGGGAAACCGAGGAAACGCTGGTCTGACTCGGGCGACGAAGACAGTTCATCGTTGCTCGGATTTCGGAATTGAAGGACGTGTTCAATGGACCGAGACAGTTGGAGGCGCTATTTGCAGGAAACGAAGACCCGAGAGGGGCTGTAGTGTTAAGAAGAAGAAGAAGAACGACCCAACTAACAATTGAATAATGAATAAACTTTTGTTTTAAAGTTTTGACAAATTAAAAAATGAATTAAAAAAGGGTTACTCGATTGATTAAAATGAAATGCGGTATTCGAAACAAAGTATTTTCGCTTTGTGGTGAATTGGATTTGAATTTGGTGGATTGAATTAAAATGATCGATCAAATAAATCGAATTAATCACTTGCCGGTTTGCATTGACCGGGACCTTGAGCTCGGCATGTCGTCGCCGCTGATCTGGGACCCTTCCTTCGTCAAGTGGGGGGAACTTTCTTGCCATGGCTCTTCGTTAGACTGTGCGTCATCGAATACTGGTAACGGGGCCAGTTTGTGTATTGGACTTTTAAAAGTTCCAGAGGCGGTTTTGACATCGGCGACTCATACGAAATCATCGGCGCTTTCGTACGTTTTGATAATTCACCCCAGTGGCCACTTCATCGATGGGGTGTTATCATCGCTTATGATGACCACTGTTCCCGGGATCACATTGGGGTGTAACTATCTCCACTTCACACGATGCTGCAACAGCACCAAGTACTCGTGCGACCATCGTCTCCAGAATTCGAGTTGGAGGTGATTGATTAGCTTCCACCGGGCATGGAGACCTCCAGTGACTGACTCTGTGTGACCATCCACCATGGCTGTGAGGGGTTCTTCGATGAGAAAGTGTTCTGGAGTTAAGGCTACCAAATCATTGGGATCGTTTAACATTGAAGTCAGTGGTCCAGAATTGAGGATAGCCTCCACTCCAACCACCAAAGTATGCAGCTCCTCGTAAGTGAGAGCCGCCAACGAAACTCCTCGATGGATCAAATTTTCGGCTGATTTGACAGCGCCTCCACCGCGTGTGGAGGAATGAAGTGGAAATCAATTCCCTGGCTGGAGCACGCCGTTGTTACTTCTTGACGCGCTTCGTTGGAATACCATGAAGACGATAGTTCTAGTAACTGGTTGTGAGTTCCCACAAAGTTGGTGGCGTTGTCGCATAATAGGTTTCGGCAGTGTCCTTGTCCTCCAACGAAAAGTTTGAGAGTACAGACGAATACCTCTGCGCTTAGATCGTTGACTAGCTCCAGATAGACGGCCTTTGTAGCGAAACAGCAAAATGTTGCTAGGTACCCTTTTTGCGGTCGGGTACCTCTACCGCGGTAATGGATCATCATACGCCCACAGAAATTCTCGCCGGAGTTGAAGAACGGACGGGCTGGCTGAATACGTGCACTCGGCAGTTTTCCCATGACTAATGAAAAAAGCTTAGGCTTGACTCGGGTGCACCACATGCACCGTTGAACGATCGATCTCGCCAAAATTGCTATCTAAGGGTAGCGAGCAGTGTTTGCGCAGCTATATGGCAGTGGTCGCGATGGATGTCAATCATCAGCAGTCTGGTGAACGGATGTTTGAACGATAATGAAATGGGGTGTTTGGCGTTGAACGTGATCTTGACAGCCTCCAGCCTAGCACTGACAAGGACTATGCCCTCTGGATTCAGGAATGGTGCCAGTCCCACCAAAGGACTGCGCCTGAAGACCTGCCTCCCCGACCTGATATCCAAAAGTTCGCAGTTAAAAGTTTGTGATTGTATAGGGTTTTCCAATAAGAGGTGTTATTTTGATATTAAAAGAAAAAAGCCATTTTTTATTATAATTGATCGGATGTTTATTTCATTATAAAAAAAAAGGTATGCCGTTAATAGTAAACAATAATGCCAAGCACGGTCACCATAACCACGCTTACAGGACCATATCCTTTTCATGAAATTTTCCATCACCAAATCCAATAAGAGGTGTTATTTTGATATTAAAAGAAAAATGCCATTTATTAATATAAATCATAGATGTTTATTTCATTATACAGAAGAAGATATATCGTTAATAGCGAAAAATTACGTCAGACAAATGACCACCACGACCACGCTTACAGGACCATGTCCTTTTCATGAAATTTTCCATAACCAAATCACAAAGTGGCTGCCCTATGTCCTCGATAGCCTCACGGATTCCATATTTGAGGTCTTGAATCGACGCTGGGCTGTTGGCGTAGACCTTTTCTTTCAAGTAACCCTAAAGGCAGAAATCGCAAGGTGCTAAATCACAAAATCTATTCAAAATAACACCTCTTATTGGAAAACCCTATACATACCTCATGATCTCCAAGGCTGTGGATAATTCATCACTTGTGGGTGCTTGATTTGTCAGTTGAGATCACTTGGCTGCCGGCTTCAACCACAGGTAAACTGCATCATGTAGGCCACTATGCGCTGCACCCTCTTGAAGGAATTGCTGTGTTAGACCTGCTCAATGAAGTGTGTTTCAGGAGACTCTGCCGCTACCATAGCGGTCTTGGTCCGTTTCACCTCCAAGTTACAAAGGCCCCCTCTCCGATACTCGGAAGGCCAAACTAATTCTACTCCAGGTAAAAATGGTGGTCCTTGCAACCACATACTACAGCGGCTCAATTCAACCGGTGCCATCCTACGTGACAGGATGTCAGCTGGGTTGTCTCCAGACGCCACGTGTTGCCATCGGTCTGGCCTTATGAGGGTTTGGATGGCCGAGACCCTGTTCGTCACAAAGGTATTGTACGATGACGTAGTAGAGTTGATCCACGCCAAGAAAATCACGGCATCGGTCCGGAATCCCTGAAAAACCTCCTGCAGATTGAGTGCCGTCTTAACTTGTCTTGTGAGCTCAGTGCCTAGTTTCGCCACACAAAACTCCAGGCACGGAACAGTAGGTGTTCTGATTGGGGCCACTCTTGCCATGGCACACAGCAACCTGACGATGACTTGACCGCTCCTCAGGGTTTACTGCATGTACATCGCTGCGCCAGATGCCTTCTCGGAGGCAACTGTACCTGCATAGATTTCTCATCTGTACTGATGTGACAAAAAATCGGGCCTGCTGGAATGGTGACAGACCACTGCAGAAATCCAACCACTGGGTATGGATCCCCACTGGTAATGCTGCATTCCAGTCCAACTTCAATTGCCATAATTCCTGCAGGAATAGCTTGTCTGCTTCTAACACCGGAGCCAGAATGCCAGTGGATCGAACATTCTGGCTATATCAGATGCCATCGTCCTCTTGGAGAACCTCGCTTTGGTTGGATCCAGGTTGATTTGGATTTGGAACTCGTCAGTCTTAATACGCCAGATGACTCCTAACGTCATAATATAGTCCTCGTGTAAACTACTGAAGTCGAGCTGGACCTTTTGGTCCTCTGGTTTAATCTCCTTCAACAATAGAGGATGGTTGGCACACCATTTGCGCAAATGCATAACTGTGCTCGAAAATATGGTGCATAACTCCATCTGTTTGCGAAGTACCTCCTCTAAGCTACCCTTCTCCAACGCGCTGCTGCCCATTTGGGTAACTGTTTTCAACTGATAGTATCGCACTGGTTGCGTTGAACTATTTCTCCAAATTAAACCACGGTACCGACCATCTTCAGGATGGAGCATCATCTGCCGATATATATTCTCGATGTTGGCGGTGAATACGAAACAAACCATTCTGAAACGCGAGATTATAAAAAAGAGGTAATCCTGGACAGTAGACCCTGTATGAAGGACATCATTCAGCGAAATGTTTAAGGTCGTCTTACTGGATGCATCGAAAACCACCCGCAGCTTGGTTGTACTGCTGTCCAGCTTCAGGACACAATGATGTGGAAGGAAGTATCGTAATTTCTCCCGCTACTGCGACGTCACCTCTTCCATATACCCAAGCCAAATATACTCCTACATGAAGTCCTCATATGGAAGGGTTCCTCACCAGTCGACGCTCCAAGGCAATAAATCTGCGAGTGGCCACCACTTGAGAATCACCTAACGTCTCAGGATCCTTGCTGAATGGAAGTTTAACCAAGAAACGGCCGTCGGGACGTCTTGTCATTGTCTGATAGAAATGTACTTCGCAAATCTTTTCAGTTAACGCAAGCTTGCACTGCGGATCTTGTACTTCTTCGACCTCCCAAAATCACTAGATGAGCTGATTAAGCTGGTTATCTTCTGCCAGGAAACCGCATGTCACGGAAGACACTTGAAGTGTGATCACTGTTTCGACTACAATCCACCCTAGGAGCGTGCTCCGGAGCCCTGGGAGCTGTGGACTCAACTTTCTTTGTCCAATGGCTAGGACCTCGTAAAAATGTTCAGCACTCAGCAACATGTCGATGCGCTCCGTTCGGCGGAAAAATGGATCTGCCAGCCTTATGTTTTTGGGAATGTGCCACCCCGATGTGTTCATTCTGAGACGGTTGCGGTGATATAATTTTGCCGATCACGTAGGCTTTCAACTGCGTGACATATCTTGATAGTCTGGATCTTAGGCCGAGGTTCACCTTATGGTGTGCCTTTTTAGCACTACCGCCTAACATTTCAATGAGGGTAAGGTGTGGTGCCGATAATTAACCCAATTTTTGGATGATTCTTTTGGTGACTAGGTTTATTTATGAGCCTGGATCCAGCACTGCTCGACAATCCGTCGTTTCCATTGCTGGTGACCAGTCTGACGATGGCTGTGCCCAGAAGTACATGCCCTTGGGATCGGGGCTCCATCAGAGTCGTGAGCGATGGCAACTCTGCATTTGTTTGCGGTTTCGAGTGTTAATTCGGCGTTCTCGTGCTCGAGGATATCGTATTGTCGGTTGTGATTCTTGAAACACTGCTTGCAACTTCTGGCCGCGCAGCTGGAAGCCTGATGTCCTTCTCGAAGGCAATTCACGCACAGCTTCTTAGCGCGCACGCAACTGAGTCTCTTTGCAGCAGTGATCCTAAGGAAATCCGGGCACTAGTAAAGCAGGTGATCCTGCTCACACAGTAAGCACCGAGAAGCTGTCGTGGCGGCCATGGTCGACTTAGTGGCTTTCCTATGGTTGATCTCCGGTTCCTTTGGTTTATGGCCAAGTGTCTTGAGAGCCTAGAAACGCATTTCCATGAAGTCTAACAAACTCGTCAAGACTGGTAGCTCACACGGGTTGGTAACGATTGTTTGCATGATGCGTAAGTCGCTGGATCCAATTTTCGGATTAGCACATGTAGCAGCAACGGATTCCAGTCCCTTGTACACACTTGCAGGTTCTCCAGACCTCTAAGACACTCTTGTGTGGTGTCATGTAGAGCCTGATGGCTTTTCATTAACACGAGATGGCTGACTCATCAATTTGTTGAGGAGCAACGCTACCAATACTCGCCGATTGTCGTACCTTTTCTTCAAGGTTGTCCAAGCCGCCTCGTAGTTGTCATCCGACAATGTAAAATTTTGAATCAAAAGCTCCGTTTCTCCAGTGAGACCAGCCTTGAGCCACCATAGCTTCTGGCACTTGGACATCGGTTGGCTATGCACTATTTGCATGAACAAATTGTGGAATTGCTCCCAATGTAAATAGTTCACATCTGAAGTGGGGAATTTTATTTTCGACAGGAGCATGATAAGAGGAGTCACAGGCAGAATCGTTGAAGTAGGTGTGGCACTGAGTTCATCCATTTTCGATTTCAGACGCATGACCCAATCTTGGGTAAGCTCTTCCAAATGAATGTGCTGTTGCACGTTAAAACCATACGCTTCAGGATCGTCATGGAGCTCGACGATCTGCAGGTGATATTCATCCAGCTGTTGCCAGCCTCATTGGAGGGTCATTAGTTTACTCCTGCACCAGGTCCGAGTGACCTCCTTTTGGTCCAAACGGTCGATTATCTTCTTCACCGAGCCTGCCATGACTTTGTAGCGACGGAGCATCCTGACCACACTGGCATTTCTTGGAACTGAGGCTTCTGCAGTGTACTCCTTGCCCTCACTAACCTGAATTTAGAGCCCTTTTGGTGGCTGTTCTCCGGTTGGCGTGCCCAGGTGTGTGTTGGCATGCATTTGATCGCGGAAGTGCTGCTGATAATGGAGGTTGTTACCTTTGGTAGTTTCGTATATATGTTGGGTAAAATACTCGTGCGATGGAGCGACCTCCGGTAGGGATAAGATGTGACTATGGCCAAGTTCCTCCCACGTGGCCTCCAGTCGCTACAGTCGCTCCGCATACTACCCGGCTTCCTGCTTCCTTGAGGGCGAATCCTTCTTGTAGTTTGAAATGATGCCTTCGACGATTAAAGCCAATCCTTTTAGGTCCTCGATCAGGCGATCCACATTCGCCATCGCGTTGAAAGTCGGAAGGCGGCCGGACACAGATAGCCCAGATACGCCACGACACTGCACAAAACACCACACAGCATTTCAGGACCAATGGTGAATTTGATACAACCATGACTTGTATGAAATTTTTGACGAACCGGAGGTCTCAACGGTTATAAGACTGTGGAAGCTGCAATCGGCTGGCCACATGAATCATATAGATGCACAACGGATACCTAAAAAGGTATTTGTTGGGAGAACTGAAGGTCGGGGACCAGTGGGGAAACCGAGGAAACGCTGGTCTGACTCGGTCGACGAGCCCTGCTCGGATTTCGGAATTGGAGGACGCGGTCAATGGACCGAGACAGTTGCTGGTATTGATCACTGTGGCTTATCAGAGTTGCTATCAGATGCCTTTACAAAATATGTTGCCATCCCTTTTTCCTCTTATTGAAATATTGTGTCATGATGTGACTCATTTTAATTTTTTTTTTTTTCATGTGCAAATTTTCAAGATTTGAACTGAGTAGTTGTAGTGAAAAGTTATTCAATATTGCCTGACTTTTCGCAAACCAATGACTATTTAAAATATTATGAATAAAAGGAAACTAATTGCTATACTTGAACTCCCAAATCGCAAACATTATCTTAAAGCACAATTATTATCGAACATCAAAGACAAAGCATCAACCAATGTGGACGACAAAAAGCAAACTTTAAAACAAAAGCAGCCTCCCTCCTTTCCCAAAATTCAACAGAATTTTACCGATAAAACCATCACACCCCGGGCTTTTGTGACAAACACACAAAAAACGAAAATCGCAATAATGACCAGGCAATGGGGAGATATTTGATAATAAAACGGTCTCAAGTATTAAATTATAATTTATTTCAGTTTGGTCTAATTTATGGTCATGGATAAGGAAAGCTTCTTCGTCTTCAAAGGCGATAATTTGCCTATGAAAAGACAATGTCGCGGGAACTTAACGAGAAAAATGCTCCAGCAATTTCTCAACAAATTATTCCGTTTAAGGGCTTTTACCGGAATACATTAACATGCCATTTTCGCGCTCGCTAGGGAAGAATTAAATACATGGAGCAATTAATATCGGCGATGAGACCGCATAACGATGACAATGTACCAAAATTCGCGAGCTGAGTGGCATTTTTAATACCAAGGGAACAGATGGAATCAGTTGTATTGCCAAAAAAGCAACCAAGATGGCGATGAACATTTTGCATAATTGGATTGAAAATTGCTATTTAGCCATTAGAGCGCAATAAGGCGAACATTTTCAAATAAATGAGGGAAAATATGAAACAACATGACTATAGCGTCATCAGTTCAATGGAAGACAAAAGTTAATTAAGGATGAATAGCGGTTGATGGCCAAATCATATCTTGTACGGGGGGATTAATCGTTTCATCAACGAATTAGGTTTTTTCCTATTTTCAAATGGATAAAATTTCGTTTGCGTGTGGTCCCATTTATTTTTCATTAAATTAGGGAATCTGCTGATCTATAAATTACAAGAGTAAATTTAAAAAAAAATTGTTCATAATATGTAAGTTTTGATCAAATTACTTTATTCAGTCGATAGGTCAAAATGTGGCAGTTGCATCTGAAAATGATTTTGATCTTATAGCTACCCCATGTACAAGCAAGCAAATTCTAAACGTCAGTTTTCAAACCAGATTTTCGAACACTGCTACCACTTATTTTGAAAACAGCCTGATCAATTTTTATTTTCAGGTTTGCCAGCAACAAGCAATACGTGTACACAACCTCAAAACAATAATCAAAAGCTATCAAATCTTACGAAATCGAAGATCAATTAATATGGCGATTTTCAAATTCAAAGTATCAACAAAATATGATTTTCATAAATCGATGTTATTGCTTACAGTATGAAACAATTCACCATTTTGTTAAAACTACATAGGGTTTGTGTTGATGCCTTCTTTATTATGTAACTGAGAGGCATCAGTTATGGTTTTGCAACAAGTGGTAATCGGTAGAAATAAGGTCTGACTGTCAGAGCTATCTTCATTAAAAGCGGGGCATGGTGCAAAAAGTTTGCCTGTGCCTTTTTGAAAATTGACGGCCGGAAACGAATTTCGATTCCTTTTCAACTTCACCAGGAAGAAATTCACGACGAACTATCAGTTCTGTATACAGTTCATTTCCGTTTATATTCCACTAATCTTCAAAACTTAGAGTGGCCTCTAAGGCTTTGCTTTTCTTCAATAGTGTAGAATTGTACAAGAACCCAAACATAGTGTCATAACCGGCCATTTACTAGAACCTTTATGTTAGATATAGTGCTGAACAACCTACAATACAGCAAAACTATTTAGCTTTAAACTTTTGTTCAGCAGATTCTGAAATACGCTCATCTTCTTATTTGCACTCAAACATTATCTTCTTCTTTCTTTGCCTAATTTCTTGAAACTTTGACTCCGTGCCCAATACTTCGCACAACTCTCTTTCAACTATTGTTGCCACAACAAAACCTTCAACTCTACGTTGCTCAAAAAACTGCACTAATCCTTGCAGGAACTGTAATGCTACGCCTAGGTGCATTTTTTCTGCCTGTATGTTTTTGCTTACACCAATATTCGACAGAGATCTGTCACCCCTGTATTAACACTTTATATGTGGGTACTTTTTCCGCCAAACAATGACGTAACGCGGGTACTTTTTGACTTTATCGCGCCAAAATTAGACTTTTATAAAAAAAATCATATCCCTCAAACTAATTGGTATTTTTTCATGAAATTTTTTTTATCTTACTTAGAAAAGAACTTTTTAAATCTTAATTATAAAATATATGGGTTATTCTATTTTTTATCTACACAAAATTACTACATTCTAGGTAAATATAGAAAAAAACATTCTCTTACCATCAAAATTACTTTATTCACATAAAATTGCAATATAACCACGAAATTTTGAATAGATCTTATAAAAAAACTGTAGCCTAATAGTGCTTCACCATGTGATAGCGTTCAAAACACTTGCCCTTGTGAAGAGGTACAAGGCACAGGATCTGCAGGCTCTTCTCCTGGAAGTTCGTCGGTTAACCAATGGATCGCTATATTCTTCAAAAATATTTGGTATTTTTTTTATCTCTCGAATGCGCCGAATTGTACACAACAAATGAATTAATTAATGCGCAATTTATGAGGTGCGTGGCCATTCTCTTGGTCCATTTGGTCGTTTTCCGTAGAATGGAATAATATGAGAGATATTGATCCGCCCGGTCTACGCCTTTCATGTATCGATTGTAATCAATCCAGGCATTTGGTTTTATAATTTTTTGTTTGGTGCTTCGATCAATATTGTGGCTTTCTCTCATCTCAGCAGAGTGGATATGGGATATGAGAAACACTGTCTTTTTGGATTGCCACACTTGAACTAAAATGTCCTTCTTTCTTCTAAACGTCGTTTCGCCTTTTGCCAAAGAAGTCGTTTTAAACCATTTGGCAGTCCTCTATTTTTTCGTATAGTACCGCAAATTCTAATTTTTTTCTCGAAAAGTATCTCTCCGTTTTGTACGCTATTGTAATAATTATCCATATAAACATGGTGCCACAAATCTTTATACGGAGATATAACTGAAGTAATGGTTTCAATTAATCTTTTCCCTTCACCGCAATATATTTCAAGATTGCATATGTAGCCAGTATTGCTCTCGCACACCATACACACCAGTATCCCATACTTTATAATTTTTCCTGCACTATAAACCCTGAAGAACAATCTCCCTCTCCATGGTATCATGCTTTCGTCTAGAGACAACTACTGAATAGGCTTATAAATTTCTCGAAATTTCGGAAGAAAGAAATTCAATAACGGTCTAACTTTGCAAAGTCTGTCAGAGTTGTCTTCGACGTTTTCATTATTATTGAAGTGCCAAGCTCTCCATATTTGGCGAAATCTATCTCTGCTCATCATTTTGGCAAAAAATGGTGTCTCTATTGACTCTTCAATGGTCCAATAGTCATCTCGTCGATCCTTGCGTACCTGCCCCATAAGTATTATTAGCCCCAAAAACTTCTTCATTTCTTTTACGGTAATGTCTTTCCATTTCAGAGATTTTCTAGAAGTTTTGAAAGCGTCTTCATTTTGGTGATAATACCTATTTGACTCCTCTACAAGAAACGCAAAAAAATCGTCGTCAATGAACAAATTCACGGCATCTGCTACACTATCTGGGACATTTTCAGTATTGATTCCCGGTTGCCCTTCAAACTCCTCCAAGACTGGTGGATTCTCTCTCGATGACCATTCTTCGCCTTCATCCAAATCAGAACTGGATGAGCTAGAAATTTGTCTTTGGGAAAAAGTTGATGGTAGAGGAATAATATCTTCTTCACTATAATCGTCATTCTCGGGTTCGGAAAAATCTTCGAAGTCGCTTTGGCGGGAATAATTAGATAAATTGTCAGCGAACAATTCATCATCACTCTCGTATGTATCCTGATCATTCAGAGATAGTAAAATAACTATTAAAAATAGTTTATCACAAAAAAAAGTAAAAATAACTTTTATAAATAGTTTATCACAAAAAAATACTAGTGGCAGTTCAAAGTAAAATAGTTTTTGTACCAATATACAACGATAGTTAGGTATTTTGTATGAAAATACGATAATTCAAAATAATATGAAATATTTTATAAAAGCAGAATTAACTAAGAAACACGATACTAAGACGTCCGAACGAAAGCAGTATAACGGAGTGACTAGAGAAAGGATGTACCGGCAGGTAGATGCGTAGGGTACACCTCACAATAGATAACGCGCAGTCCCCATCTCACCCGGCGGAGATGTTTACAAGTTTCCCGCATACTACCGCTTAGCAACAAAAAACGAGTAAACTCGTCTCCCGTGCTCTACCATAAATCGGTATAGAACGAGTTAACTCGTTTCCTGCATACACTGTGCTAATATCCCAACCAGCTGGTAAGGTTGGATGACAGATCTCTGTGATTGCACCGGGTTTCGACGTCAGCAAGGGGTGAATAACGGCGGTCGATAGAAAATGTGTTCGGGTGCGAGTTGCTCGCGAATCTTAAGAAGTCCAATTGTCATTTAAGTGTAAAGTCTATTTTGTGCAACGTTAAATTTTCCGTAATACGCTGATTATGAGTATTTGCAATATTTATCCATCCCAGGATGCAACGAATTTGTGTTCCCCTGTGTAATACGAAAGTAAAGTAAAATGACAAAGAATTTATTGTGACAAATGCTGGGTGTCATGGGACATCATTCTTTGGCTAGGAAAGCGGTAATGGAATTTCGAGTGCCTTAGTTACGGAAACAACTAGGAATGTGTCAAGTCCACATTTGTGGACGAGTGTACTAAGGACAAAGTGCCTCGCAGTAGAACATTTGATGTATCGCTCCACCGGTTGTACTGAGCACCGCTTCTAGTAGGAATATATATCTCAGATGCTGTAATCAAACCTTCACAATAGAACTCACAGAGCAGAAGACTTAGTCCGGTATGAAATATGTTTATTTGAAAGCTGCGTTGATCATTTCCCAGGTCTGTTAATCTATTTTTTGTACATCCTGGACTTCGACCTTCTATTTTAAAAATCGGCTATGTAAACATATGCATGCAAATGTATTATATATTATATATAGTCTAAAAAGTATTGAGCCTTTTTGTCACTAGATGGTGTTCGTTGTCATATGTCAGGCAATACTAATCAGATTGTGTCAAACCAACATGCATTTGAAAGGTGACATTCCAGTCTACAATTTTCATGTGGACAAAAGTTGTATTCATTTAAAAATGAGTGAAATTTCTGAAAAAAATCGTTTTTCGACACGTTTTAGATTGGGTATTTGAACCGGTGGCTGATTTTTTTTTTGTATTTCTGACTTAGTCTGCTCGAGTTAGACCTGTGACCGAAACTCCTCTCTGAACTTGCTAGCTAGCCAGCAGCCACTTCAGAGTAGACTGAGTGTCCGGGCTTGTCTAGAACCAGTGAGAGGTCTGCTTAGATTTCCTTTGGGAAATCTCTCAAACGAACGAACGAGAAATACTTAAAATCATTACAAATCTAAACGAGCTTAAGGAGAAATATTTGCGTCTTCTGACATTTTGGTCCTTTACGTAGTATACAAGGTACCTCAGTGCTAGAGTCCCACGGACAGGAGTAGAGGAGTTGTGTGAGACACACTTTCAGTCACTTCACTTGAGTTGTACCTTCCGCTCTCCTTTGTTTTATTTTTTTTTTCGCGAAAGATTCCTTCTAATTTGTTGTTCCAGGGTTAAAATCTGTAAGTATCTTCTATTTTCTAGATGGAAAATGTCAGCCAGACGGGTTTCTCCTATCTGCCTGGGCTCTCAAGAAAATAGAAGGCTGCCTTGCTTTTATGTTGCGGGAGAATTCTACACATCTTTTTATGCGTGATAGATCAGTGGTTTTGGTTCGACTTTCTGAAAATTCATGCAAGTGTACTTTTAAAGTTATGGGTTGTCTGATAATATGAATCGTAGAATTGTGAAAGAATTGGAATGTGGAAGTTATTGCCTGAATTTCATCCATATCGATTCGATCTCCAGTTCAGCTTTGAGTCCCAATCTACCTTCATCAGCCATAACTGTTGCAAGAAAATCTTCCCTCAGACTACATTTGGGTTGATTAGTCCTAATGGGTTGTAGATAAGTCACGTCTTTAAGGATAGAATGTTTTGTTACCTCATTTAGTGGGGATTAACTTACTCGAATTAAATAGACGTCTGCCTCGGGGTACCAAATAAGTCCAAGGGTCTTAGGGTGTTATAGTCTCTTATTGGTTTTTGAGAGTTCGTTGAAGCAATGCCGAATAGTTTGAGCAGCATTTATGGAAATGAAATTGTATTTGAAAAGCCTCTTCTAACTGATTCGAATCTGTGATGACATCACCCACTTAAAAGTCGTGGTGTACTGTTTTAGCGCCCAGTAGATAGTTTTTAGGGTTTTGTAAAATAGTTTTCCAAAACCCTTTTAAAATCGCATCCTATCTGTCTGTCCATCCGTGTGTCACACCACTTTTTCTCGCAATTTAGAAACATAAGATTTGTAAGAGGTGTAAAGTGGTGCCTTCTTTGAAGTTTCACCACAAAAAAGTTTTATAAGGTGTTTAAGGTGGGTGCCCCCATCAGGAGAAGGGCCCCTGAAATAATTTCACCAAATGTAGGTAATATGGGTATCAGTTGAAAGGTATTAATGTAAGCTTTTCAAAACTGGTCTTAAAATGACAATTTTGTGTCCTCCCATCACGATTCAAGCCGAAAAATCTAAAAAAATAGCAGAGGTAAGTCGTTAGGAGCACAAGGGTAACAAATACCTCAGAAGTGAAAATCCGATCAACTTTGTTGATAATAGTACATCTTATGAATTTTGCTATTAGCCTATGAAATTAAACTGGGACCCTTAAATTCTCCAAAAGCTACAAATTAAGCTTTTTGATAGCAATTGTATATGTCCTGAAAATTTCACAATAATCGAACTATGAACAGCTAAATTACAGCTGATTTAATATGTAGTGAAACTAGGTATCTATATGTCCGTAATGGACCGCAGCGGTGGTCTGCTGCCTCGGCGGATGAGGATGGTGATATCCGCTGAGATTGGCCTTGTCTGGGGACGCGTAAATGCACTGGCAGGCTAGCGTTGGTTCTTTCCTCCTAGCACAAGGACCCACTACAAAAAAAATTTCGCATTCACGAATTAAAAGGATGGAATGCCGATCGACCTACTAAGGGTTGAAATTGCTTGCTCAGAGAATAAGTTGGGATGAGCAAAAATGTACGGATGGCCCACAAATAAGAGTGGGGCATCCAGATGGATGTGGTGCTCCCTCGCGCCCTCCCAACCATATCAAGATCCAAACGTAGACGTGGCCATATATTTCACCTTTAAGTGGAAAACTCATACAACCATAATTTGCATGAACCTTCCCATCGAAAGAAATATATAGACGTGACGGATTTATGCTATAGAATTATGTGATCGAATCACATTACCCTACACCATAAAGGGGCACGCGAGCGGAAGGCCACTCTACACGGCAAGAGCCCCTGCTAAGCGAGTGGAGCGCGCCAGATGGCTAGCCCATTTTTGACGAAGAGCCTGCCATCGTTGAGGGTTCTATACCCGGTCAGATTTGAGAAAATATATAGACTGAGGTATATTTTTAACAATCCATTGTTTTTTTGTGTGAACTTGAAATAATTACTTCTCTTTATCTCATAATTTTCCAATTTACTAAATGTTTCATTAAGATTTGAAATTAATAACTATAATTTAAGCAGTCAAGTAACAAAAAACAATTAAATTTCATAAAGAATCGATCCATAGATCTGATTTTATGCATGTAGCTTGGAGGTGAGATAGATATAATTCAAACCAAATAAATCTGCACAAAAATTTAAATGTTATCAATAGCTAGTTAATAAAAAAATCAATGTACTGAACGAAATTAATTGCTAATCGCTTATACAGTAGCCAGAAAGTGAAATAGAATTTTACCGTCATCAATTTTTTCTCCGTTATTGTCAAACAATTCCAAAGATTTTGGTAATATGGTAAGTGACATTTTGAATATTTTGGCTTGAAAGTAAATAAAAAAACTTAATGCTCTCTTTGAAACCAGGATAAATGCGTGCTATTTCCATTTATAATTTATTGTGAATTATGTACCGTTAAATTTGTATAAAGATATACATATAGAAATATTTACAGAAAATATAATGCAAGAAAATTACAAAAAGTGTACTCACCGGCATCCTCGACGAGCGCCCGCTGACGATGTTGTGAGTTGCTAACAAAGATGGATCTCCAGCAATTTAAAGGTTGACAATCCCTGTTCTTAACGCCACAACGTTTCATTAAAAACAGATAAAATTTAGTCAAAGCTAATTTCAATATCTGAATGCAAAAACGCCACAATATGCAAAATACGATTTACTACTCTCTTGTGTGATCGGCATGAATCGGATTTTTCTCATAATCAGTCAAAACGACTTCTCACTACAACTTTATTAGCTACGAAAACCATAAATTCCATCTCTAGGTCCATATAACATTCGATTAAACCGCCTTTAGGAGACTAATGCCCTAACAAACTAATCAATTTATGCTATTGGCACACGTTAATTGTTTTACTATGAGAAAATCTGCACAAATTTCACATGCAGATTTGAAAATTTATTTAGAGAAAATTGAAACGAAGTAAGGAAAATTGAAATGAAGTAAGAAAATTTGAAATGTAGTAAGGAAATTTAAATGAAGTACAGAAAATTTAAATGCGGTGAAATTTTAGCTATAGTAAAGAAAGGAAAATTTTAAACTGTTACAAAAGTGACGAAAAAAAAATAAAGGGAGACATTTCAATTATAATATACAAGAAAATTGGTATGAAATGACAGTTAAAAGAAAATAAGAAGAAAAAGTGTTCTACAAAATTAGGATTACAAATAAAATTAATTACATATTTTTTGTTCAAATCTGCCAGAAAATTCCGAGTAGGAGATAGGAAGGTTTTCGAGCAGTTTGATTGTGCGACTGCTCGATTAATACAAATATTTAACATTTACCACATTATTAACACGTGGTACTAGGGACATACACGTTTGCAACGGAAGAAATGGTTTGTAAGATTGACGTATTATCATGATTAATCAAGCAACGGGTTCAAAACACTTCAAACAAAATGGTGGCGAAGCTACATGCATAATAACCAGGATATACTTTTTCAAACTCAATTCATGGAATCGCCATAAAAGTCAAGTTTTGATATGTAGAACATATTGTTTGATTTAATAACTTTTCCACAAAACTCTTCTGGCGAGAGCACTCTCCTGCTACTTCAACTTGTTCTTACCTTAATATTGCCCTTTAAGACATCAAAAGCCAGATATGCAGACAATGCTACCTTGAGGAGCCCCAGGGAGAACATGAGTTTCTCTAGATAAACATCCTTAAAACTTGACAAACTGTGTGCGGTGCTGCAGATAGGACTGAATCCAACTAAGGAGTGACCCGGTGATACCACACCTGAGTTTCTTTATCAGAACTCAATGTTTCACATGATAAAAGGCTTTGCTAAAATCGGTGTGAATAGCGTCAATCTGGTAACCTTTTTCCAAATCACATAGAATGTTTGATGGCATAACCATGAAGTTGGTAGGAGTGGACCTATTTTTTCGAAAACCACGTAGTTCTTCATTAAGGTAAGGCCCAACGATTGGAGAAATTTTTCTGCAGATGATGTGCTCAAAATGTTTAGGAATGGTAGATAGTATAGCAACTCCCCTGTTATTTGCAACCGATTTTTTGTCACCTTTTTTTTGTGTATTGGAATCATGTTAGGTGGTTTCCAATACGAGGGGAATATTCCACTTGAGAGAGACTTATTGAAAATAATATGAAGAGGCTAAGTTAGCATATTTTTACACTGAGATAGGAAGTAGATCAGCACCAGGTCCTTTATTCAAATCCAGACCCTCAATTGCCTGGCAGATATCTTCTTCCGATATTGCAATGTTTTCAATTAAGGTCCTTGGAGATGTTATACAGGGTTTCCCAATGAGAGGTGTTATTTTGATATTAAAAGAAAAATGCAATTTTTAATATAAATGATCGAATGTTTATTTTATTATAAATAAAAAGGTATGCCGTTAATAGCGAAAAATAACATCAGGCCACGCTTACAGGACCACATCCTTTTTATGAAATTTTCCATAACCAAATCGCAAAGTGGCTGACCTAGTAAGGTCCAGTGACCCCGCCAGACCATAAACCGCACCAAACAGTGACAGCTTGAGGATAGAGAGGCTTTTCAACAATAACTCTTGGGTTTTCCGAGCCCCAGATGCGACAATTTTGCTTGTTGACGAAGCCACCGAGGTGAAAATGGGCCTCATCACTCAAGATGATTTTTCGATGGAATTCCGGATTATTTTCATGCATTTCAAGAACCCAATCAGCAAAGACACGACGTTGTTGATGATCGACCGGCATGAGTTCTTGTGTTAACTGAACTTCATAAGCCTTAAGACCCAAATCTTTATGCAAAATACGGTGTAATGACATTTTTGGAATGCCTGATTCCAAAGAATGACAAGGAATGGACAAACCTGGGTTTTCTTCAACACTGTTCTTGAGTGATGTGCACGGGTTTTATTCTTCTCATCACTAAGTTGTCCCAGCAGCTCGAATTTTTCCACCAATTTCTGTATTGCGGTCCGACTAGGTGCCTCATGACAACCCGAAAATGTTCGAGTTTTACGAACCGTCTCTGCCAAATTTTCACCATTTTGATAGTGAATTTTAATAATTTCAATGCGTAGTTGAAGCGTGTATTGTTCCATTTTCATCAATGGTGTAGTTTCTGCTTGTCAAATGTCAGAAAATTACGGCTTCAAAAGTGGCATCTACCGAAATAGTGGGCTATTCAAAATAACACCTCTTATTGGAAAACCCTTCAGTGGACCCTAAATTTGCTGAAGCAAAGGGATCGTAGTAAACTTCCAGCAAGAAATTGACCGATTTGTTCTGAAGAAGTTGAAGTGGAACCTTTGTAGGTGATTGTAGAGGGAAAGCCATGGGCTTCACGTTTGATATTTAGGAAATCAATGAACTTTTTAGGGTCGTGAATAATATTTTGACCAACTGCGTTAATGTACGATTCATACGCTTTTCGAGATTTAATCCTGAATTCACCGGCAAGCTCATGATATTTGCTATTGATTTCGTTACTTGTATTTTTGTTCCTTTTTAGGGTGTTGTAAAATAGTTTTATAAAACCCTACTAAAATCGCGTGTGGTCTGTCCGTCTATCTGTCCGTCCGTGTGCCACACCACTTTTTCTTGCAAACTACATAAGCTAGAAACATAAGATTTTGTAGGTAGATATAAAATGGCGTTCGCTTCAAAGTTTCACCATAAAAGATTTTATAAGGCGGTGTTCCCATACAGGGGAATGGCCCCTTAAAAAATGCACCAAATGTGGGCAATATGGACAACGATTGAAAGGCATTAATGAGAACTTTTCAAAACAGTTCTTAAAATGACAAGTTTTGCTTTGAGCAATGCATGGGAAGGGGAAACGTACGGAAAATGACATATTTTCAAAACAAGTCTTAAAATTGCCTCATCAGTACCGTGGGGGCAGGGGAAGGGGAAATGTACGAACTTTTCGCGTACTCCCCTTCGCGATTGAACACCTTTCATCCAAAAAATCGGAAACAATCATGAATGTAGGCTTTGTGAGTACAACAACAACAAATACGTGAAAAGTCAAAATTCCCTCAACTATGTTAGTAACAGTATGATTTATCGATTTTACATTTCCTTGAATAAAATTTTAACGGTACCTTTAAATTCAATAAAATTCAGTACACAAAGGACAATTTATAAGATTGACCTGCATTGAAAATTTCACAAAGATCGAATGGTATTTAACGATGTAATAGCGGTTTGAATTTTCCTGTGTTACTATGGATAATATGCGCAGTACGAGTACTACTATCGAAACATATGGCTATGGAACAATATACGCATTTTACCGACTCAGACACTACAGGTTTGCTAGGATTTGCATGAAAGTTGCAGGAATCATAGGTATCATGAATATCTTTGAGAATTGGTTCAGCTAGTGGTATCAGTAATCGTTAAACAATATAGTGGCTGTTTTAAATGCGAAGATTGAACAGTTTTGTGTTAATCTTTGCCAACTTCAACGTTTAACGTGCATGCTTATAACACTTGATTCAATTTAATGAATTACTGAAGATGAGTACTAACAATTAATTCTCTTAGGTGGAACAAGTCGAGGAGGCAGCAGAGATCATAACAGAAGGGCTTTGTAACCATTCTAGGGCTCGAACATTTATTTTTGTGCCATGAATCGATGATTTGATTTATTCACCCAATACTAGTTCCAAAAATCGTTAAAATTCATGTAAAAGATGCGAAGTTTCGTTCATAAGCACATGACAGCCGCGATTTCGTTCCATGTTAAATGATTTTTCTGAATGCTCAGCTCATTGAACATATTCAAGTAAACCGCTATTTTTTAAAATTTTATGAAAATCCGAAGAAAATAAGTTTGCCTTGGTCGATTTCAAATATCAACATGTGTTATTGTTTTTGTAATTCCATATAATTGAAATGGCGATAATTCATCTCGTCATGATTTAATTTCCATGAAATTTCGTAGGCATAAGGGTCTTATATCAAGCTACATAAGTTAAAGGGCACCGTTGCGATTTTTGGAGGAAAATTTAACATGTAAAAATATTGTTGGTGCATTTTGCCCAACCCGGACTCCTCATGCAAAAAATGACTTATTTTTCATTTAATACTCTAATCGACTATATTTAGTGGAAAAAATTGTTAAAGGCCACTTCGTTATAAGGGGGGACCCCCTTAAAAAATGTTGGTGTATTTGTAAAGAACTAAGCTTTTAAGAGACCACTTCTGACCTTTTCACAAAGTTTGGGCTTTGAAGCTTCTATAGTTTCGGAAGAAATTTCTTATGACGCATGGACAGATGGACAGATGAACAGACGAACGGAAGAAAAAATAGATGGACCGATACGATGGGAAACTAGTAGGTTTTTCTGAAAAAATTTCAGAAAACCCTTAAAATCATGAAGCTAGATGCAACCACAAATAACTTAGAGGCTGAAATTCATTGAACTGTATCAGTATCATTAAATTATTTGAAATCAGCCATTTAAGTAGTTCTCCAAAATATCATTTTATTCTATAAGTTTCAATAAAATTTACTGACGTTATAGCCATTTGAATTTCCTCCGATTACAACAATCTTCTACGATTTTTCTACTACATGGGCTTTCCATCGAACCAGATACTACACTACACTATACTTCTCCAAATCTTCAGACAGAATGAAGAACGAATATACATTGAAGATTCAGGTCAGGCAACTATTTGATTAATATTGGAAAAAAATGTTGGCTGGTTAAAACGGAGCTCTTTTAAAGCAAGAATATATTTGTTGTGCATGTCACAAAAGTTTTTCTTGAATTAAATCATTCTATTTATCCACATATTGTAGGTTAAGTACAAAACCCTTTTGACATGGGTGTAGTTCTGTCTACCAAACTTGTTTTGATTTTAAGTACAAATCTTTCAATGGTATCAAAAATTATTTGGTAAAAAGTAGATAGAGCACTGTCTATGTCTAGCATTGAAAGAGTACCAGTCCAGTTGAATGTGGATAGAAAATTGTTACTGCTATAGAAATCAGCATTTTGAAAGTCGCATTTGATTTTATCAGGAGTGGATAATTCAACAGAAAAAGTGGAGTACAGTGCGTTACGATAAAGGTGCTCATTGTCAACAGTTGGATAAACCACTACCTCGTCACATGAAGCATTAAAAATCAAGTATAACCAATTACCGTTTGGCTTAAGTACTGAAGCAACTTGCGGCAAGTCAATGCCATAAAAAGTACTCATTGAATTGAGAAGAAGATTGTCTTGATTGTCGACTATAAAATTTAAATTTGGTCTCCGATAATAATTACTCTGTCATCTTCATCAAGATTTTCCGTAAATTCGGTCATAATATCACAGATTTCATTAAGACATCTTCACTTAAACCAGATAAATGGATCAAAGCCTCACTTCTTGACCTTCTATCAGCATACCTAGGCTCACGATATTTATACGCTTTGCTAGTTTTTCAATATTTCTAAACCTTTCAAACAAATACTTTATATTCAGCATAGCATAAACATTTTGAAACTCAGCTCCACCTTTCAATAACGATTCATCATAGTTTTTGTTGTTCTGGAAAAAAGATTTAATTAATTCCAATCTTCACTCAAATATCCTACAACTTTAACTAAAAGTCTGTGAAATTCGAATAACTTACGTTACTTTCCAATTGTTTATATTTTTGCCTACTATTAAATTGTCACTTTTTCCTAGGTCTCTTTAAGGACCGTCATTAAGGAAACCCATATCCAGTCTTTGACCAAACTTAACTCCTATGAACTGAACTCAAAACTACAGAATGGATACACCCAGACGGTAAGCTTCGAGTTTCACTCAAATCGACTGCCTGGCTTCGAGTATTATAACTTTACTTAATTTTCTTGTTTGGTTTTAATTTAAAACAATTTTTGTGCAGAACCACAAAATCTTCACGATCTCAAGCTAATTTATTTAAGCATTTCTTCCTTCTATATCTATTCTGTGGATGTTATTAATGTAAGAGGTGTTTTCAAATATATTTACTTATGCTCAATTACATCCTTTGCAAGTTTTAAGGTTGTGATTCTTCAATAAAATATTATTATTAAAAGGATAATTAAAAAAATGCGAACCTGAAACAAATTGAATATCTAAGGATTTTGTTAAGCAACTTGAGTAGATATTATGAACAAACATTAAAGCGAACTTAGCCAAAGAACCAACCATGGTGTTTGGAAGACGAAACTTTAATCTACGGACAAGGAAAACTTTCTATCTGATATGGGGTAAGATTTAGAAAGTTTCCAACTTGAATGAAATCGCTATGGTCCTATGGAAGGACGACAACAGGGTGGTGTATTAGGGATATATTAAGAAAATGTAAGGATATAAGAGAGAGTGAGAGCAAAACGACTCCAAACGACTTGCAACCAAATCAAATTTGATCTTAAGTGTAAGGTTATCGGGTTAAACAAACTATCGCCAAACATTCTTTTATCTACACTATAAAGACTATAAAGGATTTGGAACTTTCTTGGAAATATTGCAGAAATTGATTATATTCTTATCATATGGTCTTTGGTCCAGTTAACTTAAATCAATTGCTGGCTGTTGTTGTGTTAAAAAAATGGCTAAAGTTATAGAATGATGAAATTGGCAATGGGAAATATTTAAAGTTTCCTTGTATGTAGTATGATTCATAAATTGAAGCCTTTCTACCTTCTTCCGTAAGAAAGAAGGTTATTATTTCCATATGTATATTATTTCGGTTTTGAGGGTTTTGTACTCTAATACGAAACCGTATTCAAATCGTGGCCTGCGTATGTCTGTCCGTTCTTCTGCTCGTTTGTCTGTACTCGTATGTCACAGCAGGTTTTTCTCCCAAACTTAAGAAGCTACATTCATGAAGTTATGACTTCTAGAAAGTATTGGGGTGAAAAAAAATTTCATAGAGTTTTAAGAGGGTCCCCAATGTCGAGGAGTGACCCTTCGGAATATATTTTTCATCGGAGGTGGTCCAATGGGGTGTCATATGAGAGGTCTTAATACTATCTTTTCAAAACAGGTCTTAAAATTACTTACAAGTGTCGAGGGGCGAAATGCACGAAATTTTCCCGTGCCCAAGCAGTATTGCAACAAAAACAAGTTGGGTAGACAGACCTACGCTCATGTTAGAAGAGTTTTGTACTCAACTTACAAAATGCAATCACCAGCAACGAATAAAATCGAGAAACATGTCAAAGAGGTTTGCTTGTTTAAAATAAAATCCATTGTTCTTCATTTGCGACTAACAAAAATCATTCAAATCTTGAAATCCCAAAAGCATTTACATATGTCATCGATCTTATCTGAAAATTAAAAGAAGATCAAATCAAAACTGCAGTGTCTGGTTCGATGGAAAGTCCATAAAATTCCAAAATAGTGTGTTATTGTTGTTGTAATTGGAGAAATTTCAAATGGGTATAACTTCCGTGAATATGATACGTATTTCATCAAACTTACAGAGCATAAGCACCTTGTGTAAGGTTGGGGTCAAAGGAACCCATACGATTTTATTGGAGAAAATGTGAAATACGAAGATCTAACTATTATTAACAAAGCTGAACGAATTTTGACTTCTGAGGTATTCGTTATTGTTGTACTCATAAATATCTCCCTGACAACTTTTTTTCAGATTTTTTAGATCACAGGTGTCCAATCGTGAGGGGGAAACACATTTTTCATGCTCCCAATGAAGGAAAAACTGTCAGTTTAAGAACTGTTTTGAAAAGCTCTTATAAAGACTTCTCATTTGATACTCATATCGGCTACATTTGATGAAGTTCTTTTTTCAGGGGTTACTCCCCTGTGCTGTAATCATCGATTCATGGCATCAGAATTTTTTTTTTCGAACTCTAGAGTGGTTACAAAGCCTTCTGTTAGGAGCTCTCTCCTGCCTCCTCGACTTGTTTCACCTATGAGTATTGATTGTAGATACCCATCTTCAGTCATTCATTAAATTGAATCAAATGTTAAAAGCATGAACCTTAAACGTTGAAGTTGGGGAAAAATAACTCAAAATTATTCAATCTTCGCCCTTAAAACAGCCACTATTTTGTTTTACGATTACTGATACCAATAGCTGAACCAATTCTCAAAGATATTCATCATTCCTGAAACTTTCATGCAAATCCTAGCAAACCTGTAGTGTCTGAGTCGGTAAAAAGCGCATATTGTTCCATAGCCATATGTGTTCATAGTAATAGATACAGCGCATATTGTTCCATAGTAATACAGGATAATTCAAACCCCTATAACTTTGTTAAATACCATTCGATCTTTATGAAACTTCCAGGACAGGTCGATCTTGTATAATCAAGAAAATGTAAAATCGATAAATCATACTATTACTAACAAAGTTGAGTGAATTTCGACTTCTCACGTATTTGTTGTTGTTGTGCTCATAAAGGCCTATATTCATGATTTTTTCCAGATTTTTCGGATGAAATGTGTCCAATCGCGAGGGGGGGGGGAGGTACGCGAAAAATTCGTACATTTCCCCTTCCCCTGCCCCCCATGGTACTGATAAGGCAATTTTAAGACTTGTTTTGAAAAGATCTCATTAAGACCTTTCCAATTTTTTTTATTTGAAGGTTCACTTCCCTACATTGGGAGACCCCCCTTAAACCCCTTTGAAAAATTTTTCCACCCCAAAACTTTCAAGAAGTCACCACTCCTGACCTTTCCACAAAGTCTCATGGCTGTAGCTTCTATAGTTTCGGAGAAAAAGTGCTGTGACATACAGAAGGACAGACGGACAAACGGACACAGGTCGTGATTGCAATAGGGTTTTGCATTTTAGTACAAAACCCTAAAAAGTTTTTCTTAATTAAATCTAATTCTATATGTTAGCATATCGTAAGTTAAGTACGAAACCCTTCTGATGTGGGCGTAATTCGACTTGTTTCTATGTGTACTCACGCATAACTTTTGAACCATGAAAGGCAAAAGAATTCCATTCTCATCAAAGCTTTGAATTTATTCATCACTAGTACCCGTCTGAAATAAATCGAGCATCGGTGAGGAACATGTGAGGAACAATGTCCGTTAATTGTGGTAGCGATTTTTCTTCCCTAGAAATCGATCTATGTATGGATTTCAGTTATTGAAGTTGGATATGAAAGGCAACATATTGTAGAATGATGCAAATACTTACTCTGAATGGTAATTCAGTCAAGGGCTATGCAGATTTTATAACAAATGTAAAGTAAAAATTGTGAAAACATTTCATTTTCTGCATGAAACTCTGCCTTCTTTTAAATATTGTTTTCACAATTAAGATTTTCGTACAAAAGACGTGCCAGATTTACAATAGAAATGGCAATAACCATTTAGAAAAGGGTTTTTTTACAACTTTAATGTGTGCATGTTTCAATTTAAATCATAAAGGACGTATATGATGGTGGTATACTGCTGCTGACTATGTGAAAATGCATTTGCAGTCAAATCAGGGATGCTAACGATACTAAAAATTTCACATGATTCTTTCGATATGAGCACTTCTAATGGGTTTGCAAGAAGAGAGGTGGCTGCTGGCCAGCTAGCTAGTTTGGAGAGGAGTTTCGGTCGCGGGTCTTACCCGAGCAGACTAAGTCCGAATTGCAAAACTCAGCCACTGGTTTAAATGCCCGATTTAAAACACGTCGAACAACTTACGACGACTCTACTTCAAATTACGCGACTTCGTTCCAAGAAAAGGAACAAAGACAACTGCTGAGAAAATATGTGCTCCCGAATAATACGGACGCGGTGCCCGAAATCTACTCAAATTCAAACCGAAAAAAATTTACACTAAGAAAAAACGCAGACTCAATATGGCACCGCGTACCGACCATTCGCGGATTACTGGAACCCTACCCTCTCGGCGGCATAATCACCTTTTGCCGACATTACCAGGGTCATTCAACAAGTACTTAGCCTCAGGGGTGGTGGAAGGCATGTTGAGTGTGTTGAGCTTAGTACAGGCCAAATTTTTGGCATGTTGAATTCAACATACCCAAAAGACAAAACTGAATTGAGTAATCAGAATAAGCACCGCTGAGTACACAAGTTCTCGCGTTCAAAAATTCATGTAACACTCATGCGCAACACCGTTCTAGCGCATTTAGTCGCATCTATTATAGCTATATAGACCACGCACGATCCACCAGAATGTGGACATCGGTTGAGAGCAGGAAGAAGGATGAATAGATAAAGTCTTCCGAGTCATCTTAAAACAGCTTGGGGCTAGTAGCGGAGAGTGCACTTTCCCCCACTTACACCCCTAAGTGCTAGCTTAGGCTAATTTCAGCTGATAATAAGTGTACTGGAGAAGGTGTGGAGACCGGAGAAACACACTGCGTGTTTGTGTGGCTGCGAGAAAAATGGATAAGTTCATTGTGAGGGTGAAGCGGAAGAGAGAAGAAACTAGAATGGACGAAATTGAAATAAGCTAGAGTGAGAAAACGCGCCAACAGGATGATTCCGAATCAACCAACTCGTCGAAAGAAAAAAAGCGGGGAAAAACATCCAATAATTGAGACTGAAAATCCCGAGAAATCGAAAAATCTTAAGTTTAATATTCGAATAAATTTTTAAAAATGTGAAAAAGGTTAAGTGAAAGCGCATTCGAGCAGTGTTTTGTTTACTCCGTTTTCTCCCGTATCAACAGCAACAGATAAACAAATAAATAAAAAATTTATTATTTTTTAAAATTGACGCTACAATTACCGAACTTTTTTCCAGCATCCACGCTACTGCCAGCAACAGTACCGATCGTATACAGCAAATGGATGAAAGAAAATCCTTGGCTAGGTTTCAATGGATTTGAGAAGGCAATTTGCACTATATGTACAGAAGCGTGTGCTAGAAACTTAGCACAATCATGTAATGCCAACGATACACGCTCACGCAAAACTTGGGTGGAAAACGGATATTCAGAATCAAGAAACATTCAACAAGCACATTTCACATCAGAAACGCAGAAACCCTTCAGAAAGACAGTAAAACACAGCTCTCAAAAAAATATTCAGCACCATCAAGCTATTAGGACAACAAGGTTTGCCGCTACGTGGCCATGATGATAAGAATTCAAACTTCCCGAGAATTTTAAAAGCGCGTGCGGAAGATGTTCCTGAGCTGGAATCGTGGCTTCGACGTTCTGGAAATAAATGGCTTCATCACGATATACAAAATGAAATTCTTGAAATGCTGGCAGAAAATGTTTTGTTGACAAACATCGAAGAGATAAAAAATTGCGAGTTTTTTTGCTTTCTTGTTGGATGAAACTCCCGATTGTTCAAGAACTGAACAAATTTCCATCTGCATTAGAGTCGTATCCAAAGACCTCGTGTCATCAGAATTCTTCCTAGGTTTTTATTCAACGACAAACACGAGTGCGGCAACCTTGATAGAAATCGTCATGGATGTCTTCTTTCGTTTTGGCATTTCATCCAGCAAGTGTCGAGTTCAATGCTATGATGGTGCTGCAAACGTCTCTGGTGGTTTGACTGGATTACAGGCGAGAGTGAAGGAAATTGAATCCCGAGCACTTATTGTGCATTGTAATGCACATAATTTAAATCTGGTCGTCCAAGATGCACTGGAAAAAATCATGCAAGTGAAAAACTTCGTCGGTATCGTCAAGGAGCTCATTAACTCTATTCGAAATTCATTGAAACGCTGTGCCCGGTTCAAAGAAATTCAAGAAGAACTGCGTGAAGACAACGAAGAAAAAAGCGTTGCCATTTCTGCTTATTGCCCAACCAGGTTAATATTTAAACTTCATTTCAGAATTGAATTCCTTAGCTACTCAAGTTATATGTATTATTTTTACGTTGATTGTTTCAGGTTAACCATGATAATAGGTTCTCTCAGGACTGTCCGTGTAAATTACAAAGCGATAATGACGATTCTTCATGAGCTAGGATCAGACTCTTCTGTAAATGCCACAGCCTCCGCCAAAGCATCTGGATTTCTTCAAAAAATGGAAACGTTCGATTTT
Source organism: Odontomyia ornata (assembly GCA_963969285.1). Classification (NCBI taxonomy): domain Eukaryota; kingdom Metazoa; phylum Arthropoda; class Insecta; order Diptera; family Stratiomyidae; genus Odontomyia; species Odontomyia ornata. The sequence goes on along the minus strand of OZ017739.1, from coordinate 405,007,681 downwards.
TCGTTTTTCTTAACAACGTTGATCGAAATATTTCATAAAATTGAAAATTTGAATAGGGACTTGCAAAATTCTCAACTCAGTGTTGTTGACGCGTTCGAAATAGTTGATGCCGTACAGTATGTCTTGGAATTATCTCGCGAATCTAAATTTGACACGATTTGGGACAAAACAAAAGCAGATATTGAAGATGCAAAACTTCCGCGCGTGCGAAACATCCCAAAACGGTTAAATCCTGTCAAAATGTAGAGATCATATTTTCGAGTCACCGAAAGAAATGTACAAGAAAATTTACTTTGAAGTTTATGACCAGATAATTTCATCTTTAAATTGGAGGTTTGGGACTGAATCTGGAATTTTTTTAAATCCCTTGAAAGTTTCATAATCTCTAAAAATTTGGATGGGGAAGAGATTGTTAAATTTTACAAAGATAACTTCGACAAAAATTCTCTAGTCGCTGATAGGGATATGTTTCTAGAGGTGACAACAAAGAAAAATACGAAGGTTCAGAATTTGAAAGACGTTGTGAATTTTTTAAGAGAACATGAATGGTGCAAGGGCCTTGTCCCGGAATATGTTCGATTTGTTAAATTATTATTGACAATTCCTGCTTCATCTTGTACAAACGAACGAAGTTTTTCAACTTTAAAATGGTTGAAGAATTATCTCCGTTCAACAATGGGTCAGAAGCGTCGGAACTACATCGCAATTTTACACATATATCATGACTTAGCTGACCAAATTGATGACGAACGACTGATCGATGAATTCATTCAAAGAAATGCCAAGCGCACCAATGTGTTTGCGATGACTTCGGATAAATAAGTAATAAAATTGTACTTACATGTATGATAAGAGACAGTTAATAATAAAATGGAATTTCAAGCGAATATACAATTTTTTTTACTGTCTATAATATTTATCGTAAACTATGCCACACAATTTTTGATAACATTGAGATAAAATGCACCGAAAAATTTTACAAAGTAGCCCCCCCCCCTCCCTCGCTGTACTCAGTTACTCAACATACATTTCAGACCTGTTCCGCCGCCCCTGATTAGCCTCAACGACCTATGGCACTGCTATTACAAAAGAGTTTTACCATCGTGCAGTACATTCTTTGAGTAGCCTTCTGTCAAAAATTCATTCAATTTCCTTTATTAGTTTTGTTTTGATAGCCTTCGGAAGCAAGCGTGTCGGTCGGTTGTACAAAAATGGAAAAAGAACAATATCGTTCAGTGATTAGATTCTTGTTTTTGGAAGGGAAAACGCGCAGCGAAATCAAAGATCGCTTGGATTCTGTGTACGGTGACTCTTCTCCTTCGATGGCGACCTTCAAGAATTAATTCAACGAGTTTGTTCGTGGCCGCACGTCGGGTTTTTGATGAGCCACGCCCAGGTGTCCCGAAAACGGCTGCTACGGAGGAAAACGTTAAAAAAAATCGACGATCTCGTGTTGGCAGACCGTCGATTGAAGGTTCGCGAGATAGCTGAGACTGTGGGCATCACAGAAGGCATGGTGCAGCATTTTCTACATGAAGAACTGGGCATGAGAAAGCTGTCGGCGCGATGGGTGCCGCGTTTGCTCACACCGGAAAACATACGCAACCGTGAGACCACATCGGCGACGTGTTTGGCGCTGTTTCAGCGCAATCCGGCGGAGTTCTTGCATCGTTTCGTGACCGTCGACGAAATATGGATTCACTGTTACACACCAGAGACCAAGAAACAGTCGAAACAGTGGACTTCACCCGGTGAACGTGCTCCGAACAAGGCGAAGACTGTTCGATCGGCCGGAAAGGTGATGGCCACCGTTTTCTGGGATTCACAAGGTGTGATCCACATCGATTACCTCGAGAAGGGTAAAGCAATCACGGGGCACTACTATACGGACTTATTGGGCCGATTGGATGTCGAATTGAAGAAAAAGCAGCCCCGCTTGGCGAAGAAAAAAGTGCTATTCCACCACGACAACGCGCCGGCCCACACCTCCGCCATGGCCAAATTGGTCGAATTGCGCTACGAATTGCTGCCCCATCCACCGTACTCTCGAGATTTTGCCCCCTGTGGCTATTTTTTGTTTCCAAACCTGAAAAAATCGCTCGCTGGGAATATATTTGGGTCGAATGAGGAGGGCATCGACGCCACGGGGGCCTATTTTGCAGCCCTCGAGAAAATGTATTTTTTGGATGGATTGAAAAAGTTAGAGTATCGCTGGGCCAAATGTATCGAGTTTGAAGGAGATTATGTGGAAAAATAAATCACCATCTTTCCAAAATTTTCGTTTTTCTTCTGTAGGCTAAGAACTTGTTGAATGATCCGCGTATACCGCTAGAAGGGAACAGTTTTGCTGGAAAGGAAAGACGTGAGTTTTGTCTTACCAACGCATTTGAATATTCTCTTTAATTTTAACATTAAATTTTCATCCTATAATTATACTTGACAACCAAGAAATAAGTATATCTTTTTTTTCATAGAACCAAAATCAAATAGGAAATAAAAAATAAGAATGATCGAAGAATCAATAAAATATTTGTGTCAAAATGAAGTTAAAGATGATTCAACTAAATCAAGGAAAACTATGAAAACTGTGTTTTTTTTCTCTTTTGCTTCTTGTGTAATTGATTTTTAAAATAACATAGATATCGTTTTGAAAATTTCCTATGCATAAATGTTAAATAATCTTCTCTTATCAATCCCATTCACATACTCGTAACTAGATCGTGACAATTTCATAACAATAAATTTTTAACCTAATATGGTTGATATGTTTGATTAAAACTACAAGTATATTTCATCCAAGTGAACAGATTGATATAAAAATAAAATGATGAATTTAATTGATTATTATTTAATTTCGTTGAAAGAGTTTGTAGTGAAGCAAAAAAAATGTTCCGATTAAATTTTAATATAAGTCTACAAAATTATTCCTCAACACAAAGTCGATTTGAACGACGGAATTATGTATCGAGTTTACAGTCCATTTTTAGTATAATACGAGTATACTCGTTTTGAAATACTAGAATTGAATGGCCCTTCGAATGCTATCTATTTGCTCACATAAAGATTACGTTTCATATTCTCGTACGCTATTGTGTATTATTAAAAAATTTATTCTGTTTAGCCGTACGATTAAAAATATTAACAAAGTAGCCATTTACATGAACATGAAATTAGCTAAAATAAAACTATCTAGCAGCTACATAAAACCATAAAAAAAACAAGTTTTTGTTTTATACTTCTGTTTTAAACTCATTTCGGTTCTTTTTAGGAATTTGTTTTTATGTTTTTGTCGTTCTGAGACTTATTTAAAATAATACGGAAGTGAACATGGTTATTTAATTAAATGCTACTATTGCGCTAATTATATATAATAATAATTTCAATGCATGGTTGAAGCGTGTACTGTTCCATTTTCATTAATGGTGTAGTTTCTACTTGTCAAACGTCAAAAAATGACAGCTTCAAAAGTAATACCTACCGAAATAGCGGGCTATTCACAATGACACCTCTTATTGGAAAAGCCTTTAGTTGCTAAGCAAATCATCAAATAAGCGCTTGGCAAATGGATTTGCTTCATATATTTTTTTTGCGAAAAGAAATGTTGAGCAATTTTCTTAAGTTTATTCCACAACATTGTAGTTAATGTCTTTAACTTGTGCCCACAAATTGTTTTGACTTAATGCTATTCCCACCTTGGATATTCGCCAACTTTCTTCTCGAGGACGTTTGTTTTTACCTTCCAGTGATATCAACTCCATTAAAAGGAATGAACTCGGAGTGTTGTACACCTTTGGCACCTTCAATTCATTCAACAATCGATCTGCCATGAATTTAATGTCTTGTGACATCAATCCGCAATTCATACCGATCATAGCTACTTGTGAAGCATCTGTTAAGAATTCTTGCGCTATTTTGACAGCTTCAGAAATAAGTTCAATGAGTCTTTCATTTGTAAGTTTGTAGTAATCAAGCAGTCACACTAGCAAACTCCTCGAAAATCCTCCTATCTCCTATCCAAATAGTAATGGCAGATTTAAAACAATTGATAATTATTTCCCCGGTAATTGTAATTTGTAAAATAGTTTTTCTTCTTATTATTATTATTTAAAATTTTCATTTCCTTACTTCTTTTAAATTTATTTAGTTCATTTAAAATATTCCTACTTCAGTTAAATTTCGGTTTTTAAATATTTTAATCTGCTCATTGCAATTTAGGATGTGTGAAACACTGATTTAGTGCAGGCTAACGGGGCATTACATGATGGAATGCATGCGAGTTCAGCTAAGCGGCGGATTCTGCTTGAGATCGTGAGACAGCGCGGATGCCACGAGAAAAGAAGGAGTCGACGGGAGATCGTGAAGAACCACGGATAAATCAGCAAGTTTTTGTACGATAAGTCCAGGTTGTAATTCCAGAAGTTTTGGTCGCGATTTGAAACAGCGCCTTGTAAAGTTATTAACATCGCATCGTAGTTAATACTTGGTGGGGAGTTTTTAACGAATGAGTTAAAGAAAAATTGAGATTCGGCAAAGGCAACTGCGGTGCAGTGAATCGTACGGTTACAAGACACAACCACCTACAAACGCTTCTTGACCGTTTTCTATGCGAGTGTGTGTAAAGGTTGAGTGACGTGCCGACAGCCTTTATTTGAATTGTAGAATTTGTTGAGTGAACATGAGCAGTGCATTAACAAAACAAATTGAAGTTAATTTCAGAGTAAACTTAAAAGTCTTCTGCAGAACAGCACGCAAGGCGCATGTCGCGAAAACCGCGCCGGGAAAGAAAAGCAAGCTTAAATTTACTTGGCCATCGTAATTTGAATTACATTTAACCTTTTCATGTGCTCGAATTGACGTACAAACGATGGGAATTCTGGCAGTGGACGTGTGTCGTAGTCCCGTGCAAATTTTTCGGACAATGGGAGAAGAGCTCGCGATTGGCAACAGAGAAAGAGGGAGCACTCAGCGCGGTGTAAAACACATGCGGTGACATAACTCTCAACTCACCTCCAAACGGACGTATGTAGAATATCTCACTGAATGACGTGATCTTGCGAAAAAGCTGACTTTGAATTCCAAGGCGAGTCGTTGTGTCGTTTTGTTTCTGTGATTGTTGTTGTTCTGGCAATTGATTTTGTTTGATTTCCATTTGGAGCAGATTGTGCGTGCAACGAGGAAAGAATCTCCGGTATGAATAACACTTCACGTGTCTTAGCGATCACATTTCTGTGTATCGCTTTAGTTGGCGATAATATTGCAAAATTTGTCCGAGTTAGGCTATTTGTGGGCGCAATTGATTTTTTTATCTTGGTTGTGATCATGTACATAGTGAAATCTGGTTGTTGACAAGTCCAAAAGCATTTACGTGTGAGGAAGTGCTGTACAATAATCGAACAAGGGAGATTGCTTCGATCTCGTATGTGTCAGAATAGAGATTCCGAGTCAGTGCTGTTTTCCGCGGCTTAGTAATCAAATTAGCGGGTTGAATTTATTCTCATGACAGAAACAGAATGCTAATCACGCGAAAAAGCTTATTTTGCAAGTGATTATATGCTCGAAGAATCGTCCGCGATAGTAACGGCGTAGCGTTCCTGCAGTATTATTTCCCCCCCTTAATGAAAGCAGTGCTGCACTATGGTTGCTGCAATTAAGGCAGGAATGCCGAAATTGAAGTGTCCGAGTATTCAACACTGCGGGGCAAAATTATTAGAAAGTTTTGACGGAATCATATAAAGTTTCTTTGCAAATCACTTTTCGAATTCGCTTAGTCTGACATAAATAGAGACACGATGGAATGCATCGTAGTCATAGTCGTGCTTTCAACGAGAACGTTTTTAATTCGATTTTGCTGCGGAAGCCCTTAGCCGAGGGCGTTCATGTTCGAAGTCGTCAATTCGGAAGCGTGTATCGGCGTATATGTGACGGTGCCCGAATAGACTTATTTTTTCAATGAAACTTAGTGGCGTTTAGACTACGGATTACGAACATTTATATTTCCAAGTGATAAAAGTTAATTCTCAGGCAGTGAATCGCTAATTATACATTCGAATTGTATTTGCCATGTGGAAATTCTCGCTCAGGCTTTCGTAGGGACTTAAGTTGCTACTCTTATTATGAAAATCATCCTTGCTCGAATCTGCGCTGCAATCACTGGTTACCAAAGACATTTTATTTGGCAGAACTAAAAGCGGAGAAGTTGGAGGTTATACTGTAGCCAATTCAACAACAACTACAATTAAATCGTTTGAAACAATTATTAAATAAATCCGGAGAGGGACAACAAGGAAAACAATGCAAGGTTTCGTCAAATAGAAACAAGCGATATAGAAAATAACAACAAAAATTTACCCGATACAAATACTTTTTCATTCTCACTACAATTACTGGCTGATCTACTCTCTTGCTTTTCTCCTATTTTTGTTTTGATTATAAAATACCAAACATTAAAATTTTTGTGTTGTAAGAAGACAAATCCATACAAAGTTCATACAAACAGAGGAAGCCACTCAAACTTAATCAATTTTTAAACTTGAGAAAAAAAAAACAAATTTTAATATCTTCAAATTGCATAGACCAAACCCTCAACCCGCCGTAAATGGGCAGATGCATCTTGCCCTATCAAACTTCCTGTGATAATAGTAAAGTATTTAAAATGCAAGTTGATGACCATTTCCTTTTGTGTATGGACTTGTAATATTTCTTCTTTTCATTTTATATTAACAAATTGAAATAACGAAATGGCCCTATTAAGTGTTTTTGCTACAATTTTGGATTAATTGAATTGCTAAACATTACAAACGTGGTCTTTCCAGTCCGTCCCTCTGACCGGTATGGGACCCGCTACGTTGGAAGGCCTTTTTCGCTAAAATGGGTTAGCCATCGGGCGCGCTCCACCTGTTCTTGGTTTCAGGGGCTCTTGCCGGGTTGAGTGGCCTTCCACTCACGTGCCCGTTTTATGTCATAGAGTTATGTGACCCGATCACATTATTCTATGACATAAATCGGTCACATACACATTTCCTGTCGATGGGAGTGCTCATACCAAGGAGATTGGTATTGGTTTTCCGCTCAAACGGGAGATGTACGGCCACGTCAACATTTGGATCTTGATCCAGTTGGGCGGGTGCGAGGGGGCACCACACCCATCCGGTTGCCCCACTGTTATTTGTGGGAAATAAGAGTCGTCGGGTAACGACGGAGTCTCCACAAGTCCGTCTGTTTCGACTTGTTCTAAGAGCAAGCGATTTTCGCCTTCGTTAGTAACCTACATTTTTCGACGTCGGTTGACTTTTTTTGAGACCCGAGAATTCGTGAATGCGAAATTCTTTTGTAGTGGGTCCTTGTGCTGGGGGGAATAAAACCGCCCCACAACACCGCCACGCTAGCCTGCCAGCGCATTCACGCGTCCCCCCCCCCCCAGACAAGGTCAATCTCGGCGATGCTACCATCCTCTTTCGCCGAGGCAATATACCATCGCTGCAGGCCTTCACGGACATGTATACCTATTGATCACTACAGGTTTCTGCACAAATGTTAGAACATAAGACAGGCAAAGTCTGACGGGAATTATTGTTCTTGGGCAGTTCCAAACGGACTTTCTATTGTGCTTACACTTATGGGGCGTCGTATTGAGCAAGTAGAGGGGTCCGCAATTAGCGCTTCTGTGCGACACAATTAGTAGCGATATATGCAAACCTCTTGCTACCTGCGGTTACTTTTAATTGCAATTTCACAAATTCACTAGAAATGGTGCGGTCACTGGGCTTGGATTTACTATTCGCACACTGGAATTGATTTATTTTTGCGTCCTCTTGTAGGCTTTGCAACGATTCCTGTTCTATTTTGTACTCGTTTTTAGGGTTTCGTAAAATAATTTTACAAAACCCTACTAGTTTCGCGACCTGTCTGTCCATCCGTCCGTCCGTCCGTGTGTCACAGTACTTTTTCTCGCAAACTACTTAAGCTAGAAACATCAAATTTTGTATACAAGTGTAAAGTGATGCTCTCTTCAAAGTTTAACTACAAAAAATTTTATAAAGTATTTAAGGGGGGGTCTCCCCATATAGGAGAGTGGCCCATGAAAAAAAAATTTCATCAAACGTAGCCGATATGGGTATCAAATGAAAGGTCTTGATGAGAACTTTTCAAAACAGGTCTTAGTTTGATACTTTTTGCTTCGAGGGACGCACAGGGAGGGGATATACACGAAAAATTTGTGTCCCTCCCCCTCGCGATTGGACACCTGTGATCCGAAAAATCAGAAAAAATTATGGTGGTAGGTGTTTATGAGTACAATAGCAACAAATACCTTAGAAGTCGAAATTCGCTCAACTTTGTTAATAATAGTATGATATTCGAGTTTCACGTTTTCCCCAATAAAATCGCACCGACACCCTTAAAATGAACGAAATTGAATATTTACGTAGTCCTGCTAAAGGTGCTTAAGCTTTGTAAGTTTGATGAAAATCGAATGATATACACGGAAGCTATAGCCGTTTGAAATTTCTCCAATTACAACAACAATAACACGTGATTTTGGTATTTTATGGACTTTCCATCCAATCAGTCACTGCAGTTTTCACTTGATGTTCTTAAAATTTTCCAATAAGGTCAATAACATTAATATTTTTGAGAATTCGTGATTTGAGTGATTTTTGTTGGTTTGCAACAAAATGGCGACCATTGAAAAAAGAAAAACCTCGGATTTTCTTATAAACATGCACATCTCTGACATATTTCTTGAGGTTATTCATTGCTGGTGACTGCATTTATGAGAAGTTGGGTACAAAACCCTTTTGACATGAGCGTAGGTCTGTTTACTCAACTTGTTTGACTTCAATTTAGTTTTCTCGTTTATTTTCTCCCCTCTTTCCACTGGACTATATTCTTTCCACTTTTTATACTAAACAGATCTCGTAAATTCAAGCGAAATTTTATTTTTTTCTCGTCGTGCACGCCTCGGGGCACAAAAGTTCTTTTCTTTCTCTTTTAAGTCGCGCATGGGAAAAAATCTTCCGTTACTCGCTACAAAAGTCCGGACGAGCAAAAAAATGACTGTGGCTCCGGACAACAAGGTCTAAAACTGGACTGGAACATTGCACGGTTACTGCCTTCTTTTTCCTGCCAACTGTCAACTGCGGTTGAGTGACAGCGAGTGCTTAAAAGGTCGTTCCTAATCCGTCGACGTGAATAACAACCTGCGGATCATTGTCAGTGGCATAGGGCTGATTTATTACAACCGTTAAAAATCTTTTGAAGCTAATATGTCATAAGTTCCATGCTAAGTTTCAGATTCCGAGAATTCGGACATTACCGAAGGTAATGTTCACTTTGACATTGAAAATTTAAGATGAATTCAGCTATGGCAGGTTTTAAAAAATAGATAAGCACAAAGATACAATACGCCACGTGTAATCACCCAATGCGCCACGGTTTGGCCACCCCTGCGTAGAGTGCCCTTGGTGGTGGACAAATACATGGCGTGGCACTGACGATATCACTGATACATATGATCAGGCCAAACAGATAATCTAACTATCTCTAAGCAAAGGCCCGAAAGCGGCTGTAATGGTAAAGTAAGCAAGAGTGGCCGAGCTGTTGACCATGACGGTAGTGCTTGTTGCTACTTTTTAAGACTGCAAGTCTTTGGATCGTGTGCAAAGTTGACTCGGACTTAGAAATAAGCTAAAACTTAAACTCATTACACATGTCTTTAGCCTACAGGAGTATGTGGCGTCCACATGCTCACCGCAAGGAGCGCATCAAGCAGTTAGTGGATGCCATGAATTTCTCAACTCATGTCAACGAGACGGCACTTCGTTCGCAACTTCCGACGAGTCAACATCGCGCGCGCCAACATGTAGTCCTTCACTACATTCAATTCTATACTTATAATTTTGTTCTTTAGTTTTAGTAATAAAGTTATATTTGTGTTTTAGTAAAGTAATATTCTTTCTTCTCATGGGGATCGCGCATAGCTTATCAACAATCCCCATAAGTACATAGTAGGTAGCTTTTTAGATTATTCACTGCCAAATTCAATAGCCTACCTAGCTAGTATATTTATTGCTGAAACGTTTCTGTAATTCGAATTTTTTAAAAGACACTCTAAGCCCTTGTTTATATGAAAGAAATCTCCTTGTAAAAAAGTTTTATGCAAATTTTCGGATGCTTTGAACTTTTGGATGATAATTTCGAGGACCTTGGAAGATCTGGACTCGAAAGGTAGAAGTGTAGTAAGCTTACTACTGTACTCATTAAGATTTTGGCTCTAGATAAAATCTTCCGCTGCCTTGTGTTCATTACTTTATCTGCTTTATGATTTTGTAGACAAATTTTACTCGACCGCGTGCACGCAAAACGTCCAGTAGCTTCAATGATGAGACAGTGACAAGATCACCTGTTCAATCTACCTAAAAGAAAATTCAGGTAGCGGAGTTTTACTTAGCATCTAAAAATAGGTCTGTAGAACAAGCAACTAACATATGTATACAGGCGCATTTTTAGTTTTTCATTTCAAGCAGAAATTCATTAAATCATTATATTTGCTTTCTGTATTTTAGTATTTATAAGAAAATGATCACATATATGAATATTTTCAAATGCATCTTTTAAAATTACTATTTAAAATTTTACAACTTTAGATACTCCTTCATTCAATAAAATAATTAATTTGTTATGAGCAACTACTTTTACTTAATTTAGGTGTATGTTAACGAGTTTCCAAAAATATGAAGCTTATTTATCAATACCTGCAACACACAACAAAAAAGAAAACCTGGTGGAAATCTGTCCTTAAAATACAACTTGTACAGATTCCAAGTATTCACTCGATTTCGACCACGTACTATATGTAATTTCAAAGCGTAACATGTAAATTTAGCACGTAACAAGTGCTTCGTACTTTTATTGGACAATATGAATGACACATCTTTAGTTCGTTATCGATTTCGACTTGCTTTCTTGACGCTCTTAAAGAAGTCATACATATGGCCGAATCTTGTAGCTGCTTTCTTCGATGTCCTTGTCAGGGGAACACATAGGTCGTCACTTAAAGTTTGTGTCAGAAATAAATTAAATAATAAAATAATAATATATAAGCATACTTCTAAAGCTGTTTTTATAGCTTCCAATTCTTTCAAATTGACTAAGAAATGTGAGGAAAATATGCATACAATATTACATGAAATAAATTTTATGAAATAAACGACATACAAGCCACCAATTGCGAAGAACATTCTTACCCAACATACTTTACATACTCCCACAACTCAGATTTTGAAGCAAGGACATCGTCATATCTCGAATTCGGTAAACATTTTAACATAATGCTGACGGTAAATCGACATTTGCTCGGATATGCAGTCACATACCTTACGTTTGTATCCTCGCACAAGATTTTTGTCTGCATAATGCATGATGCTATTCATATATTTAACGGGCGAATACATGAGTTTTACAGAATGTCGTGCATGCGAATCACATTTAATATATTGATTTAGATGTCATCTTCTGCATTCAAATGAAACGTTTGATTAAGATTTCATGAAAGTGAGGTATGAAATATATGCACCTGAATTATCCGGCATTTTGTTTTCATTTATTGAATTAAAATTAAAGGACTGAATTTAAAGAAATCATCATGTGATTTAAAACCCTTGATGGTCAATATTTCCTCAATTCGCTTACAATATTTAACATAATTCTAATGAGTTCTTTTTTAAATGTTTTGAAAGGATTTTGACTGAGAGCAGTTTGCGAAGGAGGATAATTTTTAAAAAGGGATTTTGGTTAGCTTTAGTTTAGCTTAGTGGCAGGGTTACCCGCTTAAACTTAAGAAATAATAATACGAGGATATTGTAGTAACCACGCACACAATTTGTGTGGAAACGCCGTGCGCAAATAAATTATGTCAAGAATTGAATTTAAATTAAATTAAAATACCGAAAATAATTTTCTCCGCTCCTATTATGCGTTACGCTCCGAGTAAATTTGATATTAGCATCGCTACAAATGGAACCGGTTGTATAAATGACGGAATGGGCGGTTGTATCAAATTTCGGTAGAAGAGTGAATCCACGTCCACGATCCACGTTCTGTTCAATTCGAGAAAGTAACGTTGGTGCTTAAATTTGTCTCAATTTGTAACTTGCTTGGCCAGTACGACTGCTGAATTGGAACGTTAGTGCCAGTCGCCAATCGATATCTGTGTGTACTTTCCGCGACACAATTCTGAGCGTCGAAAATGGGAGGGAAAATTGTTTTGGAGATTCATTGTGTGCCACTTCTTTCATCTACCTCGAGCATTTTCGTGAGAACTCTGCTAAATTGAACGGCTATAACAGTGCCACGTACCGTTATGTAGTCGTGAAAATTTACTTATATTACATAAATCGCATAAAAACAAGTGCTGAACGATCGTGCGTCTTCTTTGCCGTCGTGGAATTGGTATGACAGTGCCAATGTAGCTGTTCTTCCTCTCAAGAATATGAATTATGTTTTCGCGCGTTTTTGCGCCATTTAAAAATCCCCACATCAATGTTCCTCCAATTTTCCAGAAAAACGCAAATAAATTTAATTTAAACAAATATATATTTCCGAGGTAAGCGTTCCTCCTTCTTCAGTGTTTTTTGGTATGGTTTGGTTCCAAATATTATCCACTTTTTATATCCCTTACACTTTACCTGTTTTCGTCTTTGAGACCTATCACTTAACCTATATCCTTTTTACATTTTACTATCCCTACTTAAGAGGTATCATTTAATTGCTTTTTCCTTATTGCGTTTTTTGTTTTTATTACTGCTATTATAATTCGCTTATTATATTTTAAATATTATTTAGATTTAATTAGCTCTAATATCCTTGAGTATCCATTGCCCACATCTTCATGGAGCCGTGCATTTTCCGGTTGTCGAATAATCCAAAGGCTCTCATATACGTCCAATTTCCGATTGTTGCTCACGTCTTGTATTACCTCTAGATCATCCCAATTGATTGTGTGATTAGTTTTTACAATATGCTCGGTGACGGCGGACATACTGTATCACTTGGTGCTGTCTTTGGCTTTAGCTTCTCTGCTTCCTTGATATGTTCACTGAACCTTGTTTTGACTAATCGCTTGGTTTGTCCAATGTACGATATCTGGCATGGCTGGCAGGTAATTTTATATATGCCACATTTTTCATCCTTCTGCTTCCTATCCTTCGGTATACCTAGTCTGGATCCCATTTTGAATTTCCGGCTCGTGGGTATCGCTGTTATGTCGACTTTCTCCAGGATTTTCCCGATCTTCCCAAAGATCTTTGAATACGTAATTGCTGCTCTTTGATTTTGTTCTAAGTTCCGGTTTTGCTCATGGAGAGTGGTAAGTGACGTCGTTTTAAGTCTTGTTTGCATTTTCCTTTGTATTGACAAGATTTCGCTTTCCTTGTATCCGTTCATCTTCGCTTTACTCAAAATAAAAGTCTTCTCTTGCTCATATCGCTGTTTCGTTAACCGAGTCGTCAGCATTTGGTATATCCAACTGTGTAACATTGCCATCTTGTTTGGTGCAAGTAGTGTGATGTGGCTGGTATCGTCCTCTGAGTATTCGTGGGTTTCCTGAAAATACCAAACTCTAGAACATTATTATTTCTTTTTATTTTAATGTCTAGAAAAGGTTTTTCGATGTTGCTCTCCACTTCTATTGTGAAAATGATATTTTTATGTATTTCATTGATTTTCTTTAATTTCCCTTCAATTTTATCCCTCTTCACTATCACGAGAACGTCGTCAACATAACGGATCCACATCTTTGGAAAGACGCCCTCTTCAGCTATTCTTTATTCTACCCATCCCATAAAAATTTCACTCAAGAGGGTAGACAATGGGTTCTCCATCACTACGCCGAATTTTTGCTTGGAATATCTTCCTCTGAAGGTAAAATAGGTCTCTGACATGCAAAGGGTTGCCAATTTGTAGAAACATTTTACTCGCTTCTTTCATGTTTTCAAATCACTCTTTCTAGTTAACCAATCCTCGAACAAAGCCAACGTCTGCTTTGCTATGTCACTTGGAAAAAGTGCTTTCATTCGAAAGATACTAGTATTTCGTCTGCTTCGATGCCCTATGCTGTCATTAACTTCTCGATCAATTCACCCCTGCTTTTCACTGAGTAGTTGCTTGGAGGTTTTTCAGATTTTTTGCATTCCTCCACTAGTCATGTCACGATTTTGCTTGTGGGATCGTCCCTGCAGGTTATGATTTCACGCATCTCGCTACCTGCTTTGTGGATCTTTGGCAAGCATTTAATTCGCGGAAGTACTGGATTTGTCACCCTTACTGGCAATCCGTCAGGGCTTTCTCCATTCTTTTGATTGAGTCCGGACACAATCAAAAGACTCAAAATCATCATCCGAAAATTGCCGAACTCAATCAAAAGAATGGAGAAAGCCCTGCCGGATCCATCGTCTAGTTTCACAAAATAATCTAACTGACCCTATTTCTCGCTTACAGTGCCACCTTCCACAAATTTTTATTGCTCCTAAAGAATTTGGGTCAAACACAGATCGCGACTTCCATCCTATTTCTTCCAGAAATGTGCCGGGTAGAATATTCTTACTGCAATCTTTCCCGCCGGTAGTTTCCCATTTTTTAGTGGAGTTGCTCTATAGCGGAATAAAATCTCTTGAACTTTTTTTTTAATATGCATTGGTTCGTTTGCCATTGCCATATCAAAGTCCACTCAGTAGCACGATTAAAATTTGTGCATGAAGTTGAACGAAAAGCAAAAGAGTTTAATTGAAGAATATTTCCGGAATAACATACAACTAAAACTACCTTGAAAAGGTTGGGAAAAGGAATTATAACGAATAAAAACTTATTGAACCTAAGTTATCAAATTAAGAACCCTATAGAATGGGCCTTTGACCACAAATTTAAGTTTGTTTTTAGGCATCAACAAACTGAAACACCCAATCCCCCCGCCGACATTTTTCCTGGCTATGGCTTTCACTGGAAGGGTTATCTATTTCTTCAAAATATTCATCTTGGAGCTAGAAATTACTGTCCAAATTGTCGTTGCTTAATTCTAAATCGATGTTGATATCATCAGTAATTTCTTCTTCCAGCTTTATAATAAATATTGTTGCTGCGTGAGTTTTTGCAAGTTTGCTTTGTTTTCTTAATATTAAATACTCTTTTAGAGTGTTGCGAGCGAACACATACAACATACTCGGATATATTTCCGCTTCATAACTGCAGTAATTGCGAGCGAGCAAACATTACCTATGTACTCGCACTTCGCCAATGAAAATTAGTCAAAGAAGCACATACGCAAGTAAATAAGCGCGCGGTAAAATAAACAAAAAAGGTTAACCCGCAATGATATTCACATCGTGAACGATATGCTTTGGGTGTGCTTCGAAGAGAGGTAAGCGGAAAGGAAGACCGAAAGTTCTGGCGTAAATACTATTTCGCTCAATGTCCCCAGTTTCGCTATTTCACCTCAAGAGATCGTGGGAAAGCTAAAAACTTAAGCTAAAAGCATTCTTTCAAAGCCAAAAGCTCAAGCTAAAAGCACTCTTTCGCTCAATTTTCCCAGTTTCGAATATACACCAGCTGAGCAAGCGAGACAAAGTGGGGAGGAAAAACTTTCGTGGAACGAGAATGCACGTGTTCGGCTACTCAGCACCTTTAAAGAGAATTTAGGTTGAAAGCTCACGAAAGAACAGTATTTAAAGTTCTTGGGCAAAGCATTCAAGTCAGTGTGTATTCAAGCCCAAAAGGGAGCGTGCTGCGACCCATTATTTAAGTACAACGATTAATTACGCGGTTGAAGTTTAAGACGTAAGTGCTGTGTACGACTAAGTGGTAAGGGGTGAGGTGTTGGCTTGAGCCGCGATCCTCCATCGGCCTTTTGGCGTTTCGCGCCGTGTGGCCACCCCGATCCACAAACCCGTCTTCTTAGTTCCCTCTACAGGCTGGTGCTCACCTGTGAAGTGTGACAGGTCTAGTGAAAAGCACTTCACTCAATATTGATAGGGGCTTAGAGTAATTAATTAAGTGAAAATGAAATTAATCAATTCGGTTGTAAATTATAAACGTTTTAAAAAACGAACAGTATAATAAAATCAATTCTTTAAAGTTAACTCTCATCTATATTGTTCTAGTTTAAATGGACAGAGTAGCAGGTAAGTGGTGTTACGGCGGGTTCTTTCCCCGGGAGCCTTAATGATGTATACAGGATACACATCACATAAGCTCCCAGTTCATATAAGTATACATAGGGTATACTGGTTATGTAACACGAGTACATACTTTCTAGCGTCTTTTAGAGTGCTTTCCAATGCATTTTGTGAATTTAATTTAAATTTATAGTTACACAGTTTTATTTATTAGCAAAACAAATGTATATAGTTTTTGAAAATTTTCGAGACCACCTTATTTATTCGATTTTAATTTTATAAAGCGCGTTTGATACGTAAAGTGTTCTTTTATATGTTGAAAAAGTTTTTAAACTTTTACATGATTTGGTTTCTGTCCTGCAAGGTTTTAAAAATTTCGATTTCTTTTCTATTTAAATTTAGATTGCCATATTATTATGCGAAATCTACGGAATCAATCTTGATGAAAATTGATATGCTATTTTATCATTATATAAAAAATCTTTTAAGCTAATTATTAAGGTGCTAAGTGTATCTTAAGAGGTAAAAGAAATTATATAAAAAAAATGTTTTTCCCATTTTTGTGAAATGTTTATGCCTATTTTGCGGCAAGGGTAAAAATTTTAAAATTTCTAATCAATCATTTCTTACAGAAAATTAAATTACGCAACTGCTATTTGCTCACAATTTTGCTTTAAAATGAATCGTTTTAAAGTTAGATGTGAGAAAACTAAAAAAAATCGAGTTTTTTTTTGTAATTTTTAAACATTTCAATTTATTTATTAACGTTCCCAATTTTTTTGAGAAAATGGATACGTCAATTATTATTATGCCACACCTTTTTCTGCAAAAATCAGTGTGCCCCCTCTTAACAGCCAACGCCCTGGTCTAATTAGCTTAACAATCGGAAATAAAAGTGATTGAAATTTTTTTAAGTATTAAAATACTCACATTCAAATGGTAATTCTAATTCTAACTTGTACTACTCTTTATTACTCGTCATATATTTTTTCCTACACACAAAACGAAGTTTTCCTTTATGTCATTTTCTCACCTCGAAAATTAAAACTTGTACACTTTCTTGTAGGTACAAGGGTGTCAAAGTTGCAAAGTACTTAACCAGATGAATTTCCTCTGCAGTGTCACTACCAACCCTACCATTTACTTCCGCTTACTTCTCCATTTAGCCAGCA
The DNA here is from genome assembly GCA_963969285.1 of Odontomyia ornata. NCBI lineage: Eukaryota > Metazoa > Arthropoda > Insecta > Diptera > Stratiomyidae > Odontomyia > Odontomyia ornata. Next base: position 404,990,346 of record OZ017739.1, on the reverse strand, counting down.
ATCGTCGTGGGTGGATTGAAGACTACGATGGCAAAAGGGTTTTGTAACAAATGCTAATTAAGACAAATGGTCGACCATAAAATTGAACTTCAGTGCGACATCCTTGAGTACTTTTGTCCGGAATATCGCGACTACTAATTTCCACGACGGCGAGGTGCAAGAGCCAAGCATTCAGTGCTCCTCCGTCTTTTGCGGTATTTGAATAATGGGCGAAATTTAGTGAGCACTTGAAACTTAAACTAAGAAAAGGGTCAATTAGAGAAAAGGCCTCAAACAATGTAGTTGAAGTGCTACATGATGAAGCATAATTAAACATTATTATGTTCGATTTATTTCACTTAAAATTATATGTTTTACTCCGCAGATGATCTTTTTTGGAAATTTTTGAGCATTTCTTCAAGAGAATATTGTAAGTATTAGAGCTTAAAAGGATACTGAACCCAGAGGCATTTGCATAGCTTTCTAATTGATTGAAAAAATTTCAAAGTTGCTTTGCATCATTCCGTTCCCTCTCCTGGAATAGCCGCTTAAAAGCTGCCTCTTCATTTATTTCAATGATAAACATTTTAAGCGTCCTTTCTCGTCCCGTGCCCGAGAGATCTAAATCCATCATCATTACCGACCAGCAACGTTTCATCCGAACAATTAAATGTGAAAAGTTTGCTTTAGATTGAAACTATTTTTGGCTCCGTGCCTAACATGGAAATTTTCTCATTATCTAAAAGTGGAAAATTTGGAAATAAAGGATAAAAGCAAAGCAATCCTTCGGAAAGCTTCAAAGTGGTCCAAAACGGAAAGATGCTCATTTTACGAGCACAACTAGACTAGATTATTATTATTATTACCATAGTTGTTGGTATTGTGACTAATGTGTCTGAGGACATCAGAGGAAATTCTTTAAGAGGCAACTTCTGCCCATTATACATAAATCTAGTAGCACAGTTAGAGTCCTTAGATGATAACTGATGCTTTTCTTGTCGTTGCCGTTGTCGTCGATGTCAACGACGTTGTCGTATTGCAGTCATGAAAGAAGCTTTTTCAGCTTTAATGACTTCCTACATCCTTTATATTGTCCACTAGGACATCATTAATCAAGATGAAAGAGCGACACAGACTAAATAGAGATCTCCTTCACTTGACGTCACCCTCTTAATCATCGCTTGTAATACGAGCTTAGTAGTAAGAGTTATGAAAGTTCAAGTATGCATAAAAATTTAGTGTTGTAATATGAGAGAGGTGAGAGTGTGAAATAGCACTTGGCGCTGAGTGTTTTGATGTCCTGTAAAACAATGAGAATAAGAAGTAGCTCGTAACTTATTCTTTAAAGAAGTAGGGAAATGAAATTTCAGATGGGTACCACTGATGTTAAGGACGACGAATATATTCAAATGGGCTTGCCTGTTATTTTTTGACATTAATTTTTCGAAATTAGCAATTCAAAAAATTATGAATAATATTGTCGTTGTGTGCGATCCGTATAAAAGCGAAATTCTTTAAAGTCTGGCTGATAAAGGTTCACGCCCCGACCGAAGAAAAGTACGAAGAAACGAAGGAAACATTTTACAATCACCTCAAAAGACTGTTTGACTCATTGCCTACAGACAACATAAAAATAATTCTGGGTGATTTCAACGCCAAGGTTGGCAATGAGCTATCTCATTGGGAAACAACTGGAGGATATAGTCTCCACGATGAAATTAATGACAACGGTCAGCGCCTGATTAATTTGCATGTAGCAGAAATCTAGTCATGCGTTCGACTTGCTTCCCACATCGACGCATTCATAAAATGAACTGGGTATCACCGGATGGCAACACACAAAACCAGATCAACCATGTTCTGATCCTCGAGCATACTTGACGTCCGTACATACCGAGGAGCCAATTGTAGCTCAGATCTTTACTTGGTCAAAGTAATCTATCGATGTCGCATATCAAAGGCATATTCAGCGAAGGCCAGCCCGCTACAAAAATTTGACATCGAAAGACTCCAAACGGCATTTGTGGCCAAGAATTTCACGGAAACGCTCGACAACCAGTTGGCTCCCATCTTATCAGACGCGTCGCTAAAGATAAGCAACGAAATCTGGATGGTAATGACAGTGGCTAGTAGAACCGTGGCTAGACATCAAGCCTGGTGCAAAAAAAAATGAATAGTTTGATGAAGAGTGCCAGAATGCGTTGTACAAAAAGAATCAGGCATACAAAGAATACATTGGAAGGAAAACCAGGACGAAGAGAGAACACTGTGAAAATCTCAGAAGAGTAGCAAAAAAGATAATTAGAATTAAGAAAAAAAATACTATGATGACCAATTGAGAAGTATAGATGTAAGTTAAGCGAGCAACAACACAAGGCAAGCATACAAAGTAGTGAAAAGCCTGAAACGTGGCTAAGAGCCCAAGACCACGCTCTGTCGTGATGACATTGGCAATACCATCGCTGATGGAACCAAGATTAAGGAAAGCTGTGCATCATATTTAAAGAGCCTCCTCAATCCTTCGCACAGCTTCCCAACATCGGAGCATTTAGATGTTTGCGGAGAGCCTCCAGTGGCCTCACTAACTCTGGATGAAGTTTGTTCTATCATCAAAGCCCAAAAGAATTATAAAGCGCCGGGCATTGATGAGATTCCCGTTCAGCTCATCAAATGTGCATGCAGCAATGTTCATAAAGCTATTCACAAAGTGATCCAGCACATTTGGCAACAAGAACATATGCCGAAAGAGTGGAGCCAACAATTATATTTCCTATCCACAAAAAAGATGACAGGCAACATTGCAAAAATTATAGAAGCATATCACTACTTTGTACGGCGTACAAAATATTTTCAAAGATTTTAGAAAATAAAATTGGATAATATGCCAACAGCGTTATTGGGGAGTATCAAGGTGATTTTAGAGCAGGTACATCGACGATAGACCAATCAGTCAAGCAGGTACTTAAGCAATGCTGGGAGTTCAACATAGACGTACACCAAATTTTCGTTAACTTTAAACAAGCATACGACAGTATTAATCGTGACGTCTGTACGAAATAATGCCTTGCTTTGGCATCCCAGCCAAATTAGTCCGTTTTACCAAAAATGACAATGACTTCGACGAGCTCCAAAGTCCGCATCAATAACAAACTTGCCGATGCCTTTGACACAAATATCGGACTAAAGCAGGGAAATGGGCTGGCCCCATTGCTATTCAATTTGGCTCTAGAGTACGTCATAAGGAAGCTACCTGTCGATACACGAGGTACATTACTATACAAGTCGAATCAAGTAGTAGCCTATGCGGATGACATCAAGATTTTATCACGGTCATTAGCAAATGCCAAAGAACTCTTCCTGAAACTTGACAACGCAGCAAAACCATTGACCGAATCCTTCAATTTCAAAATCCCAGCAGCGACGAGCAAATCAGCGTTTCCTCGCTTGCCCCACTGGTCTCTGGCCTTCAGTTCCACCAACGAATACCTTTTGGGTATCATCCATACAATTCATGTGTCCAGCCCATTGCAGCTTCCGCAGTCTTACAATCGTTGAGATCTCCGGTTCGTCAAAAATTTCATACAGCTCATGGTTGTTCCGAATTCACCATTGATCCCCGTCTAGCTTCGCTCCGATTATTCGCCTCAGCACCCGTCACTCAAAGGCGTTCAATATATTTGCGGATGCTTGCGTTAGGGTCCATGTTTCACACCCATAGCATAAGACAGATCTTATCACAGATTTGTAAACTTGGAGCTTTGTTTTTCTGTGTATGCAGCTGGTCTTCAAGACCATCAAAACTGAATAAAATATTTTACTTGCGAGCTGTATTCTTCGGCGTACTTCGTCTCTTTTATTACTGGTTCTAGTAATTTTAGTGCCTAAATATACAAATTTGCGCACATTTTTGATATTGTATTTTCCAGTGTGATATCTTGAGCATCTGAGATATTTTTCCTTGACTACATCATGAGCTTTATTTTGTTTTCATTGATTTGTAACCCTACTAGTTTTGGTTCTCTGTCGAGTTTCAGGAAGAGTTCTTTGGCAGTTGTTCATGACCGTGACAAAATGGTGATGTCGTCCAAACAGGCTACTACTTGGTTCGACTTGTATAGTGATGCACCTTGTGAATCGACAGGTAGCTTTGTCATGACGAACTCCAGAGCTAAATTGAAAAGCAATGGGACCAGCCCATCTCCCTGCTTTAGTCTGATATTTGTATCCAAGGCATCGGTGAGTTGGTTATTGATGCGGATATGGGCGGTCGTCGACATCATTTTCATTTTGGTAAGATTGACTAATTTGGCTGGGATACCAAAGCAAAGCATTATTTGGTAAAGTACGTTACGATCAATCCTATCGTATGCTTGCTTTTAAAGTAAACAAAAATTTGGTGTACGCCCATGTCGAGCTCCCCATTTCTCAAGTACCTGCTTGACAGTGAACAATTTATACATCGTCGATCTACCTGCTATAAAAGCACCATCAAACTCCCTAATAATACTGTTGGTGTATGATCCGATTTCATTTTCTAAGATAGAATATGCTATACGTCGTACAAGGTGGTGGCATACCTCAATAATTTTCGCAATGTAACTGGTCACCTTTTTGTGGCTGGGAATATAATTGATTGGCTCCACTCTTTCGGCATATGTTCTGGTTGCCAAATGGGCGGGATGACTTTGTGAATAGGTTTATGAACACTGTTGCTAACATATCTGATGACCTGCACTGGAATCTCTTCGATGCCATCCATAGTTGGTGGGGCCAAATGAAGCTCTCCGGAAGCATTTATTGGCTCCAATGTTCCGAAACTGCGTGGAGGAATATTATGTTGGGCAATTCATATTTCACAAATGAGTGGAAAAGACGAAATTATAACCAATCTTGAAGAAAGGAAAAGAATCTTCATGCCCTAAAAGCTATCGCCCAATCAGCTTGCTGACTAACATCAGCAAGGTGTTTGAAGTGATACTAAACATAACATTAAACGTCCACATTGAGAAATATGAGTTGATGCCGAATTGCCAATTTGGTTTTGGTGCCAGGCATTCGACCATACATGCGATAGCAGAAGTAACCTCAGACATCTGTTGGAAACTACATGATAGAGAATGTGTTGGAATATGTCTCATTGATATGGAGAAAGTCTTCGATGCGATGGAGTTAGATGGACAAGTTCTTCAGACAGCTTGTTGCCATGATCTGTAACATGTTATACAGAAAATCATTTGTTGCAACTGATGGCGATCTGATGACAATGCGCGACTTCAAGGTCTTAAATGGTCAATAGCAGGGAACAGTTACTGCGACTCTGCTCTTCTCAATATTCATTCGCAAGCGGTAGCGTTTGCTGATGATCTGATCATCTATACGACAGACCGAAAAGCTACAATAGTTCAAAGTAATCTTCAAAAAATTTTTAATGCTGCGCAGCTCTACACTGACAATCGGCAAATGAAAATTAATGCACAGAAGTGCAAAACAATCTTGTTTGGGACAACGCTACAGAGGGTCAGTCAAGACCTGAAACGTAATTGGAAGGATTCCCACATTATGGCTAGCGAGAGTAGTTCAGAACATGTTCCACATAAATTGAGTGTTCAATACCTCGAGGTTCATCTCGATCAGTATGAGTACTATACTGAACGTATCAAAATCATGCTCAGTAAAGCACAAGAATGAGTCATGGCCCTTCGACGATTCTTTCATTCCATTTACATTGATCAAGAGATCAAAATTATCTGTTAGAAGACTCTGGTTAGACCAGTTTTGTCATATGGATATCTGATCTGGTACAACCAGAGTGGTAGTACTATAGAAAAGTTAAGAGCCTTCGAAAGGAAATATCTTCGTGCATGCATTGGTTTGTCCTGAATGCCTGAGACGGATTGGAAACACTTCATATCGAATAGAAAAATTTATCAAACTGCTCAAGTGACAAGAGTCGATATCTTCATATTGAGGCTTCTTCAGAATCATATCGTGATATCTGTAACTGTGAGTGAAACCCCTAGATTTCACAGCTATTCCACCCTACAGACGGGTATATTGAGACTTGTCTTGCTACTGGATCCGTTCCTTCTGATGCATTCGTGTATTTAGACATGAATCGATGTGTTTTTCATTTTGATGGTGTCCCAATCATATATTACATATATAGACGGGCCACCGATAAGAAGATAAAATATCCTCTGAATTTGAGCTCACGAGACCAACAATTCAAATAGAGATCCTCATTTGCTAGATTCGTTGAGGCTGGTCGAGCTAAGTTATAGCAATCTAGGTATTGGTGGATGAATGAAAATGTCTACTCCGTAATTAATTAAATAAAGTGTGCACACGCATGACTCTATAGCTCCGTACAATTTTGTTGTAATAAAGTTTATTTCTGTTTACAAGCGAGAGTTCATACTTTTAATATTTCGTATACTCATTATTAGTGAGTATCTTTTAAGAAATGCCGAACGAATTTTTCGATGCCGATGAAGGGAATATCGACCGAGCATCCGCTAACAACAACGTCACCATCATGGTCAAATTGCCACCTTTCTGGCACACCAAATCAACATCATGGTTCTTACGCGTTAAAGCACAGTTCCGCAGCGGAAGCCTGGACGAATTAGCGGCCATTGCAGATCGTATAGCTAGTATTGGCACACCAAACATCGCATCGTGTGTGCAGAACGACTCAGCCTTACCCCCGAAGAATGCCAGCGAATCCATTCTTAAAAGCATTGACGAGCTGAGAACAGAAGTGAGCCGCATACAAGTGTTGTCGCAACAGAACAGCTCTTCCGGTTGCAGCTCCTGTTGCTCCCCGTTGTATCAGCCAACCTCACGTAAAAATCATACACAATCGTTTCAGCAGTCAAACCCAATCAAAAAGTATCAACCGCAGTGTTATTTTCATCACCGTTTTGGTGCCGCTGCGAGACGATGCCGCCCGCCATGCTCCTTCGTTGACAGGCGCCAGAAACGCATCAAACCACTAGCTCAGGAGGCAACTGCTGGTGGCTCCTCGGGAACTCGCCTGAAGGTTTTTGACCCGATGACGAAATTAAATTTCTCGTCGATACAAAAGCGGATGTCTCCATCATTCCGGTTTCTCACCTGCATTTCGCAAAAGAAATTTTCCCATACAAATTTTTCACGGCAAATGTAACTACAATACCTACCTTCCGTAACAAGGTTCTCGCGCTTTCGCTTGGCCTGCCGCGCGTGTTCCGCTGGCGTTTTTGTATCGCAAAGGTATCGCGCCCCATTGTAGGTGCCATGGACCCTGAAAACTGCAACCTGAAACCTACAAGTAAGGCGTTTATATCGAGAAAGATCAGCCGGCATCAAAAGGCGTCCATGTTAACCGATATTGGAGGTTCACCGTATATATCCGTGCTGAAGGAATTTCCGGGCGTCCCCAATCCAGCAGTCTCCACGCGCTCTCTGGCACATCAAACCAAGCATTATATAACAACTACGGGCCCTCCGGTAGCAGATCGCCCACGTCGACTAAACCAGGAGAGAAGCTACATCTCATTTAAATTCCGTGAACTTAAATGGTATGCGCGTTTTCTCGAAGATTGACTTACTGCGCGCGTTCCACCAAATCCCAATAGTGGAGGAAGACATCCCAAAAACAGCGTCACGACGCGATTGGACTTTTTGAATACACGGTGATGACGTTTGGTCTTCGGAACGTAGCGCAGGCTTTTGAGGGATCTATGGACGAGGTGCTCCAAGAGATGGATTACTGTTTTTGCTACCTCGACGATGTGCTCATCGCGTTGAAATGGGAGGAGGAGCATTTGCAGCATCTACGAGTAGTATTTCAACGTCTATCGAGCTTCGGGATCGTCATTAATGTCTCTAAGTGCGAGTGGGGCGTGAGTGAAATAGAGTACCTCGGGGACATTATTAGCGAGAAAGGCGTGCGCACCCCGACATCTAAAGCAGATGCGATCTGAAATTTTTAAAGACCTGTCACGGTAAAGGATCTCCTGCGGTTTTTGGGAACACTGAACTTTTATCGGCGGTTTGTTCGCAACGCTGCGGTGCTTCAGGCCCCTCTCAAAAAATTATGTAAAGGCCACAACAAAGGAGGCAGGATGACAATTGAGTGGACCTCAGTAGCGGAGGAGGCGTTTGTAAAGTTCAAGGACAGCTTGGTGGTTTCCACATCGCTTGTGCATTATCAGGCCGGTAAACCTCTAAGTCTGACTGCTGATGCATCCAACATAGCCGTAGGCGCTGTAGAGCAAGAACAAAATGGCCGATGGCTCCCGTTGGCGTTTTTCCATAGAAAACTCTCTACACCCGAGTCAAGGTGTAGCTTTTACGACCGAGAATTGCTCGCTTTTTATACCAGCATTCATCATTTCCGAAACTTTCTAGAAGGCTCTTTGTTTTTTTGTCCCGACGGACCACATACCGCTGAAGTATGCATTCACTCAATCTGCTAGCAAAGCCTCGCCAGGCCAGCTCAGGCATCTAATTTACATTTCGCAATTCACGACGGATTTCCGTTTCATTGCTAGAGCCAGCAACGGGGTCGCAGACGCACTTTCTTGTGTGAGTACTATTGAGATGCAGTCTATTTACAGCGAGGATGAGCTTGTTCTCGAGCAAAGCCACGACATGGAACTTCAACAGCAGCTCCGAAACAATAACGCCTCGTTGAAACTCATCCAGGGTTCGTTGGGTACGCATCAGAAATTGATCTGCGACGAGCCCTTGTGTAGGCTTAGACCCTTTGTCCTGGTTTCGTTGCGCAAGAAAGTCTTCAAAATTTATCACTGGCGCATCCTAGTGCTCACTCTACCTACAAGACTATCGCAAGAAGATTTGTGCGGACGAATATGAGGTGGGACATCCATGTTTGGGCTCGTTTGTGCGTGCCGTACCAGCGCTCGAAGGTCACTCGTCATCAAATGAATCCAGTGCAGCCATTTTCAGTGCCCGACGGCCGTTTGCAGCACATCCATTTTGACATCATTGGGCTGCTCACCCCATCGCAAGGTTGTAAGTATTGCCTAATGATGATTGATCGCTTTTCAAGCTGGCCAGAGGCCGCGTCTGTCACCGACCAGAAACCAAAAACTGTGGCGAAAGTGCTGTTCCACAACTGGATCGCCCGTTACGGCACACCTCACCTCATCACGAAAGATCAGGACACCCAGCTCGAATCATCACTGCTCAAGTCTTTCATCCTTTTCTCTGGAAGTATTAGAATTAGAACGTCACCGTATCACCCCTCATCAAACGGAATGATAGAGCGCTGGCACCGTACGTTAAAGGCCGCTATATGTGTCGTCGTGGCGGCATTTCCTGGCCGGATATTCTCCCGACTGTATTATTAGGGCTACGCACCAGTTACAAAGAGGACGACAATGCATCCTGTGTAGAGCTGTTGTATGGGACCACGTTGTCGATTCGACATGATTGAAGCAATCCCGGTACTCCTTCGGTGAGCCCGCATAGTTTTCTCCTCAATTTCCGTGAACATATGTCGCAAGTCCGACCAGTGCTGACGGCCCACCGAAACGATCGAACTATCTTCATTAACAAGAAGCTCAGTAGCTGCACACACGTTTTCCTGCGCTTGGATGCAGTTCGTAAGCCCCTGTCACCGCCTTACTCAGGACCTCATCGTGTGCTGCAGCGTCTGTCAGAATTATTATACAAAATTAATGTTAATGACCGCCATGTCAACGTGTCGATGAAACGTCTAAAACCCGCTTTCAAAGACCTTGAGTAACATTTGCATCAACGCCGAGTATCGCCAGTTCACCGAAAGCCCTTCGTCCGCCAAAAGCTTCCGCAGCAACCGGAGTGCCTGACGTAACTCCTACCGAAGAGAATCATTCGAGCCCATTGGGGCTACAGCATTACCCAGCACACGCCTCCCGTCACGTAAGTAGCAGCTAACACCGATGAACCCTCCACCTGCAGGGACAAGAACTTACCTGCTGAGTAGAAAGCGAAAACGTTACAATATGCAACCATCAGTGTCATATTACCGACACTTGGGCAGGAGCACTGTGTCAACGCAGTTCAAAGTTGCGATGCACTCATCATCATTTGCTAATCTCACCACCAGGCAGCATTGCGGCAGTTAAGGCGGCAGCAACTTCAATCTCTCTCTCTCGCTTTTGATACCCCGAGTGCACTGACACGCTGAGTTTTGTCGGCATTGAATACCCGAGAATGTCTCATCACGTGCCCGACAGCGTTGTTGCATTTGCATGCCCAACCTCTCGCTACAGTCATGAGTTGCATGCCCGACCTCGCACTAGTCCGCATGCCCAACCAGCGACATTTACGATGTAGCAACCCGCCGTCATCCCAACCCGCATCCGATCAACAGCCACCACCGCAGCATCAACCCGCCATTACTCCAACCGCATACCGCCGCCTCGACAAACTACATCACGTGCCGCCATACCGTATCGTGAATTTGTTCGTGATACGTACTGTGGCGGTCACGACACATACGACAAGTAGATTTTACTGACCACAGCAGCGGTGTTACAGAATCGCTGTCATAGAATCGATGTCAAAGTCAACTCACTCTTCATCTACATCTAGTCGAGTCTGGATGTGCCAAACGTACTCCGTAATCAATGAAATAAAGTGTGAACACGCATGACGCTATAGCTCCGTACAATTTTTTTATAATAAAGTTTATTTCTCTTTACAAACAAGAGTTCATACTTTTAATATTTTGCATACTCAATAGGTATATGTTACGTTTATTGTATTATGCTTAGAGATAAAGTTTAACGCTCAGGTTAGGAATATTGTGTTAGCATTGTATTTGTATAAGATAACGTTTTCGATTGAATTTTATTAGAATCAGATTATAACATATTAGGTGTAGGAAGCGAAGGCCCAAGAGGGGCTGTAGTGCTACGAAGAAGAAGATATTAGGTGTAGGATAAAAGTTCACTGTTGCGTTGCAATTATAAATAATCTTTGATTAGTGTTGGTTGGTTTTTTGTCCTTTTTCCAAATGAATGTAAAAATTTCAATTTATTTTACTATTTTTGTTGTTTGGAATTTGCTTTATGTTCTTTGAAAATTTATAACAATTAGTATTGAATAAAGCACCTTTGACTTTGAACTTGCCGGTAGTTGATTAGTGCCTCTGACAGAGATTGGATAGCGAAAGTCCGTTTGAAAGTTTTAATTTGGGACTTGGGTCACGTAGGACCGTTTTTGTTAGAGTAAATGCTTGACTTGTGTCTCGGGCGACCAGTTGTCTCTTAACTAGTTAATAAATGAATTAAATTAGAACCAGTTAATAAATGAATTAAATGGTATTCCAGACACGAGATCGCACAGAATATTTGTAAGAGGGAAGCCTACTGGAAAACAAGAGTTCGGAGTGACTTGCATTGTAGATAGGGATTTAAAATCACACGTTATTAATTTCAAGGCAACAAACAAACGGTTGTATGTGATCCGTACAAAAGCGAAATTCATCGAAATCTGGCTGGTAACTGTTCACACCTCGACTGAAGAAAAGGACTTAGAATTAAAGAAAACGTTCTAGAATACCCTGGAAAGACTAGTCGACTCATTACCTAAAAATGACACAAAAATAATTCTGGATGATTCCAACGTCAAGCTTGGCAATGAACTATCTCATTGAGGAATGACTGGAGGATATAGCCTCCACGATAAAACACATGACAATGGCTAGCGCCTGATTGACTTTGCATGTAGCCAAAATCTAGTCATATGTTTGACGTGTTTCCTAATTTAATGCATACATAAGAAGAAATGTTTAAGCTTGGTTGTAGCCAAAATCTAGTCATATGTTTGACGTGTTTCCTAATTTAATGCATGCATAAAATGGCCTGGGTACCACAGGATGGCAACACACAAAACCAGATCGACTATGTTCTGATCCACCAACGTTGGGCCTCGAGCATACTTGACGTCCGTACCTACCAAGAAGTCAATTGTAACTCAGATCATTGGTTGATCAAATTAACCTCTCGATGTCGTATTTGAAAGGCCAGCTCGCTACAAAAATTTGACATCAAAAGGTTGCAAATGGCGACTCTGGCATTTTACGGAGATCCTCAACAATCAGCTGGCTCCCATCTTATCAGACGCATCGCTAAAGACAAGCAACGAGCTCTGGATGGAAGTGAAATTTGCTATCAAGACCGTGGCAGAACAGACGATCGAACATCAAGCCCAGTGCAAAAGAAATGATTGCTTCAATGGTGAGTGCCAGAATGCGGTAGACAAAAAGAATCAGATGCACAAAGATTAGGCAGGTAAGGAAATCAGGACGAAGAGAGAACACTATGAAAGTCTCAGAAGAGTAGCGAGTACGATGTTTAGAATTAAGAAAAGAAAATACTATGATGACCAATTGCGAAGTATAGATGTAGGTCTAGCAAGCAACAACACAAGACAAGCAAACAAAGTATTGAAAGGCTTGAAACGTGGTTATCAGCCGTAAACCACGCTCTGTCGTGATGACATCGGCAATATCACCGCTGATGAAACCAAGGTTAAGGAAAGATGAGCATCGTATTTCAAGAACCTCATTAATCCTCCGCACAGCTCCAGAACATCGGAGCCTATGGATATTTTCGAAGAACTTCCATTAGCCCCACCAACTCTGGATGAAATTTGTTCCATCATCAAAGCCCAAAAGAATAATAAAGCGCCAGGCGTTGATGAGATTCCAGTGAAGCTCATCAAATATGTTGGCAGCAGTGTTCATAAAGCTATTCACAAAGTCATCCGGTACATTTGGCAACAAGAACATATGCCGAAAGAGTAGAGCCAATAAATTATATTCCCTATTTACAAAAATGGTGATAAGCCATAGTTCGAAAATTATAGAGGCATATCACTACTTTGTATGGCGTACAAAATATTTTCAAAGCTCTTAGAGAATAAAATCGGATCATACGCCAACAGGATTATTGGGGAGTATCAAAGTGGTTTTAGAGCATGTAGATCGACAATAGGCCAATTGTTCACAGTCAAACGGTACTTGCAAAATGCTGGGAGTTCAACATAGACGTACACCAAATTTTCGTTTACTTTAAGCATACAGCAGTATTGATTGTAACCTACTGTACCAAATACTGCTTTGCTTTGGCATCCCAGCCAAATCAGTCCGTCTTACCAAAATGACAATGACGTCGACGACCTCCCAAGTCCGCATCAATAACCAACTCATCGATGCCTTTGACACAAATATCAGACTGAAACAGGGGTATGGACTGGCCTCAATTTAGCTCTGGAGTACGTCAAAAGGAAGCTACCTCAATGGACCGAGACAGTTAGAGGTGCTATTTGCAGGAAGTGAAGGCCCGAGGGGGGCTGTAGTGCTACGAAGAAGAAATGTTTAAGCTTGATTGTTTCTTCTGTTTCCAGGTATGTACTTTTAACAATATACGTATAAAACCTAATACAGCTTATTGTTAGATTATTTTCCCTAGAACTGTACCGTCGAAATGATTCAAGTTCGTGTCGAGCGACAGCATGACAAGAGAAATAGCTGAAGATATAATAGTACCAAATAAGAATGAATGCACAAAATGAGGAAGAATCTGTGTGAAATGGTACGTGCCAAGGAATGTAGGATACGAATACATTTGTACATTGTAAACGAAAGGGTAAAGAAGATTGTAAGCGTTGATGTACGTATGTTTGCATGAAGATGACGACGTGACTGGGATATTAGAGCAACATTTAAAAAGACGGTCAGCGTAGACGAATCAGAATGTGATAGAGATTGCTTTGCGCTCATTCTCTATTACTGACAGTTTCCAACGCGACTTGCATATTTACGGCATCCTACGTAAAAGATGTGAAATGTTTCTGCACGATTTTAAGAGCGCTTGTTCAACCTGCCAACCATATTTGAATGAATGGATGAATATCCCTTGCATGCATGTACATACATAGAATGGATGCAGTTTGCGTTCTTTTCAAAAATATTTCAAATTTGAGTATAAAAGGTCACGGAATGTGGAGATAGTACCATTTCACCAGATTTCCTACTGTAGTGAAACGTTCGTTGATGGCCTTGCTACTATGAAGTATTTATAAAAATTTCAAAGTTTTTCAGCTAACATTTCAACAGTGCCTTGAGCAAAAATATCGAGAAGTAGTAGCAAAATAACACATCGAAATAATCTCAAAAACCTGCATCTTTTCTCCGTAGATTCTTAAAATTTCCTGGAAAAATTTCACTTTACATCATCTCCAACGCTTTAGCACTTCAACCAACGCATAGTTGTGCGCTTTACTCTGTCAGCAATTCCAATTTAAATTAATTTCCCAGGGTGGGTGGTCGGGTGATGGAGGTCATAGGGCGAGTGGTATATGGCAGAAAGAAAGTACCTATGAACTACGCGAACATGAAAAAATAACCTCCACACGCGCGCACAAAGTCAACGAAGGTCGGAAATTTCTACGTGAGTGGAAGGAACAGAATAAAGAATGAGGCAAAGAATTACTAAAGGTTCATTTTTGACATTGATAGTCTAATGGGCATCATTAGCGCCTTTCATTCAATTTCCGGGATTATCCTGTTAGTGGGGCTCTTTTGCATAAATAATTTTCTTTCAAGAAACGTTTACGAGCGAAACGAAAGGAGATGTGAAGAAATTGGAAGCCTTTTTTTGTATTTTTGTGCTAAGATAAATGAAGGTTGGTGTCATGTAGGAGGATGGATGGAATGTACCGAAAATATTTGATGTAAATTGTAGGAATGTAGAGCAAGGTCATTATTGATTTTCAGGCAATCAAAATGTTTCGTTAAATCTTTTCTAGAAGCATTGCAAATATTTTTTTAAGAAAACGTATTGAAGGAATGAGTTTTAAATCAATTGTATTTAAGAATGCAGATGTGAAAAGTAAATTTATTGGCGTATTATTTGACAGAGGACTGCAAAGGTTAAACAACTCGAAAACATAGTGGAGTGTTTCAATTGATATGAGCTGCATTTTAAGGTTAAGCAAAGGATTGATACAGTTATGATAAATATGTTGAGTAGGCTCCTATCAGAATGACGTTGTATCCATCGTCGGGCTCAATGCAACATTTCGGGAACAAAACTGATGAATCGAAGTATGCATCCATGCATCAGTAAGCACATATCAGCCGCCATGTTATTCTAGCCTCTATTATTTTTCTGAATTCTCGGTTAATTGAACATATTCAAACCAACCATTTTTCCTAAAATTTTCATGACAATCCGAAGAAAACTGTAGAGTGCAGGTAGATTTGAATTATATGTCAACCATTACTACGTTTTGACTCCATATCTATCTCAGTGTATTACAAGTGCTTTGAATATTGGATGTATACTCGTGCATCGAAAACCGAACTTTTACAACAGATGGCACCACTAACGCATAGGCTGAGGAGATCACATAGTCTTTTCACAAAATGTCAAACACGATTTTAACAAAATTAAAACAATTTATTAATCGAAGCGTCATCAATGGCGGTTGAAAATACACAAGAAGGTTTCACAGAGTTTTGAATGTTTTTATTGTTCCGCTCTGCCGCTCCTCGTAACTTTTGATTCGCTGATTGCTTCAACCGATGCCAATCCTTACGGCTTTCATGTCGATTCTCGATATGTCGCCACAAGGCGGTAACACTTCAATGACATATATGTAATTTTGAAGTGCCGTCGGTTAGCTGTCAAACCCACAGGGACAATTTACTAACATTGTGTGCGCATACGTTTTTACCCTCATGGAAAATTTCGAAAATTAGCGAAAAATTTCATTTGCGGGAAGTATTGTTGGGATACATTTTTGCCAAGAAAACTTAAGCCGAAAGTCATCGTTCATGGCGATGATGTTCTGTCCAGAATACAGTGCTTTGAGTGGTTTAAATGCTTCGAAAGGGTCGATTTCAACATCAAGGATGAAGGGCGCCCTGGTCAAGAGTAGTAATTTGAAGACGAGGAATTAGAGACCCTCTTCAGTGAAGACTCATGCCGGCCGCTATATGAGCTTGTAAAAATACTATGCGTGACACAGATAACCATTTCTAGGCGTATGAAAACATTAGGATTAATCTTGAAGGTAGAAAATTAGGTGCCACTCGAATTGAAGCCAAGAGATATCAAAAAGCGATTTTGCATGGCTGAGATGATTTGTTCTACTGATTTCGACAGCATCCCTATCCAGTGTAATTTTGATTTTCAAGGAATTCAAAATTTTTGAATTCGACTTTATCAATATTTTGGAAACAATAGAGTCTAGGCTATGAATTGAGGTGGGTTTCAGTCAGAAGCATGATTTCAGGCTCCTTCGCGGCACAAGGCGTGGTCGACTTGGGCGACCGCCTACGGCCTCGCTCTTTAGAGCTTACTTTAGCTCAATGAAAAATTGAAAATATATTTCAAATATTCTAAAAACCATTAGAACCGAAAGTGCGTATTCAAATATAATCCAAAAATATATTCATCTATGATGTATTACATTCGTATATATTAGGCAATATGTGTAAATCTATTCCGTACTTGCAGTTGTGATCCATGCCCATACCATAGCCTAAAGTTAGGCTACTGAACGCGTACAGGGTGGTTTTTGCAGCTTATAGTTTTAAGCTCTTTAGATACATGTATGCAAATGAACATTATTAGCACGAAAAAATATTAATTTAATTTATTCCACTTTTTGCGGGCTTATAATATTTTCAAATGTGCTTTTCTAATATCTCTAACAAAGCAACGCATCTAACTGGCTCATTTCTATTGCTGACGATGTAAATCACCCCACCAAGGGATTGGTTTTCCAAATTTTCATAGTATTCAAAATTGATGGTGGTTGGCCGTGTTTAGATGAGGAGTGAAAAATAAGAGCATCAAACAAGTTTAACCTTAACGCTTTTACTTTTGCAAGTTGTCATAGTCACGCCGGCTATTTTCGCGTACGATACACAGGTTTTGATTGTATGTGTCAAAACACTCATTTAATCGTTCAATTTCCCGACCTAAAGATGCACAACATACACATGTGTAGGTGCATAATGCCACTCCACGCAAAAAAGATTATGAAGTGTTTTTAATTCCGACTTACTTCATCGCCTCCCATTTTTCTTTTCTACATAACCACGTCTGAACACGGCCGTTAAGACAATCTCAGGTCCCTACGAATTGGAATTCAACCGAATATTTATGTAAACATAAGCAAGCGATGAAATTCACTGAAACTCCGTACATGCTGCCGTGAAATTCGTCGCCAGCTTATATTTACATTAATATTCTCTTAAGGTCCAATTCGTAGAGATTGTACGTACCATAGATATAGAGAGTACTGGATCCGCAACCGGTTGTGAGAGCCGAAGCAATTGGCAACCTTCGCTAAAGTTGTGTGAAGTTGAGGTTTGAGGTGATATGCTTTTAATTTAGCATTCTATTCACGGCAAAACACGTTCACATTTAAAAAGTTTTTAATTTTAAAGATCGCGCGTACGTAATCGGAACTTTAATTCACTGTTTTAATTAAAAATTTACGAAATTTCCATCCGCTTTGACACATGAGTTTTCCCGCGTGGTTCGCGCTCTTTTCGATTTTCTTTTGCTTTGACGTTCGAGTTTTCCGTGAGAGTTGTTTGTTGTTTGTACTCGAACTGTTTTCCGAATGATAACGAAGGCGCGATCGTGTGCACGTGAAATGAAATTTCGTTAGTGTGCGCGGGTGTCAGTGGGGGAAGCAATTCTTTTGAAGAGAGAAAAGAAAAACCTGTCTGGAAAAAAGGGGAAGGAGATGCAGAGGGAATCATATAGTTTCGAGAGCGTAAGTTATTTATAACTTATTTATGTGGCAAATTTGCTTCTCACATGGACGAGTACACAGATTCTCGTTGCTCGTCCATTTGTTTATATGTCTTTGGTACGTACATATCAGTTCATTCTTTCTGGCTCGCGAGACATAGCAGACCCAGACGCAGAGTACCGATCATTTCTGAATTATTTTACTGTGAGTGAAATTGAACAAACGTGCGTTTTATAGTGTTCCACCAAATTTTACATAAAGACGAAGAGATTTTTAATAAGTTTGGTTTTCCACAGCTATTTAATTGGTTACTAAAGGTAATTTTCTTATTAACTTATCAGCACACTATCCTCAAATAACATAAACGGTACACTACATATATGTACTCGTATGTTTGACACGCACACCTTTTCCAAAGTTTTTATTGCAGACTATATCGAATTCTTTTGTATCAAAATTATCTCACTTTTTGCATCAAAATTATCTCATAAAGTTGATATTATAACTAATTTGAAATTTCAGACTTTGTGCGTGGTGTTACTGTTTCCACCAAGTTTTTTTTATTTAAATACGAGTTGCATAGTTATAGCACTGATAGCATTACATATGTTATATTGTTATTTGTCCTTCTACCTTCCATTCATACATTAAACGGACTTCAGAATGTCCCAGCGCGGCTCCACGAGAGAAAGAGATGTAGGGAGGAAATGGGAGTCTGGGGCCACTTAAAGAAAAGAAAGCAGAAAGAGCTTCGCCAAATCGGTCTGTGAGCTCAGGAATGATGAACTTCCTCAAAAAACAACGAAGAGTCTGCTGAACAAGAGTTGGAAGTACGAACGGAATTACAATCTACCTAGTCGGAACCCGAGGTAGAAAATGGAACCCCTGATTAAGAGACGCATTGTCTGGCTGTCAACAATGATAAGAAAAATGTAGTAATGAGCAATGCCGTCACTTTAGATGTTGTCATTTCCCATATCTGATTCTCAGCGTCAGAATATTGTTCGAAGTGGTCCTATACAGCAATTATACTCCAGTGATGATATTGTAACATGTGCAAATAATTCTGCGAGCTACTGTCGCAATTGCCTTCGCAACTATTAACAACATCATGATCAATAAACGAATGTACTCGAAAGCACAAGCATCCACCAAGCATGATCAACATCTGAAAGTGACGTCACTGCGCCATTCAGAATTGCTAGAATATTCCAGGTAGTTTGCCAATGTACGAGAAATGGATTGAATGACTAGAGACCCTACATAAAGCCAAGCTGAATGAATGGGTGGATAGTAAAAACGCGATAGTAAAACTGCGATGAGTTTGGAGTGCGAATTAAAGGCGAGTGCGATATTAGTTGAAAGTTAAGACAGTGGAATTAAAAATTTATAGATAAGTGAAAAGCAAAATTGATGAAATAGTTAAATTAATGGTTGTGCATTTTTAGTAAATAACTTAATTTAAAAGATTTTTAACTTAATTTAAAGGACAGTGCGTTTTCACTTTTCCGGAACATTAAAATTATTGGCCGCGAACCATAACACGCGACAGTGGTGTCAAGAAGTGAGATTTAAAATTTTGAAAGTGAAAACTTATAAACATTTTTTAAAAACGCACAATAGTGAAATGGAACATGAAAACTGGTGGGAAAAGAAATAATTAATAAAAATAGCCGAAATAATAAAAATGCCGCGAAGCTTACATCTATAAATTAATGAATTGACCATTTCGGAGCTTAAGGATGAGTTGGAACAGCGAAATCTGGCTACACAAGGTGCAAAGGCCAAACGATCGAGTCGGAAGGCGTGAATCTGTATTCGGGTGAGCCCTCAGATGCGGAAAACGGCGCAGAAGGTAAAGAAGCAGAAACACCAAAATCAAAGGAACCAGAAAATGCACTGATGCAAATGTTGATGCTGATACAGCAAGAGCAGCGACAACAATCATCTAATTTAACTGCGAAGCTAAACCAATAAGCATTCGAAATCAAGGCAGCCATCACACAGAAGCTGGAGGAGTTAAATGTACAGTCATTTAGTTTAACAGCGAAGCTAAATGAATAGTCATCTAGTTTAACAGCGAAGCTGGACCAACAAGCGATCGAAATCAAGCCAGATTTGCAAAAACAGTCAAACGAATTAAAAACGGAGCTCGGCAGTCGGAACAAACACATTAAATGCGTCGAGGAAAAGGTTTATCAGGTCGAGGAAAACTTCAGCCAGGTTGAGGAGAGAATCAACCATGAAATGGAAAAGGTGAAAAAGGAATTGGAAGCAGTGAAGGCAGTAGTAACCACCTCACCAGCCCCGCTTGCAACCGCAGCGCATAGCTCATCCAGAAATGTGAAAGCACCTATATTCGACGGGCAAACGGTCTGGAGCATTTACAAAATCCAGTTTGATGCCGCCGCTAGGGCACATTACTGGAATGAGTAGGAACGAGCAACTGCATTAATTCTTGCTCTAAGAAGCCCAGTTGCCGAGCCCCGTTGAGTTGCATTCAAAACCTGCTGCTATAATGAACGCACTCGACATGCGTTACGGAAACGATCACCTGAAGCAGATTTATCGGTCACAGCTACGGCATCACATGCAGAAGTCTGGCGAAACCTTACAGCAGCTTGCCCAAGACATTGAGCGACTGGTACTTTTAGCTTACCCAGCTTATGATCCAGAACATCGAGATGACGCCGCAACAGAAGCATACATCAGTGCACTAAAGGACCAGGAATTGCAACAAGCCGTGCGTTTCGCTCAAAAGCAAACGGTTAGGGACGCATTTGCTTATAGTCTGAACTTTGAGGCAACGAGAAATGTGACTGATATCACGGGCCGGGTTCACGAGATAGTGACAGACGATCGCAGGTGTGAGCACGTGGAAATTGAGCGAAACCGACTGGTAAATGGTGCGCCTAGATGTTGAAAATTGCGGTGAGAAGGGGCATCTGAAAAGAGAGTGCAAAAACTGAAGAAAGTCGAGCTATTGTCCAGGGTGGAGGAGACCCAGACCGAGTCAGGAACCCAGAATGGAAGCTTTTCAAACTAGGGGGGCCAACTTCGTGGGGCAGAGGTTGGCTAGGAGGATCGACGTCCCCAGCACCATCATCACTGTATCAAGAATACATCATGAAGAAGCAGACTTATACCTCCCGGGTCAAGTTGACGAAGAATATTGCACCATAACAATCGACACTGGTGCAACCCGATCGATTATCCGAACACACTAGTTAGGCAACAACTACAGGATTTTCTCACTATGGACAGCTACGGGAGAAACTGCACCTGTCCATGGAGAGGTCAACCTCCAAATACAGTTGGGAGACCTTGCGTTCCGATATTATTTCCTGGTCGCGAACATCATGGATGACTGCATTCTCGGAATGGGTTGGACGTTGGATTTGGGCAAACGAGTATTGACATGGCAGAATGTCGAAGTATTGATGGAGGATCCCAGCATCCTAATTCCCACGATGAATGTGGTAGTATGTACCAACACTGATGTACCGAATTCTTCCGCAAGCATTGTATGGATCAAGCTTGATGGTGATTCTGGAGACCACCGATCTTATCTGATAAAGCCAACGAAGACGTCCGCATTGCGCAGTTTGATTGTAGGACGAAGCCTTGTAAGATCTATAAGGACCGGATACGTGCCGGTTAGAGTCCTGAACACCGCAGACTCAACCATGAGCATCAAAGCAGGAGAAGTCATCGGCAGCTGGAGGCCTGTTTCCACCATCACCTTTTTGGAAGCCACTTACAAGCATAATCGTGAAAGGAGGCAAGACACAAACAAAGTCCGGGAATCCACGTCTGCAATATTGATGCAGGTCAAAATGCCAGTGCAGCTATTCAAGCGAGCCTCTGATCTGGTCACCAAGTACAGTGACATCTTCTCAACAACCCCGGATGAACAAGGCTGAACGAGTATGGTAGCTCACGTCATAGATGCACAGGGAGCCAAGCCAATCGACAAGCACCGAGACGTCTTGCTATAGCCAAACAATCGGACATGGAAAAACAAGGTGTTATCGAGCCTTCTATCAGTCCATGGGCCGCGTCAGTAGTTCTAGTAAAGAAAAAGGATGGTAGCACTCGTTTTTGTGTTGACTATAGGCAGCTTAACGACGTCACTAAAGATAAGACAAAGATAGTTACCCACTTCCACGCATCGACGACATCATGGACACTTTAGCCGACGCAACATGGTTTTCTACACTCGATCTCAAAGTAGAAATCGACAAGAAAGACCGAGAGAAGACCGCATTTTCAGTTGGAACCGGATTGTGGCAATTTGTAGTGATGCCATTTGGGCTTTGTAACGCTCTAGCCACTTTCGAACGCCTGATGGGATACGTGCTACGAAACCTGACCTAGAAGACCTGCTTGGTGTACCTAGATGATATCATTGTTATTGGGAGAACGTTCGAAGAGCATGTGCGGAACTTAGAAGAGGTTTTCTCCCGATTACGATTTGTGGATCTGAAACTTAGTCCCGACAAGTGTACACTTTTTGCAGCTGAAGTAAAATACTTGGGACACGTCGTATCAGCAGAAGGGGTCAAAACAGACCCTGGGAAAATTGAAGCCTTAAAAAGCTGGCCAACACCAGACAACAAGCGCCAATTACGAAGTTTTCTGGGCTTGGTGACCTACTATCAAAGATTCGTCAAAGACTTTGCCAAAATAGCTAATTGTCTCCATCAGTTAACCGAGAAAATTATCCGTATATCTGGAATGAGCATTGTCAGGCAGCCTTTGAGACCTTGAAGGAAAAATTGTGTGAATCACCTGTGCTGGTATATCCAAAGCCCGGAAACATTTTTGTAGTTGACACCGATGTGTGTGATTGGAGCTGTACTCTTCCAGTAGATCGATGGCAAAGAAAGAGTCCTCTCGTATTACAGTCGAGTTCTCTCAAAAAGTGAGAGGAACTACTGCGTGACCAGGAAGGAGCTATTGGCTATAATAGAGGCGTCCAAGCTGTTCCACAAGTACCTATATGGCCAGAAATTTGTTCTTCGAACAGACCATGCATCGCTGAGATGGCTGCTCAACTTCAACCGAGAGACAAGTTGCGAGATGGATCGAAAGATTGCAATCATACGACTATAAAATTATTCATCGGAAGGATGGAGTTCATGGAAATGCTGACGTCCTATCTCGTCGTCCATGTCCAATTAACTGCAAGTATTGCTGACGGATTGAGAAAAAGGAACCGCCCGTTGATCTGCAAGTGATAACAGCCGAATTCGATGAAGGTTGGTCATTGGAGAAGATTCGAAACGCCCAGCTAGCCGATGAAAACATCGGACCATTGCTCGTATGGAAGGAGACAACTGGGTGACCTGAGTGGAAGGACGTTTCAATGCATGGTGCAACTCTGAAAAGCTATTGGGCGCAATGGAATCCCCTTCAGGTGTAGGGTGGAGTATTCAAGCGGAAATAGGAAGCGGCGGATGGCAACTCCTATAGGATGCAAACTATACTTCCTAAAATGCACGAAGGATCCTCACGAAATTGCGGGAAAGATTATACTGGCTCCACGCTCAAGAAGACGTAGAGAACTGGTATCGCAGGTGCACAATTTGCGCTTCCGTCGAAGGTCCAAAGCGACGACTGAGAGGGCAAATGCAAACCTATAACGTGGGTGTACCGTTTGAAAGGATTGCTGTTGACATCGTAGGACCTTTTCCTGAATCTAAATGGGGAAATTGACACACGCTGGTTGTGGTCGATTATTTCAGGAAGTGGCCCGAGGTCTACCCCATTCCCAACCAGGAAGCAACTACTGTAGCCGAACAGCTAGTGTTAAATTGGGTCAGTAGGTACGGCGTATTTTGTGAACTACATTCGGATCAAGGCTGAAACTTTGAGTCACTAGTTTTTGGTGAAATGTGCGAGCTGCTGGGAATACGGAAATCGAGGACAACACCACTGTATCCCCAATTCGATGGAATGGTCGAACATTTCAACGGCAAACTTAATAAACACCTGGCCAAGATGATTGACGAGAACCAAAGGGACTGGGACCGACATATCCCACTATTTTTGATGGCGTACAGAGCTGCTGAACATGCATCGACGGACCGAGCCCCAGCCAAAGTCATTTTTGGAAAGACTATTCGTCTGCCAGCTGGTATAAAGTTCGGAACACCCCCTGAGAAACCCCAAACGATCTCAGAGCACGCAAGTGAGCTAAGGCAACGGTTGAACCAGACACATCGGACAGTGCGAAAACACCTCGAATCGGCTACTGACCGCATGAAGACCAGGTATGATCTAAAGGCAAATTCTACTGGCTTCCCGCAAAATGACCTGGTGTGACTATACAACCCACAACGGCGGAAGGGTAGGTCTCCAAAGTTGCAGCATAATTTTTAGGGACCATACCGGGTTACAAAGCGAATTAACGACGTTGTATATCGCATACAGGAACACCGTAAGCCGAGGGCCAAACCGAAAATCGTGCACCTGGACCATGTTGCCCCATATTTCATCCAGGGAAACTTGACTAAAACTGGCGACACATCTTTTCGGGGCGAAACGAACTGAGGTGGGGGTAGTGTTAAATGTGCAAATAATTTTGCGAGCTACTGTTGCAATCTTCGCAACTAATAACAACATCATGATCAATAAACGAATGTACTCGAAAGCACAAGAGTCCAACAAGCATGATCAACATCTGAAAGTGACGTCACTGCGCCATTCAGAATTGCATGAATATTCCAGGTAGTTCGCCAATATACGAGAAATGGATTGTATGACTAGAGACCCTATATAAAGCCGAGCTGAATAAATGGGGGGATAGTAAAAACGTGATAGTATAACTGCGATAAGTTTGGAGTGCAAATTAAAGGCGAGTGCGATATTAGTTGATAGTTAAGACAGTGGAATTAAAAATGTATGGACAAGTGAAAAGTAAAATTGGTGAAATAGTTAAATTAATGATTATACATTTTTAGTAAATAAACTCTTTTAACTTAATTTAAAAGACAGTGCATTTTCACTTTCCCAGAACACTAAAATTATTGGCCGCGAACCATAACACGCGACGATATCTATCCCAAACATGATTATCGTAGGCATTTTTCTCAGTTTCATTTTTCAAGGAAACTCAACAATGGAGAAACTCAGCATCGTCGTTGGCTAGTTTAGTCAATTTCTGAAAATAAAGTTTACTGCTTTCTGTGCCACCTTTTTACCAATTCACAAACTCAGGTGGTGCAGGCAGGATGCTGTGATTGGAAGCACATAGGGAGTATTTTACAGAGACACGAAAATACCAAAGAGCACATGTCCTTTATGTTTCAATGGATAACATTGGAAAAAGCAATAATGCATGGCAAAACTATAGACAAAGAAAACGAACGGCTTATTTGTGAATCTCAAAAACTTTGGCAAAATTTATTTGAAAGATTGATTGACATAATTAATTTTTTAGCCTCTCATAATCTGGTACTCTGTGGGCATAGAGAGTCTCTCGAGAAGACTGCAGTAGCAGTTTCGGTAACTTCATAGACATGTTCAAACTTTTATCTAAGTACGTTCCTACACTTCTAGAACATATGAAACGCACCAATGATCAACAGCTTGTATCACATTAGCCACGATATACAAAATGAATTAATCATTTTAATGTCCAAAATAGTTACCGAAGAAGTGATACGTAGAGTAAAAGAGGCTAAATACTATTCGACTTTGCTCGACTGCACGAGGGGCTGTAGCAGAGTCGAACAATTGTCGGTCATATTAAGATTTTGTTACACATCAGCTGGTACAATAGAAGAAAATTTTATCGGTTTCCTTGCTGTAGCAGAGACCACAGGAGAATATCTAATAGCTAATGCAATACTGAAAAAACTAGAGAGACATTGGGTAGATATTCAAGATTGTCGCCGCCAAGGATACGACAATGGAAACGCGAATACTAAATATTAAGCCAAGGGGGTTTTTCACACCATGCGGGTGTCATAGTTGGAATCTGTTACTAGTAGATGCAGCTAATCTTTCCGTGGCAGCAAAAACATTCTTTGGTTTCATTCAAAAAATATACTTGTTATTTTGAAGATCGGCAAAACAGTGGGAATTAACAAAAGGGAACTTTAAACTTACTATAAAACCATTATCTGAAACAAGATGGGAAAGCAGAATTGAAGCAGTGAAGGCCATATTACTTCAATTTGATGATTTTGTTGAATGCACTGAAAGCTTGAGAAATCAAACAGAAGAATCAGATGCACTCAATGATTGTGAGTCAATTTTGAATGAAATTCTTAGTTGGGATTCATCATAGCTTTACATACATTGTATTGATCTTGCTGCGAGTAAATATAATTGTATTGATATTGCTGCGAGTGAATATAATAAGCAAATTATGGCAAACCCAAGAAACTCATTTAAGTATTGCGCCGGTCATTTACGCACGTTTTGTCATTGGATCAAAGAATATTGCCAAACTGGGTTCGAGCAATGTTTGCTGGAGACTTGCAAATTTATTGATAAGAGCAATTGTAATTTTCCAAAAATTTTCAAAAATAACAGGGTAACCAGAAAGAAAAGGATATTCGACTACGAAACTAGTGATGAAAAATTGCGAACATTTATACATAGCTCTTAAAGCAGGTGAAAGCAGTGACTTCCATCCGCACGAACTTTATGAGAAACTCCAAATAATTATTCCGACTTTACCCAGTCACATAAAAGATGTTAAACAGTGGCTCCAATATGTCACAGAGTTTACAAGAAATCTATCCCAACACTTACATTGCAATGCGAGTTTTACTGACGATTCCCATAAGTACTGCTTCCGCCGCAAGGAGCTTCTCGAAATTGAAACTGATAAAAAATTATTTAAGAAATACAATGGGACAGGAAAGGCGTTCAGCTTTGGCTATTTTATCCATCAAAGCAGATATAGCATCTAAACTGGATTATAACGAAATTTGAGGAGTTCAGTAAAGCTTAAAGCAGGCAATTTCTTTTAACGTAATTTTTTCAATTGTTTCGACGACGATGACGGCTAATTGTTTGAACGACTTATTAGCAAGTGGTATCATCTAGAAGGAGCGAGATTAAGAAAGCTCTTAAAGGAACTCCATTCAAACAGCATCGATCCCAAAAAAAAACATTTGATCCTTTTTAGGCCGTCCTTTGTGCAATTAGAGAGCCTCGTGAAACTCATTTTGCCCACATACAGTTATTGACTTGCGACGCCACTGCTTTTGTTTAACAATGAATTCAAGGATATAGTCACGTTACTGTAGAGTAACAATTGTGTTGATGTTGATCGAGATGAGACGAAGCCTATCCATAGGAATATGACTGGATGGCAAAACTGACGATAGATACAAGCCATATGGTAGCAATTTGCATATGTATTAGTCGGCCTACTATGGACAAGCTTCCGGTAGCTGTCACCCAACTGCGGCATTAGCAAATGCTTATATTTCGTCATATATACTATTTTCCGAATAAAAAACGTGCCGAACGCATTCCGTGCATGCTATAAATTCACCTTGTATAGCTCATTGTGCTCCTAAACTTTCCAAGACGAGCAAATGAAGCACACGTTTCGCACCTTCGACTGATAGCTCAGCGTTGAGATGTAAACAAACTCCTATAAATTCACTTTGGAAGGCGATAAAAACTAAACGGGAATAAGAACTGAAATAATTTTCACTTCACTAGGAGCGCTATTGTGTTCTCCGCGGATCATCTGGGTTTCACTGTAGAAATCCGTCTCTAAACCGTACAAAACCTCGAATTTTTGTTGGCACCTCCACAATTCTTCATATAACGCCATGTAAGTTAGCCAGCAAAGTCGGCCTACTAATGGTCATGTGTGTGGTAGTAAGCACTGCTGCCATATGGCTTGTATCTATCGTCAGTTTTGCTGGATGGCAAATTACTTTGAGGCATTTGAAAGATTTAAACGCAGAAAAAAAATTAAGCTATAAATCTTGTTTATTCTCTCCGATAAAGAATTCAGTTGCTGGTAAATTTTGAGAAGCAGCTCATTATTGCCACTTACATTATTTACAGCATTATCTGCTGGTCCTCTAGCGACGAGTGCAAATGGAAGGTATCACACTGCGGTATACCTGTGTTTTTTTAGAATCAATTTAACTTTTGCATCTAGATATCGGGAGCATCCTTGATATGACGTTGGATGACTAAATACACCGCTGGATGACAAATATGCAGTTAACGCAGGATAATTTTCCTTAGGCTCAAAGTTAAAAGCAATACTAATCGGTATAAATTTTCAAAGAATATAAAGCAAATTCCAAACAATAACAATACAAAAACTTAATAGCCCAAATGGCTCTCTAAATTTATACGTTACCGTTGAACACATTTCATAAAAAAAACTATAGCAAATGCAATTAATTAAGATTATTACATATTTTGAAATTCAATTGGAACAAGTTGGGTAGACAGACCTATGCTCATGTCAGAAGGGTTTTGTACTCAACTTACAAAATGCAGTAACCAGCAACGAATAAAATCAAAAAACATGTCAAAGACAATTTTATTGGAGAAAATGTGAAATTCGAGGATCATACTATTATTAACAAAGTTGAAAGAATTGTGAATTCTGAGGTATTTGTTTTAGTTATACCCATAGATATCTCCCTTGATAATTTTTCCAGATTTTTTAGAAACACATTTTTCATGTATTTCAACACTCCCCCCCCCCCCCCTATGCCCCAACTGAAAAAAAACTGGCAGTTTAAGAACTGTTTTGAAAAGCTCTCATAGAGAACTTTCAGTTGATACTCATATCGACTACCTTTCATGAAATTTTTTTTCAGGGGCCACTCCTCTGTACTGTAATCATCGATTCATGGCCTATTTTTTCGAATCCTAGAATGGTTACAAAGCCCTTTTGCTAGGAGCTCTCTCCTGCCTCTTCGACTTGTTTCAATTGTATGTACTCATCTTCATGATACCTATCACTCCTGAAATTTTCATGCAAATTCTAGCAAAGCTGTAGTGTCTAAGTCGGTAAAAAGCGCGTATGGCTCCATAGCAATATGTTTCCATAGTAATACAGGGCATATTGCTCCATAGTAATACACGAAAATTCAAAGCGCTATAACTTCGGTAAATACTATTCGATCTTTATGAAACTTTCAGAAAAGATCAATCTTATAAATAGTCATCTCCTTGCTAAAATTTATTGAGTTTAAAGGTACCGTTTAAATTTTATTCAAGAAAACGCAAAATCGATAAATCATACTATTACTAACAAAGTTGAGTGAATTTCGACTTCTCATGTATTTGCTGTTGTTGTACTCGTTAAGGCCTATATTCATGATTTTTTTCAGATTTTTCGGATGGAAGGTGTCCAATCGCGAGGGGGGTACGCGAAAAGTTCGTACATTTCCCCTTCCCCTGCCCCCCCTCGGTACTTATAAGACAATTTTAAGACTTGTTTTGGAAAGATCTCATTGAGAACTTTCCAATGACACCCTACTCGACTACCAATGGTGAAAATTTTTTTTTGAGGGGTCACCCCCTTATATGGGGAGACCCCCCTTAAACGCCTTTGAAAAATTTTCCACCCTTGAAATTTCAAGAGGTCACCACTTCAGACCTTTCTATAAAGTTTCATGGCTGTAGCCCTTATAGTTTCGGAGAAAAAGTGCTGTGACATACAGACGGACGGACGGACGGACGGACGGACGGACAGACGGACAGACGGACACAGGTCGTGATTGCAATAGGGTTTTGTATTTTAGTACAAAACCCTAAAAAGGAGAAAAAACCAACAAACGCTATCCTAAAATTATTTATAATTTTAACACAACAGTGAACTTTGATCCTACAGCTAATATGTTTTAACTTCTTCTTCTTCTTAGCACTACAGCTCCTTTCGGGCCTTCGCTTCCTGCAAACAGCGCCTCCAACTGTCTCGGTCCGTTGACCGCGCCTTCCAATTCCGAAATCCGGGCAGCGATCAACTGTCTTCGTCGACCGAGTCATACCAGCGTTTTCCCCACTGGTCTCCGCCCTTCAGTTCTTCCAACGAATTCCTTCTTGGGTATCCGTTGTTTGTCCATACGATTCATGTGTCCAGCCCATTGCAGCTTCCGCAGTCTTACAATCCTTGAGACCTCCGGTTCGTCGAAAATTTCATACAGCTCATGGTTGTATCGAATTCACCATTGGTCCCCGTCTAGCTTCGCTCCGATTATTCGCCTCAAGACCCGTCGCTCAAAGGCGTTCAATATATTTGCGGATGCTTGGGTTAGGGTCCATGTTCCACATCCATAGTATAACACAGGTCTTATCACAGATTTGTATATTCGGAGCTTTGTTTTTTTACGTATGCAGCTGGTCTTCAAGATCGTCGATACTGGATAAAATATTTTATTTGCGAGCTGTATTCTTCTGCGTATTTCGTCTCTTTCATTGCCCGTTTTCGTTATTTTGGCGCCTAAATACACAAATTCCAAGTGTGATATTTTGTGTGTTTGGGGTATTTTTCCTCGACTGCGTCATGAGCTTTGTTTTATTTTCTTTGATTTGTAGCCCTACTAGTTTTGCTTCGCTGTCGAGTTTCAGGAAGAGTTCTACGGCAGTTGTTAGTGACCGTGACAAAATGTTGATGTCGTCCACATAGGCCACTACCTGGCTCGACTTGTATAGTAATGTACCTCGCGTATCGACAGGTAGCTTCCGTATGACGTACTCCAGAGCCAAATTGAATAACAATGGGGCCAGCCCATCTCCCTGCTTTAGTCCGATGTTTGTGTCAAAGGCATCGGTGAGTTGGTTATTGATGCGGACTTGGGAGGTTGTCGAGGTCATTGTCATTTTAGTAAGACGGACTAATTTGGCTGGGATACCAAAACCAAGCATTATTTGGTACAGTACGTTATGATCAATACTGTCGTATGCTTGCTTGAAGTCAACGAAAATTTGGTGTACGTCTATGTTAAACTCCCAGCACTTTGGTTGGTCTGTTGTTGATCTACCTGCCCTAAAACCACCTTGATAGTCTCCAATAATACTGTTGGTGTATGATCCGATTTTATTTTCTAAGATTTTAGAAAATATTTTATACGCCGTACAAAGTAGTGATATGCCTCTATAATTTTCGCACTGTAGCTTGTCACCTTTTTTGTGGATAGGGAATATAATTGATCGGCTCTACTCTTTCGGCATATGTTCTTGTTGCCAAATGTACTGGATGACTTTGTGAATAGCTTGGTGAACACTACTGCCACCATATTTGATGAGCTCCACTGGAATCTCATCAATGCATTCCTTTGGGCTTTGATGATGGAATAAACTACATCCAGAGTTGGTTGGGCCAATGGAAGCTCTCCGCAGACATCTATAGGCTCCGATGTTCTGGAGCTGTGCGGAGGGTTAAGGAGGTTCTTGAAATATGATGCCCATCTTTCCGTAATCTTGATTAGGTTCTCAGATTGACAGGGGAGGTGTTTAGTGGGTAGTCCAAAGGTATCCTCCATGGGAGTCCCACACTGCCAGACTCGGCGAGCATAAATGCCTTCACCTCCCTACCACAAAAAAAAAAAAAAAAATCTTGATTTCATCAGCGATTATATTGCCGCTGTCATCACGACAGAGCGTGGTTTTGGGCTGATAACCACGTTTCAGGCTTTTCACCACTTTGTATGCTTGTCTTGTGTTATTGCTCGCTAAACTTACATCTATACTTCTCAATTGGTCGTCATAGTATTTTCTTTTCTTAATCCTAATTATCTCATTCGCTACTCTTCTGAGATTTTCATAGTGTTCTCTCTTTGTCCTGGTTTTCCTACTTACGTATTCTTTGTACGCCTGATTCTTTTTATCTAACGCATTCTGGCACTCATCATCGAACCAATCATTCCTCTTGCGCCGGGCTTAATTTCCGATCGTCTGTTCCGCCACGGTTCTGATAACCGCTTTCACTTCCATCCAGAGCTCGTTGCTCGTCTTTAACGATGCATCTGATAAGATGGGAGCCAGCTGGTTGTCGAGAGTCTCCGTGAAATTTTCGGTCACAGACGCCGTTTGGAGCCTTTCGATGTCAAATTTTTGTAGCGGGCTGGTCTTCGCTGAATATGCCCTTGACATACGACATCGATAGTTTAATTTGATCAAGTAATGATCTGAATTACAATTGGCTCCTCGGTATGTATGGACGTCAACTATGCTCGAGGCCCAACGTTGTTGGATCAGAACATGATCGATCTGGTTTTGTGTGTTCCCATCTGGTGATACCATGTCATTTTATGAATGCGTCGATGTGGGAAGCAAGTTGAACGTATGACCAGATTTCTGCTACATGCAAAGTCAATCAGGCACTGGCCGTTGTCAGTTATTTCATCGTGGAGGCTAAATCCTCCAGTCGTTCCCCGATGAGATAGCTCATTGCCAACCTTCGCGTTGAAATCACCCAGAATTATTTTTGTCCAGTCTTTCCAGGTGATTGTAAAACGATTCCTTCGTTTCTTTGTCTTTTTCTTCGGTCGGGGCGTGAACATTAATCAGCCAGATTTTGATGAATTTCGCTTTTATACGGATCGCACACAACCGTTCATTGACTGCCTTGAAATCAATAACGTGCGATTTGAACTCCCTGTCCACAATGAAGGCCACTCCAAATTCTCGTTTTCCAGTAGGCTTCCCACTTTTAAATATTGTGTGCTATCTCATGTCTTGAATTTCGTTTCCAGTCCAATTTGTTTCCTGGACTGCCAGTATTTTTAATTGGTATTGACTGGCCTGTTGTAAAAGGTCCTTAACAGCGCCAGGGTAATTGAGTGATCTGACATTCCAGGATCCAATGCCATAGTATTGTCGCGTGTTTTGGTTCGCGGCCAATAATTTAATGTTCTGGGAAAGTGAAAACGCAATGTCTTTTAAATTAAATTTAAAGAGTTTATTTAATTTGTCAAAAATGCACAGTCACTTCACTAACAATTTAACAACTTTAATTTTCACTATTATAATTCAACCTTCTACTTGTCCATAAATTTCTATCGCAATTGTCTACTTTAAAATCACTTCACACTCAAACAATCAATATCGCCTGTACTTCGCGTATCGCAGTTTTCTATCGCGGTTGTAATGAATGATCTCCCCATTCATTCAGCTCGCCTTTATATAGGGTCTGTAGTCATTCAATTCAGTTCTCGTACATTTGCGAATTCGCGGGAACATTCGAGCGACTGCAAATGCATGGAGCAGTGACTCACTTTCAGATGTTGATGCTTGGTGGGTTCTCGTGATTTCGAGTAAATTTTTGATGTTTTTAATTGTTGTGAAAACAATTGCGACAGTAGCTCGCAGAATTGTTTGTACATGTAACAGTATTTTTTTCGTTTGCGAGCTCGTTGCCGTGAGTCCAACCCATTCAGAGGCCTATCTGCAGGTTACGAAACGATTTTTTTTTTGTGGTAGGGAGGTGAAGGCATTTACGCCCGCCGAGTCTGGCAGTGTGGGACTCCCATGGAGGATACCCTTGGACTACCCACTAAACACCTCCCCTGTCAATCTGAGAACCTAGCCTGGAACCGTTTGACACATTATTTCGGGCTAAGCCTCATTTCTCTACGCGTTTAGGCGCCACCGGGCTACAGGGATCCCTTTTCCAACGGAGGGAGGGGAAGGGAGAGGGATTTCTAGAAAAGAGACCCCTCCGCCCTGGACGCCTCCAGGCGCTCATATATTTTCCTTTTTATCTTAAGGACTGCCCGAGCGTGATGTGCCACACAGTTCCATTTGTCAACGGATGTGAGCATCTCTCCAGTGAGTTCATCCGGTGAGAGATCTCCCATTTCTTCAATGAGGTCACCGCGCTGCCTTTCCCACCCCTTGCATACAAAAAATGTGTGGTAGGCATCATCGACCTCTCCAGCACAGAATATGCAGTCAGGAGACCGTGACTTACCAATCTTGTGCAGGTAAGACCGAAAGTATCCATGTCCACTCAGTAGCTGAGTTAGATAGAAGTCAGTCTCACCATGCCTTCGATTGAGCCACGGCCTCAGGTCACCAATAAGGCGTGCGGTCCACCTACCTTTTGTATCGCTCACCCAGGACTGTTGCCAATCACTGAGTGAGCGTTCTCGTTCTTCGTGGGCGACAGCATCTCTGTCGCATTCGTTCCTCCGCAGGTAGATTCTGCAGCGCTCCTTGGCAAGGAGGGCAATGGGTATCACTCCTGCGATGACCAGCACTGCCGACTCCGAGACAGTCCGATATGCAGATGCAATCCGCAGCGCTCCCCGTCGCTGCACCTGTGCCAAGCGCTTTTGATACAGCCCCTTGTTGAGAGCCTCCCACCATATCTCCGATCCGTACAACAGCACAGATTGTACTGCACTCATCAGAAGTCTCCTTCTTGATGAGGTGGGACCCCCTATGTTGGCCATTAGCCGGCTGAGAGCCGAAACACTCGCTGCAGCCTTGTCAGCTATTGCCCTGATTTCCTCGGAGAAACGCATCTTCGAGTCGATCAAAATGCCCAGGTACTTCACTGCTAGTTTGGTCTCAACGAGTGCTTCCCCAATGTTGATCATCCTTACTCTAAGGATTCTCTTCTTTGTCAAGATGACTACTTCGGTTTTCTCCAAAGCTAGGCTGAACCCGCGAGCAGTCATCCAGTCCCTCACTCGGCGCATTAGCATACCCAGTCTGAGTTGCGCTTGTTCAACAGTGCGTCCCGCAACTAGCGCCGCGACATCGTCGGCATAGCCGATCAAGCGCGACTCATCCGGCAGCTCGATTCTCAGTAGCCCGTCGTACGTGATGTTCCACAGGTCTGGGCCAAGGATGGAGCCTTGTGCAACACCCGATGTAACTTCCATCCTCCGCCGACCCTCCTTCGTCTCATAGAGCAGGCTCCGGTCTGTCAGGTAGTTCTTCAAAATCTGCATCAGATATTCTGGAACTTGAAAAGAGTTTTCCAGTGCTTCCAGAATATCCACCCATCTAGCGGAATTGAAGGCGTTTCTGACGTCAAGCGTCACGAGCAACACAACCCTTTTGTTTGACTGGCAGTGAGTCTCCGCTCTTTGGACCGCGCTCACTACTTCCGCTATCTCGTCAATAGTGGAGCGACCTGCTCTAAAACCATACTGCCGTGGAGATAGGTCTCCGGCAGAACGGACCGCGTCAGTAAGTCTTCCCTTGATGAGTTTCTCGAGCACTTTCCCAGCCGTGTCTAGCATACATAACGGGCGGTATGCAGACGCCAACTCGGAATTTCCCTTCCCCTTGCTGATCAGTACGAGCCTCACCACTTTCCAGCGTTCCGGAAATACACCTTCGTAAAGGCAAGCGTTGAACATACTGAGCAACAAGTCAGGACAAAGCTTGTAGACAAGCTGCAAAACATCAGCAGGAACGCCATCTGGTCCCGGTGCCTTCCTTGCTTTCATGGATAGAATTGCCGGCTCCAGTTCCATCATTATGAAAGGTGAGCATTCTATTGGTGTTTGTGCATGAGCTGAATCGACACGGACAGGGTGCGTGGGGAATAGTGCCCGTACGATCTCGTCCATCTTCTCTGCTTCATGTAAGCAGGGCTTCCGTTGGGCACCAAGTTTTCGCATGACCAGCTTGTAACCTAGGCCCCACGGATCCCTATTTACATCGTCTACGAGATCTTGCCAGCATCGGGCCTTGCTCTTGTTAATAAGCCTGCGAAGATATTTCCTGCCGGACCTGTATGCTGTTAGCCTAGTATCTGCCTCCTCCCGTGTTCGCGCCCGCTGGGCCTCTCGCCGAAGTTTGTGACACTCGCTTCTTTGTTCGGCGATCTCGTTTGACCACCAGTATACTGGAGGCTTACCGTGTCGGGGTCTCCGACGGGGCATGGAAGACTCGCAAGCAGTTATGATGGTACTCATAGTTGAGTTCACCAAGTCCTTGGCTGTAGGCCCTCCACTCCCTGGCGGAGCTCCCAGCAACGGTGCGCCTGCCGTAAGCGCGTTAGCGAACCTTTCAACGTCCATCTCCCAGTCCTCCATCCGAGGATTGAAGTTTGGGCATATGCACGCAGAGTGGCACCGTGCTTTAGGTACCAGGGACTCCGAAGCGAGTGTCACATCGGGTATTGTTCCAACGCAACCCCAGCGGCGGAAAGTAGGGGTGTTACCAGTATTTAGGACCAAAAGCGCTGTTCTGGCCGCCATGTCCAAGATTTGCTTTCCCCTTGAGTCGGATTGTGGCATACCCCATTCAAGGGCTCTAGCGTTGAAGTCTCCCCCGACCAGCATGTGGCCCTCTGTGTTCGAGACAGCGTCCTCCAGGGCATCGAGTTTCGTTCGAAAAGATGGCATTGCCCCGGTAGGCGTCAGATAAACACTGAAATATGTTATCCCTAAACACCGCACCCACACAAAACCATCCCCGCGTCCATGGCCCTGCACCTGAAGGCGGGCGCTGTCTCGAACCCAGATCGCCGAGGTACCAGATTCGTCAGGGTACCACGCTTGCGAGTCCTTGTTATGATGTTGCTCGCTCAGCAACAGCAAGTCAGCTTTCTTATCCCTCGCAAACTGCTCAAGTAGGTCCTGGGCGTTTGTGCTTCGGTGCAAATTGACCTGCAGGATACGGATCATTTGAGTATCGATTTGGCTTTAGTTAGGGCCTCCTTGAAAACCCAGCATCTCCCTGTCCCCGGCTCATATTTGAGGTCGCCGGGTGCTAGCTTAGCATCCTTGCAAAGAATGCATTTTGCCTCGTTCGTGCACTCCTTCCTTTTGTGCCCCGTTTCACCACATTTGTAGCACAGAGATCTCCTGTCGGGTGCCCTACAGCCATACGCGGTGTTTCCGTATTCGAGGCATCTGAAGCAGCGGATAGGGATCGCCCTTCTCCGTATCCTGCAGATCACCCAACCTATCTTAATTTTTCCCTTCGCCAGGATTTGCTGGGCGTCTTTATCAGCTAGTTCGACAATAGCCATGTGTTGCCCCCTTGTGTTTTCACGTGTCAATCTTGCCTTGACTTCACTTAAGCTGGGGAACTCCCTCCTAATGGCATCCTCTACTTCAGCTTTGTCCGTGACGCAGTCGAGGTCCCTGATTTCCAGGGTGGCCATTGGTTCGAGCGAGGCAACGGTTGCCGCATCTCCAAAAACGAAACGATTGAAGGTTTTCCAGGGACGGGGAGTTAGCCCGTCGCCCAACCCCCATTCCGGCGGCATGGTTATTACGTCGACTCCGTTATCAGGCGCGGAAGATTCGCCTTCACCCTCTTACGTACTCACAAAGGAGGTGTAAGTAGGATTTAGTAGCAGAGCTGTAGATGTATTCACAGTTATGAGCATTTCTCGATATTTAATGCTATGGGTTGGGGAAATGTAATGTGACGCCTACGCCCAGGAATCGAAGTGATTCCGATCCCGAACCCTTGTAACCTGCCAGATGGATATGTCCTCGAAGTGCCAGCGGACTTCATCGGTTGTGCGGATATCGTTGTGCAGAAAATATTTTTTTTTCTGTCCAAATATTTAGATCCGTGGATATAAATATTCGAAATATAGAATTAATCCAACCCCGGCACATTTCGAGACATAGCCATCTGGAAATGCCCCTCCACCGTGGCCATCGAGAAAACTATGCCACTGGCGACATCTGGAGAAGCACATTTCCGCCATATGAAGTGCCATTCCACGCACAGATGTTTTGTCCGATGTGACAACCAGGGATTTGACAGCCACATGGAAGTGATGGCAGTCAGTATACTTTCATTTGGACAGATGTCAGGGAATTTGGCGCCTCTTGTAGGACGTAAAAGCCGAGAAGGTGTAGGAAAAGAACGGGTCACGGGAATTGCCGCTGTTGTACGGACATTGATTAATCGTTTGGCTAAGTAACAGCAATAAGAAAGTGAGTGATGCAATTTTTCATCAATTAAAAGTTTAAGAGTTAACCTCTCTCTCTAGGTTGGTGTTGTGTCTAAAAGTAAAGGCCGCTCTTGATTGGGAATAAAGAGTTCCTCGCCCCATGAATGGGATGCGCCGAAAAACACCGACTGGCGAAATTCGTTGCGACGAGTGTAACAAGGTATTTACAAAGATTTGCTATTTAACACAACACTATAAAACATTCCATAAGGGCGAGCAACCATTCCGTTGTAATCGATGTGGCAAACGTTTTTCCAACGAAGTCACTTTCGACACGCACTATGCGAAGCACAGTGCAGCACAAAAACCCCATCAATGTCAATTTTGTCCGAAACAATTCCATCATAAAACTGATCTGAGAAGACATATCGATTCGCATACAGGCAGAAAAGCTTACGTGTGCGAAACCTGTTTAAAAGGCGTCATTTAATCATAAATTATTTCTGCAAGTAAAATGACCCTACTGCACCAAAGAACGTGATATTATGAAATAAAATGGTACTCGTTTTCTATTAATGAGAAATATTCAGCAATCACTTTCCTTTTCTCATATTTACAATGTCACGTTTCTGTTCTTCACTCTGTCTGTTTAATTTAAACAAGATCTTCCACAGAGAAAAATGCCAGATTTTATGAATATTAGCCTCCAACCCTTCCTATCAAACAGACATTCTACAAATTTATCAGTGATATTCTTAGTTTTAAAAAAAAAAGTCTTTAAAATTGATAGTAAATTGTCTAAGGACATAAGTTATAATTGGGAACTCACTTTACTTCCACTTGTTTTGTAAGAAACTTTCATAAAATGTTTACATACAATAACTATTAGTTTTAAGTGCTGCTTTTTTGTAAAGGTTATTTTTTTTTTGTCCTTTTATTAAAATTATTTGATTTATTTGATTATTCAATCAAGGCAAGAAAACTTTCAGAATACATCTTCGAAAAGACAAGAAAACATTCCTTAAAAAAAAAAAAAATTTATATCACATATACATAAAATACCAAGTATAATTTATCTTATAACTACTAGTAAAGGAAACTATTGCAACGAAAGGATATATAGAGTTTAGATTTTGCTGGATAAGTTAATAGTTTTACGTGAACGGTGACACAATAACAGAGAAGTACCGACAGACCTCAGCGATATATTTTGCATTTTTCAACTGTAAAACTAATACCGAACAAGTATTTTTGCATTTTTAACTCTTCAAAGTAGATGATCAGAAAACTTGCACACTCCCACAACAAACTCTTAATGCTAGAGAACACAGACCACATTTACCATTCATATGTTTAAAGAAGCCATCATATATTTCAGGTTATCGATTAAATTTTTTTTTATTCTTGCAAAGAATTTTAGAAATATTGTTACCGATCAGTCACAATTTGTTAAAAGACACATTTTGGGTCTAGAAACGATACAATAATGTTTTATTCATTTAAAGTAATATTAGATTGAAAAAAAAAAAAAAATTTCGTATTTAAGGTGATCAACGTCTTACCTCATTTCTACTTTCTTATATAGTTTCCATGAATTAATGTTTTGTATCAAATACGGTGAATTTTGTATAAATAGGTGTACGTTACATAGTAGTGCTACTCAAAATAAGCAACTCAATAGTTTCCTACAAAGTGCCTTGTATGTTAGTTATAGATATAGTTTTTTTTTTTTACAAAAATCAGTTTGTATAAAATTAGGTAAGAATGTATAAGATATGAATTAATCGTCAATGGAAAACTCCTCGAAATATGAAAACGTTTGACATTCAAATCAAATCTATGTTCATATGTTAAAAGTATCATAAATATATTTGATTCAGGGAATTGAAATAAGATAAAGTTGGATATATGACAATCTAGGTATGCTCAGGTACACATACATTTCATAAGTAACGTCCACAAAGGTTTAGGTTCCCAAGAGTTGCGCTCATTGGAAATAGTTAGAGAAAATCTAAATTAGCTACGGTGAAATTTTCAGAAACGAAAATCTAAATATTTTATTCGGCAATATTTTTTTAAAGTTATTGTTTAGACCTTTTCATTTGGACATTTCCTTTCTACATCACATACAGCAAAAAAAAAAAAAAAAAAAAAAAAATGTTCCTTTCGAGCCGAAGCTATGATTTTAAGCAAATGCAGAACTTCCTAGATTAGTTTATCCTTTAAACAATTACTGTGATCAGAATTTAACAGTCAACATTCCAAAATTAAAAAAAAAAAAGTTTGATTATCAATTTCAGTAGATATGATTCACGTCTTGTTGGATCGAGTTAGGACAAAAATAAATAAAGAAGGTAAAACCATCAATTCAAATCTAGTGTAATGTAAAGGATTTGAATGTCAATGATTTTCTGTGGAACAAAGTGAAAGTGGCAGAAAATGCGAATAAAGACCATAATATTCCATTACTTGTTAAGAAAGTTTATTAATTGTATAACATAGCGAGAATATCTCGCTCTAAATTTTTTTTTGTAATAAATATAACTCAAAACTATAAAAATACAAAATAAAATCATGAATTGCTAATTTAACGAACGACTTTCCTTTTCAGTGACTCGTTCTTTTTCAGGGGGAACAGAGAGTGTAGGGTAAGTATGCCGTCGCGAGGGTAGGGTTTCGACAAATCCGCTGAAGTCGGTTTCGCGTCGCGCGCGGTACGCGGTACCTTTGTTTGTTTCGCCATTTCTTTAGAGTAGTTTTCTTCGGTTTAAGTTCGAGTAGTATATTTTTCGGTACCGCGTCGGTGAATCGGTAACGCGCCTATGAGATTTTGTAGCGTTTTTGATTGGAGATCTGTGGATAGATCCCATCCAGAACTAACGTAATGTAGGTTTCTCGTTCTGGATGAGTAAATGTTGACGCGTTTAGAAAACGGGCAATTTCAGGTGACTGAAATATTGTAATTGAGCGTAATCCATTCGGAGACCCGCGACCGAAATCCTCTCCGAACTAGCTGGCCGACAAGCAGTCACCGCGTGAATGGATTACGGTGCACGGATTGGTTGACCTGTTGGTACCATCCGTTGGCACTACTCAGACTTAACGTCTAGAACCGATGAGAGGTCGGTTCCGCGTTCGAGCTGAAAGTAGAGAAAATCATTACAGAAACAAGGAGTTCCCTCCTCCTTTCTCAAACGGGCTTGGGACCGTCTATGGCGGAGTTATGTTTTAACTTAATTCTAATAAAATTCAATCAAAAACTTTATCTGAAATTAAAAAAATGCTATCGCAATATTCCTAACCTACGCGTTTAATCTTATCTCTAACGTAATATAATAAACATAACATATACCTAACCTATCCCTAATTTTTAACACAAATAAACAACAACACTAAATGTAGCAATAATGAGCTGAAACTCAAAAACGAAGTAACGAAAAACACAAAAACTGGAAATAAACACGAATAATTTAGACATTGTCATTCAGCCACCAATACCTAGATTGTCCGGTCTCAGCTCGATCAGCTTCAACGAATCTAGCAAATGAGTATCTTCATTGGAATTGATGGTCTCCTGAACTCAAACTCGGAGGATATTTTATCTTCTTATCGGCGGCCCGTCTATATGTGTGATATATGACTGAGACGCCGTCGGAATCAAAAACATATCGATTCATATCCAAATACGCGAATGCTTCTGGAGGAACGAAGCCAGCAGCGAGTCAAGTCCCAATATACCCGTCTGTAGGATGGAACGGCTGTGAAATCCAAGGATTTTCACTCTTGCGATATGATTCCGAAGAAGCTTCAATATGAAGATATCGACTCTTTTCACTTGGCAGTTTGATAAATTCTTCTATTCTATAATAATGTTTCGAATCCGTCTCAGAGATTTTGACATGTTCAGTATAGTACAGATACTGATCGAGATGAACATCGAGGTATCGAACACAGGATTTATGTGGAACTTGCTCTGAACTACCCTCGCCAGCCATGATGTGGAAATCTTTCCAATTACGTTTCAGGTCTTTTTTCCTTAGGCTCCGTCTGAGCCAATTTGCACTCACCGGGGGAATGAACGTCTCGGCACTTGGCGCAGTTGGCAAATGACCGAATCGTTGATACCGGTAACGCTGGTAGACATCTCTTTTCTGGAGCCGTTCCAACCTCCTCACTCTGAAACTCAAGAACGTTACTTGTTGAAGGGCATTTGGACTGCTTTTGTTCGAAATTTGTATCAAAGTATAGAATTCTTCTTTTATACGGTTGGTCTGCTTGTTGCAAAGGTTTTGACAGAAATAAATTCAATTTCTGGTGCAGCTTCCTTGAGCACCTGAAGAAGATGGACCGTGTCCTCTCCGCAGTTCAGACCCTTCAACAAGAAGGTGTGTTTTCCACTTTTTGGGGGTAAAGGTGGTGAGGAATCGTGATTTGCTTTTAGTAGTTAGCCGAACCATATCTCTTTCGCTTTGTGCGAAAAAGTTCATTGGCGGAATTTTTCCTGCCTCTGGTGGCTATTTCAGAGGAATCGGCAGAACTACAAGTTGGTATCTTCTTATTTTTTAAATACTGGATTTAATTTATATCATTATCTTTATCAGAATTACCTTCAACACTTTCTTCAATTTCCATTTCTTCTACTAATCTGCCCAGCGCTGCAAAATAGTTTTGGCTACCGTTCCGACTCATTTGAGTCGTCTTCATTGTCTCAAAACAAAATAATTGACTAAAGTTTAGAATAGTTTTATGTCTCAGAGTAGAAGCTTTGTAGTAATAAATGGTAAAATAATATTTTAAGATGAATGCAATATCAAGCATAGGAAAAAATATGTTTATCTATGTACGCCATCACACGTTTGGAATGTTAGAAGACCAACAAACTTCCTAAATGTTAAGAGTCTGTAGATCAATTGCATGAAAACAGACGTTCATGTTAAAAAGGAGTATATTTAATGAATATTTGCTTTTTCCTTGACGTCGTAGAGTACTTTTGTTTTGTGTAAACCTTTTGTCACTGTCCGAATATCATTCTTTTTTGTCGCAAGAACCCTTAATGAAACAACAGTTCACATTCAAATATTATTTTTTTTTATTATTTTTCAAAGAACATTACAATCCCCTACACTTAAAGTTCCATCATACAAAAAATACCCTATTTATGATAAGTAGTTTAGCTAAATAAATTGTTAACTATTACTCGAGCGAAAAATTGACATGTCAATTTTTCCGATGAAGATAAATAAGTTTACATTAAATGTATATAAAAATAATAACTACATCCTTTTACACGTCTCTCATTATCGCCACAGTCTCAAATTGTCACTCGCATTTTAATAATTACCTATTGATGCATTAAACCTGCGCTCGTTCAGTTCGATATTTCCAATTTTTCATAATTCGGAATTACAATGATCTTTCAGCAAACATACTTAAACATCTCAGAAAAGATGAGATGGAATAGTTTGATAATAAATGATCGTTTCTACTTTGATGCTAATTAAAAAGTCTACGGAAACATATTTACAAAAAGAGTTGATAGAACGTAGAGAAATAGAAATGGATGAACAAAGAAATTTCTAAAGCATAAATAAAGTCGAAACTGGGTGCTTTCAATCAGCCTTGGTGTGATCCTGCGTTTCGCTTGTGTCACCGCTGGAAAGATTTTCAGTGCTTGCATTTACGTCCTCACTTATACTGACACTCTACAAAAAGAAAGCAGATTTGTTTGATGTAAGTACCCAAATTGTGTGCCATTATATATTTTTCTAATTTAAAAGCAGAGAGAAAGAAAAATGAGGTCAACTAAATTTAATTTTTCATCCATAACAATTTCATTCCCATTAAAGCATCATAAAAATTAATTTCAATTACTCTTTTCCATTTCATCAGCAAAGATGCTCTTCTTTACTTACTTTGATTTGTTCTCGTCGCATCATTGACCATGACATGCTCATAAGACGGTATCGTTCCTTGACACGTTCTCGCATTTTCTGTGGCACAACGAGCAGCGTGGTGGTGGTATTGCCCACAAACAACACGGCAAATAGAAAGCTTAGCACTGGGATCTGAATGCGGCGAGAAAAATAAGAATGAATAAAAATGGAGTTTAGTTGCGCAGCACAAAGGATGTCGTTGCCCGAGTACAAAGGTAAATAAAATCTCGCGAGTTGGCCGCACATTAAATATGAATCAAGTACAAAAGGATCAGCGGAGTGGAGCGTGTGAAAGCATCGAATGAACTCACCTGCCATGTCATGTCCTTATGATACGATAAATTATACAATGTCCATGCATTGTACGCTTGATAAATGTATCCAGCGAAGAGGAACGGCAATAGGAAGCTTAAGCCTCGCCACATCCAAGAATGGAAACCCTCGATAGTGATATCCATATTGTGTCGTTCACCCAAAGCCTTGAGGCGGTAGAGCACCCCCTCTTGATACCGGAACTGCAAATATTGGACCATACCTAAACGACCAAAGAAAGTGCAGAAAGAACATATTTCACTATAGAGCTCAGTTCAGTTAGCCGTGCAGCACGTCCATTCATTCACATCATCAACAACAGCAGCATCATCATCATCAGGAACCAATCCTTTACGTTTCTATTGAATGGACCGTGCTCAAACCACGGCAGTCATAATAACAACAAACAGCAGTATACGTACTTATGTAAGCGTTAAAGTACATAAATTGATGGCGGAACAGTTGCCATGGTTCGCCTTGGGGCCACACAAGCAGAACAGCAGCACAAACTGTTGATATGAAATGATGAGCTCTCCACCAACCCTTTATTCGAGACCCATTCACTTTGAGGATCGACTCTCGAATGGTTAGTGTGCAGTAGTACCACACGAGCAAGAACATGAATGCCAGTTCCAATGCTCTGCAACGTACAATGCGAGTCCGTTAGTAGTCCACTCCAGTTATAAATACAAATTAAAGTTTTTTATTACCTGAAATTAAATATTAAATTCAAAAATGCCATCGACAGCCCTATCACGTTTAA
Source organism: Odontomyia ornata (assembly GCA_963969285.1). NCBI lineage: Eukaryota > Metazoa > Arthropoda > Insecta > Diptera > Stratiomyidae > Odontomyia > Odontomyia ornata. The sequence goes on along the minus strand of OZ017739.1, from coordinate 404,945,759 downwards.
TATGAGCTTGAATTTCTCGTAGTCGTCTTTGTATCGCACTTTGTCTCGCCTGTTTAGGATTGAAACGTTTACATCGCCGAGAATAATCTGTTACAAGATAATTCGGAAAATTCTTCAATATTTTAAATAAAGTTGAATGTTAAAAGAGTCACAAACCTGTAAATAAAATCCAGACTTTCTCGGAAGGGACTGCTCGATTTCATGCAATTGAGCTTTTCGTTTCAACATATTCTTTTCAATTTGAGCAACAGCCTCCATTATTTTCGGATCCTTTGACTTTTGAAATCTACAAGTATCCAAATTCGGAAAATATGTTTGGTTACATGTTGTTATTTAAAATGCTTTTTTAGGGAAATTGTTTGAATTATGGTCTACATCTATCGCTGTTTTTGCTAGTAGAACTAATGTTGATTTAAATACCAACGAGAATCACATAACAGAAATGTTGTAATTATTGTTTCATAGTCTAAAGGTTTCTACAAACAGTGATTATTTTTAAAATCTCTCCAATGTTCAAGAATTTTAAAAAATTTCTTTCAAGCGAAAAACGATTGTGAACTCAATGACATATTAAAATTCCAGCTATTCCCTTTTCCAGTAAACCAACCAAACTCAAACATACGAAGGATTCCCAATGTAGATTCACATTGAAACAAAACTAATCATCAATTCTCATAAATTGGAAAATATACTGACATATTTGATGGATGAAAGAGAACGTTTTTCACATGAAAAAATATACATGATAATTTCGAGCTTCCCTTCAGGGTTACGGGTATGAAAAATGCTTTCCATGAGCATGCTTTTCGCCCCCGAAGCTGCTTAACATAACGGGTTGGCACAATTCGCAAGGAGATTCTTCCGAAAGTAAAGTAAAACAAGTTGAATTAATAGGAGAGTGCTCTTGCCAGAAGGATTTTGTCAACCAATTAGTAAACATAAGTACAGATTCCATAAATTGAGTTTGAAACAGTAAAACAAAGTTATTATTTATTTACATTTGCCGCAATTTAGTTTTTATCATGACTACCCAAACAATGATGATTATTTATCATGACTACCCAAATAATAAGGTCAACACACAGGCCTCATTGTTTGGGTAATCACGATAAATAATCAATATTACTAACCATTTCTAAAATTTGCATCGATATTCCCACATATCGGTAGTATATATGTAAGTTGCAAACCGGCTGCAATTTAGCTATTAATGGTTCGACTGTCATGAAACTTTCAGCACGCGTACGACTGCTATTAAAAAACCTAGATTCGAGTTTTCGACAATTTTAAGGACCTCGTTTTGATTTTATAGATAAAAACATTGTTCATGTCAGTGAACTTACAGGTTTATATCAGTGAACTAATTCTTTAAAATTCTTAAAACTCTTAATGGTTACTAACTGTTCACCCACTTTCATTAACTTGCAAATATTGCGAAATTTCTTTCGTAATGAACATTCGAATTAAATTCACAACGTTAACATTTCAATACATTTCATAATTCATGCAATTGCATATTGTAAGCAAATTCTATATCACATTCCATTTGAAATATGATGGAGACAAACACTGTAGATGGCGCGCATGTATGTTTTGAAGGTCGTGGCTTGAGTATGTTATGTGATAGCTGAATCTCTTACGAACAGTGTGGCATAGTTTTCGTCGGGAGTGCATGTTTCACGCGACCAACATAATAAGGAGCAGTTCTTAATAAATAAAAAGAAAACGCCAACTTCTTTTATGATGATACTTTTATTTACGACTCCTAGCACTTAGGCTAATGAAACAACAACTGATGATGATGATGACTGATGATCTTCCAAGACACAATGATCATAATCGTTATCGTTGCCAATATTATAAAAGTAATACTAACTCTATATGATATAATTTTATGCATGTTTAGCTCCTTTATTTCTTTATTGTTTTCGAATTTGCTTGTAATTAAATTATCAAATGTAATGGATTTAGAAAAATTAAAGTTTGATCATGAATATGGATAAAAGTATTTGTCATGTTCTACAATTTCTTTATTGGAAAAGGTTTTTTCCTGTATAGTTACATGACAATTATAAAAGTTGACGAGATTATCTTTATTCAATATGATTTTTCTTTCATCAGAATTATGCCTCATTTCTAATTTTCTGGCATTTTTAATGACGATACTTTCTTTCCCTAAAATTTCAACCTGAGATTTATTATTGTATACCAAATTTACAATTTCTTTCCAATGTACAATGTGTACCTAATTTTAAGGCTTTCGCTATTATGTTGGGTCTATATTTATATGTGTGATTATTTATTTCTACAATAAACTCATCCTCGCTAACTGATTCAAAATTTTCATTATTCGGTTAAAGAGTCAATAACTGTAGATGTAAGATTTGTTTTGTTGCACCTTCCAATCCTTTAAACGCTTCTAGTATTTTTCTTCTATCATTGTTTATTATGATTTGCAATGACGTTATAGATTCATTAAAATGATTGTTAATTTTGATTTGATCATTGAGGTTATTACTAGAATTATGATTGTTTTCTTCAATATTCTCTAAATGGTTTAAAATTTCCTCTCTATCATTGATGTCTATTGTCCCACAGAGCCATTTTTGTGCATAGCCTACAATGGTTAGCAAACCTCTTTTCTGTCTTTTCACAGAACTAGGAATAATTGACTTTATTTTAGCTATAACTGTATCTATTTCCCTTAAAAACCATTTCTCTATTCTCAATATCCAAGTGTTTTATAATAACTCTTATATTTAAAACAGCATCTAACATCTCTTTCGGGTTAACTAAATGTAAAATAGTATCTGCTTGATTAACATTTTGTATCGTTCGCCATTTTAATTTTTGTATAACCGGACTCATCGTCAATTTGTATTGTTTGTATGCTCCATGTGTCGCTGAAAGTGTTAGAATTACAAGTATTACAAACAGGATTGCCTGTAAATTTATATGGCCTTTTAATATTTTAATATCGAGTTTCTTGATTTTACATCTAGTTTCATCTTTATACCTAACATGTTTGTATTCTTTGGTTCCTGCTGCCTTATTTCTATATAATCTTCTCGCTCTTCATTTAGCTTGCTAATTTTTCTTTCTTTGTTTGCTCTAACAGTTTCACTCACCCATTTCTTTTTTAGCGTTTCTAGGAGTAGTTTTGATGGCTGAATGATACCTATCGTTATAATTTCCTATTACTAATTGGATTTTCGATTCTACGGATAAACTTTTGTCCTCGATACCTGTTACCTTTTCTAAGATAGTTGAATGCAATCTTTCCACATATGCATTCCATGTATGGCTGCTCGGTTTTGTCCAGTGTACTTGAATATCACATTCTTTGAAATATTCTTTCAACTGTTCTGCAATGAACTCATAGTCTAATATATTTTTTTGGTGTACCAAATTTAGCAAAATGCTCCACTAAAATCGCTTTCTTCGCCTTCCAATTTTTATCATTTATAGTATAAGCTACTGCAAATTTAATAAATTTATCAATGATAGTTACAATGCTCGTTTTGAAAAATGAAAAATGTCCAGATGTAGGATATCATTTTTAGGTAAATTTCTCGAGAGAAATATATATATATATATATTTATATATATAAATATATATATATATATATATATATATATATATATATATATATATATATATATATATATATATATATATATATATATATATATGTATATGTATATATATATATGTATATATATATGTATATATATATATATATATATATATATATATATATATATATATATATGTATATATATATATGTATATATATATATATATATATATATATATATATATATATATATATATATATTTATATATATAAATATATATATATATATATATATATATATATATATATATATATTTATATATATAAATATATATATATATATATATATATATATATATATATATATATATATATATATATATTTATATATATAAATATATATATATATATATATATATATATATATATATATATATATATTTATATATATAAATATATATATATATATATATATATATATATATATATATATATACATATATATATATATACATATATATATATATATATACATATATATATATATATATATATACATATATATATATATATATATATATATATATATATATATATATATATATATATATATATATATATATTGTCGCGTGTTATTGGTTCGCGGCCTATAATTTTAACGTTCCGGGAAAGTGAAAACGCAATGTCTTTTAATTTAAGTTAAAAGAGTTTATTTAATTCAAGAAAATGCACAATAATCAGTTTAACACTTTCACTAATTTTAATTTTCACTATTAAAATAAAATCTAACACTTGTCCATAAATTTCTTATCGCAATTGTCTTCTAAATCACTTCACTATTACGAAACACACTTCCCACACACTTTCGCAGTTCTTATCGCGGTCGAATGAATGATTCTCCCCATTCATTCAGCTCGCCTTTATATAGGGTCTCTACCTATTCACCCATTTCTCGTACATGGGCGAATGTTCTACCGAGAGGTACCTGGTAGGTTCGAGCAAGTTCATGAATGGAGTGACGTCACTTGCAGATGTTGATCATGCTTGTTGGGTTCGAGTAAATTCATTCGTTGACGTTCTTAATGATGATGAAAACAATTGCGACAGTAGCTCGCAGAATTATTTGTACATGTAATTATTTGTACATGTAACACTGCCCCCACCTCAGTTCTTTTCGCCCCGAAAAGATGAGTCGCTATTTGTAGTCAATTCTCCCTGGGTGTAATATGGGGCAAGACGGTCCAGATGCACGATTTTCATTTTAGCTCTCGGCTTACGATGTTCCTGTATTCGGTATACGACATCGTTGATTCGCTTTGTAACTCGGTATGGTCCCTCCCAATTATGTTTCAACTTTGGAGACCTACCCTTTCGCCGTTGCGGGTTATAAAGCCACACCAAGTCATTTTGCTGGAAGCCAGTAGAATTAGCCTTTAGATCATACCTGGTCTTCATGCGGTCAGTAGCCGATTCGAGGTGTTTTCGCACTGTCCGATGTATTTGGTTCAACCGTTGTCTTAGATCACTTGCGTATTCCGAGATCGTTTGGGGTTTCTCAGGGGGTGTTCCGAACTTTATATCGGCTGGCAAACGAATAGTCTTTCCAAAAATGACTTTGGCTGGGGCTTGGCCCGTCGACGCATGTTCAGCGGCTCTATACGCCATTAAAAATAGTGGGATATGTCGGTCCCAGTCCCTTTGGTTCTCGTCAACCATCTTGGCAAGGTGTTTATTGAGCGTGCCGTTGAAACGTTCGACCATTCCATAGGATTGGGGATGCAGCGGTGTTGTCCTCGTTTTCCGCATTCCCAGCCGCTCGCACATTTCGTTAAAAACTAGTGACTCAAAGTTTCGGCCTTGATCCGAATGTCGTTCACAAGGCACGCCGTACCTGCTGACCCAATTTAACACTAGCTGTTCGGCTACAGTAGTTGCTTCCTGGTTGGGAATGGGGTAGACCTCGGGCCACTTGCTGAAATAATCAGCTACAACCAGCGTGTATCGATTTCCCCATTCAGATTCAGGAAAGGGTCCAGCGATGTCAACAGCAATCCTTTCGAATGGCACGCCTACGTTAAAGGTTTGCATTTGTCCTCTCAGTCGTCGCTTTGGGCCTTTGACGGAAGCGCAAATTGTGCATCTGCGACACCAGTCCTCTGCGTCTTCTCGAGCGTGGAGCCAGTAGAATCTTTCCCGCAATTTCGCTAAGGTTTTGTTAACACCAAGATGGCCTCCCGAGGATCCTTCATGCATTTCCTTTACCACATCGTGGATTCGGCTTTTGGGTAGTATAGTTTGCATCCTATAGGAGCTGCCATCCGCCGTTTCCCATTTCCGCTTGAGTACACCACCCTCCACCTGAAGGGAGTTCCATTGTGCCCAATAGCTTTTCAGGGTTGCGCCATGCGTTGAAACGTCCTTCCACTCAGGTCGCCCAGTCGTCTCCTTCCATACGAGCAATGGTCCGATGTCTTCATCGGCTAGCTGGGCATTTCGAATCTCCTCCGATGACCAACCTTCATCAAATTCAGCCGTTATCAGTCGCAGATCAACGGGCGGTTCCTTTTCCTCAATCCGTCGGCAATGCTTGCAGTTAGCTGGACATGGGCGACGAGATAGGGCGTCAGCATTTCCATGAACTCCGCCCTTTCGATGAACAATTTCGTTGTCGTATGACTGCAATCTTTCGATCCATCTCGCAACTTGTCCCTCGGGGTTTTTGAAGTTAAGTAGCCATCTCAATGATGCATGGTCCGTTCGAAGAACAAATTTTTGGCCATATAGGTACTTGTGGAACTGCTTGGTGGCCTCTATTATAGCCAATAGCTCCTTCCTGGTCACACAGTAGTTCCTCTCACTTTTTGAAAGAACTCGACTGTAATACGAGAGGACTCTTTCTTCGCCATTGATCTGCTGGGAGAGTACAGCTCCAATACCGCCGTTGCTTGCATCGGTGTCAACCACAAACATTTTTCCGGGTTTCGGATACGCCAGTACGGGTGATTCACATAGCTTTTCCTTCAGGGTCTCAAAGGCTGTCTGGCATTGTTCATTCCAGACATACGGACGATTTTTCTCGGTTAGCTGATGAAGACACTTAGCTATTTTGGCAAAGTCTTTGACGAATCTTCGATAGTAGGTTGCCAGGCCCAGGAAACTTCGTAGTTGGCGCTTGTTGTTTGGTGTTGGCCAGCTTTTCACGGCTTCAATTTTCTCAGGGTCTGTTTTGACCCCTTCAGCTGATACGACATGTCCCAGGTATTTCACTTCCGCTGCGAAAAGGGTACACTTGTCGGGACTAAGTTTCAAATTTGCCAGTCGCAGTCGGGAGAAAACCTCTTCTAAGTTCCGCACATGCTCTTCGAACGTTCTCCCGATGACGATGATGTCATCTAGGTACACCAAGCAGGTTTTCCAGGTTAGACCACGTAGCACGTATTCCATCAAGCGTTCGAAAGTGGCTGGAGCATTGCAAAGCCCAAACGGCATCACCACAAATTGCCACAATCCGGTCCCAACTGAAAATGCGGTCTTCTCTCGGTCCTTCTTGTCAATTTCTACCTGCCAGTAGCCACTCTTGAGATCGAGTGTAGAAAACCATTTTGCGTCGGCTAAAGTGTCCATGATGTCATCGATGCGTGGGAGCGGGTAACTATCTTTCTTAGTGACGTCGTTAAGCTGCCTATAGTCGACACAAAAGCGAGTGCCACCATCCTTTTTCTTTACTAGAACTACAGGCGCGGCCCATGGACTTACAGAAGGTTCGATAATGCCTTGTTTTTCCATGTCCGAGATCAGCGCGCTCACTTCTCCTTGTTTGGCTATAGGGAGACGTCTTGGTGCTTGTCGAATCGGCTTGGCTCCCTGTGTGTCTATGACGTGAGTTACCAAACTCGTTCGGCCTTGGTCATCCGGGCTTGTTGAGAAGATGTCACTGTACTTGGTGACCAGATCAGAGGCTCGTTTGAATAGCTGCACCGGCAATTTGACTTGCTTCAATATTGCAGACGTGGATTCCCTGGCTTTTTCTGTGTCTTGCCTCCTTTTCCAATGATGGTTGTGAGTAGCTTCCAAAGAGGTGATGGTGGAAACAGGCTGGCAGCTGCCGATGACTTCTCCCGCTTTGATGCTCGTGGTTGAGTCTGCGGTGTTAAGGACTCTAACCGGCACATATCCGTTCCTTAAAGATCTTACAAGGCTTCGTCCTACAATCAAACTGCGCAATGCGGATGTCTTCGTTGGCTCTATCAGATAAGATCGGTGGTCTCCAGAATCACCATCAAGCTTGGCCCATACAATGCTTTCGGAAGAATTCGGTACATCAGTGTCAGTACATGCCACTACATTCATCTTGGGTATTTGGACGCTGGGATCCTCCATCAGTACTTCGACATTCTGCCATTTCAAGACACGTTTTCCCAAGTCCAACGTGATTCCATGTGGTCGCAGAAAATCCATTCCGAGAATGCAGTCATCCATAATGTTCGCGACCAGAAAATCATGTCGGAACACAAGGTCTCCCAACTGTATCTGGAGGTTGACCTCTCCATGAACAGGTGCAGTTTCTCCCGTAGCTGTCCGTAGTGAGAAAATTCTGCCCTTGTGAAGTTGTTGCTGTCTAACTAGGTCTGGTCGGATAATCGATCGGGTTGCACCAGTGTCGATTGTTATGGTGCAGTGTTCTCCGTCAATTTGACCCGGAAGGCATAAGTCTGCTTCTCCACGATGTAGTCTTGACACGGTGATGGTGGTGCTGGGGACGTCGATCCTCCTAGCCAACCTCTGCCCCACGACGTTGGCTCTTACATGTTTCCCGACCCCTCTGTTTGAAGGGCTTCCATTCTGGGCTCCTGACTCGGTCTGGATCTCCTCCTAGCTGCACACCCTGGACAATAGCTCGGTTTTCTTCGCTTCTTGCAGTCTCTTTGCAAGTGCCCCTTCTCTCCGCAATTCCAGCATCTAGGCGCACCATTTACATGCGGGTCTCGCTCAATTTCCACGCGTTCACACCTGCACTCGTCTGTCACTACTTCACGAACCCGGGCAGTGGTACGAGTCACATTTTTCGCTGCCTCAAAGTTCAGACTGTAAGCCAATGCGTCCTTAACCGTTTGCTTTTGGGCTAAACGCACGGCTTGTTGCAATTCCGGGTCCTTTAGTGCGCTGATGAATGCTTCTGTCGCTGCATCATCTCGATGTTCTGGGTCGTAGGCCGGGTAAGCCAAAAGTGCTAGTCGCTCAATGTCTTGGGCTAGCTGCTGTAGGGTTTCACCAGACTTCTGCACCCGATGCCTTAGCTGTGACCGATAAATCTGCTTTAGATGATCATCTCCATAACGCATGTCGAGCGCATTCATTATAGCATTCGGGTTTGAGTGCAATTCATCGGGGATGGTCTGCAAAAGCTCGGCAGCTGGGCCTCTTAGAGCAAGAATCAATGCAGTTGCTCGTTCCTGGTCATTCCAGCGATTCGCCCTTGCGGCAGCTTCAAACTGGGTCTTGTAAATACTCCAGACCGTTTGCCCATCGAATATTGGTGCTTGGACATTTCTGGATGTGCTTTGCGCTGCGGTTATAAGCGAGGCTGGTGAAGAGGTTACTACTGCCTTTGCTGCTTCCAATTCCTTTTTCATGTTTCCCATCTCATGGTTGATTCTCTCCTCTACCTGGCTGATATCATGGTTTATTCTCCCCTCGACCTGGCTGATCTCATGGTTAATTCTCTCCTCGACCTGATAAACCTTTTCCTCGACCTGGTCAACCTTTTCCTCGACGCCTTTAATTTGTTTGTTCAGATGACCGAGCTCCGCTTTTATTTCGGTTGACTGTTTCTCCAGCTTCTGTGTGATGTCTGCCTTGATTTCGATCGCTTGTTGGTCCAGCTTCGCTGATTGTTCGTTTAGCTTCGCAGCTAAACTGGATGTCTGATCATTTAGCTGCGCTGATTGTTCGCTTAGCTTCGTTGATTGTTCATTTAACTTCGCTGTTAAATTCGATGACTGTTCATTGAGCTTCGCTGATTGTTCATCTAGCTTCGCAGTCAGACTGGATGACTGTTCATTTAGCTTCGCTGATTGTTCATCTAGCTTCGCAGTCAGACTCGATGACATCAGCATTAACATTTGCATTAGCGCATTTTCTGGCTCCTTTGATCTTGGTGTTTCTACTTCTCCACCTTCTGCGCCTTTTACCGCATCTGAGAACTCACCCGAATCCAGATTCACACCTTCCGATTCGATCGCGTCGCGCAAGCGTGCAATCAATGTGGCCTTTGTACCTTGCGTAGCCAGATTTCGCTGTTCTAACTCTTCCTTGAGCTCCGACATGGTCAATTCAAGATGGATCGAAAGATTGCAGTCGTACAACTACGAAATTGTTCATCGAAAGGGCGGAGTTCATGGAAATGCTGACGCCCTATCTCGTCGCCCATGTCGAGCTAACTGCAAGCATTGCCGACGGATTGAGGAAAAGGAGCCGCCCGTTGATCTGCGACTGATAACGGCTGAATTCGATGAAGGTTGATCATCGGAGGAGATTCGAAATGCCCAGCTAGCCGATGAAGACATCGGACCATTGCTCGTATGGAAGGAGACGACTGGGCGACCTGAGTGGAAGGACGTTTCAACGCATGGCGCAACCCTGAAAAGCTATTGGGCACAATGGAACTCCCTTCAGGTGGAGGGTGGTGTACTCAAGCGGAAATAGGAAACGGCGGATGGCAGCTCCTATAGGATGCAAACTATACTACCCAAAAGCCGAATCCACGATGTGGTAAAGGAAATGCATGAAGGATCCTCGGGAGGCCATCTTGGTGTTAACAAAACCTTAGCGAAATTGCGGGAAAGGTTCTACTGGCTCCACGCTCGAGAAGACGTAGAGGACTGGTGTCGCAGATGCACAATTTGCGCTTCCGTCAAAGGTCCAAAACGACGACTGAGAGGACAAATGCAAACCTATAACGTGGGGGTACCGTTTGAAAGGATTGCTGTTGACATCGCTGGACCCTTTCCTGAATCTGAATGGGGAAATCGATACACGCTGGTTGTAGCCGATTATTTCAGCAAGTGGCCCGAGGTCTACCCCATTCTCAACCAGGAAGCAACTACTGTAGCTGAACAGCTAGTGTTAAATTGGGTCAGTAGGTACGGCGTACCTGGCGAACTACATTCGGATCAAGGCCGAAACTTTGAGTCACTAGTTTTTGGCGAAATGTGCGAGCTGCTCGGAATACGGAAAACGAGGACAACACCGCTGCATCCCCAATCCGATGGAATGGTCGAACGTTTCAACGGCACGCTCAATAAACACCTTGCCAAGATGGTTGACGAGAACCAAAGGGACTGGGACCGACATATCCCACTATTTTTAATGGCGTATAGAGCCGCTGAACATGCGTCGACGGGCCAAGCCCCAGCCAAAGTCATTTTTGGAAAGACTATTCGTTTGCCAGCCGATGTAAAGTTCGGAACACCCCCTGAGAAACCCCAAACGGTCTCGGAGTACGCAAGTGATCTAAGACAACGGTTGAACCAGATACATCGGACAGTGCGAAAACACCTCGAATCAGCTACTGACCGCATGAAGACCAGGTATGATCCAAAGGCTAATTCTACTGGCTTCCAGCAAGATGACTTGGTGTGGCTTTATAACCCGCAACGGCGAAAGGGTAGATCTCCAAAGTTGCAACATAATTGGGAGGGACCATACCGAGTTACAAAGCGAATCAACGACGTCGTATACCGAATACAGGAACATCGTAAGCCGAGAGCTAAAATGAAAATCGTGCATCTGGACCGTCTCGCCCCATATTACACCCAGGGAGAATTGACTAAAAATAGCGACACATCTTTTCGGGGCGAAAAGAACTGAGGTGAGGGCAGTGTTATATGTACAAATAATTACATGTACAAATAATTCTGCGAGCTACTGTCGCAATTGTTTTCATAATCATTAAGAACGTCAACAAATGAATTTACTCGAACCCACGAGAACCCAACAAGCATGATCAACATCTGCAAGTGACGTCACTCCATTCATTAATTTGCTCGAACCTACCAGGTACCTCTCGGTAGAACATTCGCCAATGTACGAGAAATGGGTGAATAGGTAGAGACCCTATATAAAGGCGAGCTGCATGAATGGGGGGGATCATCATTCATTCGACCGCGATAAGTGTGTTTCGTAATAGTGAAGTAATTTAGAAGACAATTGCGATAATAAATTTATGGACAAGTGTTAGATTTTTTTTTAATAGTGAAAATTAAAATTAGTGAAGTGTTAACTGATTATTGTGCATTTTATTTAATTAAATAAACTCTTTTAACTTAAATTAAAAGACATTGCGTTTTCACTTTCCCGGAACGTTAAAATTATAGGCCGCGAACCAATAACACGCGACAATATATATATATATATGTATATATATATATATATATATATATATATATATATATATATATATATATATATATATATATATATATATATATATGTATATATATATATATATATATATATATATATATATATATATATATATATATATATGTATATATACGAGTATATATATATATATATATATATATATATATGTATATATACGAGTATATATATATATATATATATATATGTATATATACGAGTATATATATATATATATATATATATATATATATATATATATATATGTATATATATATGTATATATAGTGGTCAAAGCTTTCAACAGATTTTCTAGAAATTCGGCAGTTAGATGGAAACTATAAGTATCTAAAGAATTACGTGAAAAAACTGGAGGTCAGGTCACAAAAAACAAAATGGTGGCCAGTTAAAACTCAAAACTTCAAAGGCTTCTAAAAGTCGCAATTTTGATTCGCCGTATATGAAACTTGATTTCAGAATAGACATTTTTTAGATTTACAGACTTAGATATTTTGGTGATCATGCATGTGCAGATTTCAAAATGGCGGCGGTTTAAATATGCGTTTTTTCAGGTTTTTGTGGCGCTCTAGCGGATTTTGATGAAACTTGAGATTATGGATCTCTGTGCTATGTTCTTGTATTATGCAGAAAATTATTAAAATTGAATGAAAAATAAAAAAGTCGAAAATTTAAAATCCAATATTTTTAGCTGCCATTTTCACTAAAAATTGAATTATTTTGCCCTGTCTAGAGTGAAACTCCAATTTGAACGAGATTTGGCACATTCATTGATGAGGTCCTAGCCCACAAAAATTTAAAATAGTCCAAAATCAGATGCATGCATTCAAAATGGCGGCCCCCAAAGGTCAGAAGGCAAGCGCAATTCGTTATTTTAGTAGCAACTGAAATAATGATTTTTTTCCATGGAAACGTTTTAAATGACTTATCTTGACCGTATTTATAAATCAGACTATTTTTGAAATATTGTAAAATATTTTCAACTATCCCCTTAAAAATTATAAAATCGCAACTTGTCTGTCTGTCCGTCTGTTTGTTCGTGCGTCACAACAAGTTTTCTAGCAAACCACATAAGCTAGAATGAGGAAATATTCTACGTAGATCAAAAATGGTGCCTCTTGAAATTTCCGGTGTAAGAAAATATTTTAAAGTGTTTAAGGGGGGCTTCCCCATACGGGGGGCGACTTAAATTTTTTTTTATTTCTGTAGCCCTCTAGCAGCCAAGTTTCTCAACCGATTCCGACAAAACTTGAAATTATAAGTTATCAAGGCAAGCTAATTTAATTTAACTATGCAAATCGGATGACAAATAAAATATATATATTTTGAGCAGCCGTTTTCAATAAAAATTCAAAATGACGGCCCCTGGTAGTTCAGAAAAGAATCGAAAATGTATATATTAATGGCAATGCAAGTGGAAATCTTTTGAAATTAACTATTTGAGCTATTTAAGCCGACAACTTATCACCTTTGTGTGGTAGCCACTGTGAAATGTATAAACAGCAAATTTGAGAAGGGCGAAACGAGTATAAATATGTTTATAACAATTTATTACCCGCCGATTTTCAATATTTGATCCATACGTGTATTTTTGCGCCTCTATGAACTGTCTCCAAATACGAACGGCGGCAGATCCTTTTTGTTAATAAAAACCCATGTAGTGCTACCGAAATTGCAGTAAGAAGTTAAGTAGTAGGCAAGCCAAATTCTTTTCCGAAACCTTACGCTACTTACGAGAAACTTACCTTTCCGGCTGGTGCTGCCAACGGGGATTTTTTTTTTGTGTTGGGGTCTCAGTTAATTGAAACTTTTGTTTAATGGGCTTACGGTCGTACTTTATTTCCTGGCACTTTGTACAATTATTGATTACCAATTGTATATGTTCTTGGATTTTAGTAAAATATATCTTTGATTTCAATGAATAGTAGGTCTCATTTATTCCGCTATGCATCGATTCCTTTGTATGATACATATAAATTTGCTTATCTAATTCTTCTTCAGTGTGAATCTCTGTAGCTCTAATTGAACACTTTATAAAATTTACTTTTTCATCATTTGAAAATAGTTCTATTATTGCCCGTTGCACTTGATCGTAATCATGATCTTCCACTTCTGAAAATATTCCAGTCTTTCCTTTCTTTATGAACCTAGTTAATACCTCCTTTATTTTACTTTTCCTTCCAGTGGATTCAAATATACGAGTATAATTCTACGTCCGTGTAAAATTTCTATCTGCTGACTTATACTATAGGTCAATATTAACTATGTTTTGAATTTATTTACTCTTTCCTCTTTAATTCCAATATGATCTAACTGCTGCTCATCTACATGCATTGCATTGTGCATTGTAGGTGTTAAGTCCATATTTGATTCAGTATCATTATTTTCTGCAATTTTTGGCGAATCTTCTAGTCTACTTAGAAAATCTGCGACTTTATTTTCTTTACTTTGAAGGTACTCTATTTCAAAGTTAAACTCTTATGATTTTAAAATCCACCATTGATCACGTTGTGAAAACTCTCTTCCTTTGTAGAAAAAAACCCAGGTTTGTCCAACCTCGTCGTTCTTTGGAATTAGGCATTCCACGAACGTCATTATACCGTATTTTGCATAAAAATTTGGGTCTTAAGGCTTATAATGTTCAGTTAACACAAGAACTCAAGCCGGTCGATCATCAACAACGTTGTGTCGTTGCTGATTGGGTCCTTGAAATGCATGAAAATGATCCGGAATTCCATCGAAAAATCATCTTGAGTGATGACGCCCATTTCCACCTCGATGGCTTCGTCAACAAGCAAAATTGTCGGATCTGGGGCTCGGAAAACCCAAGAGTTATTGTTGAAAAGCCTCTCTATCCTCAACGTGTGACTGGTTGGTGCGGTTTATGGTGCGGCGGAGTCATTGGACCTTACTTTTTCGAAAATGAGGCTGGAGCAACAGTTACGGTGAATGGATTGCGCTATCGAGAGATGATTAATGATTTTTATGGCCGGAATTGGATGGCATTGATTTGGACAACGTTTACTTTCAACAAGACGGCGCTACGTGCCGCAAAAGCAACGGAACCATTGATCTTTTACGGGAAAAGTTTCCGGACCGTGTTATCTCTCGAAGAGGTGATCACAATTGGCCACCGAGATCTGTGATTTAAACCCTGCGACTTGTTCCTTTGGGGCTATGTGAAAGAGAAGGTGTAGGCCAACAGCCCAGCGTCGATTCAAGACCTCAAAGATGGAATTCGTGAGGCTATCGAGGACATAGGGCAGCCACTTTGCGATTTAGTTATGGAAAATTTCATGAAAAGCATATGGTCCTGTAAGCTTGGTCGTGATGGTCATTTGCCTGATGTTATTTTCCACTATTAACGGCATATCTTCCTCTTTATAATGAAATAAACATCCGATCATTTATATTAAAAAATGGCATTTTTCTTTCTAATATCAAAATAACACCTCTTATTGGAAAACCCTGTACATTCATAATGTGGCTTTAATTTTCTGTCGATGATTTTGGAGAGCACTTTATATGACGTACACACTAAAGCGATGCCTTTATAATTTTCACACTTTAACTAGTCTGCCTTTTTGTGCACGAGACATATACTTTTTCGCCAGTGCTCTGGTAAATGCTCCTCTGACCATATTCTGCATATTAGCCGACGGAGAAGTTTGCTTAGATGAGGATCCCCGTCTGGAGCAGCTCTGTTGGTATTCTATCTATTCCAGGAGCCTAACCTTTTCTGAGGGTACGTACTGCTGCCTGCACTTCTTTGGTTAGTGGTGAAACTGGGACCTCTTGTTCTACTTTTGGAATATTCACAGCTTCAGTAGTTGTTGCTGGCGCTGTTAATGGCTTTTGGAAATATTGCAGCCATTTGGTTTTGATTTCGACTGGGTTATCTATAATTGTTCCTTGTGCACTATTGCAAAGACTTGTTTGTGATTAAAGATCTGATTTCATGTAGGGTCATGTGTTCGTTTCTGTTGGGTTTTGGTGGTCTGTCGTTTTTTTCTTCTTCGGCACACTTTATTAGCTAGTCGGAGAGTGTTATATTGTTTTTCTTTGGTCAGACATGGTCGCTGGATGTATTATTTGTAAGCCAGGTTCCTTTTTTCAACCGCTTCGTACCATTCTTCGTCGTACCAGTTGTCCTACTTTTGTTTAGAAGATGCCCCAAGACCTCTTCGGCCGCTTGTTACCGCATCTTTTACTGTCTTCTACATGATGTTGATGTCATCATTACTTTCTCCCGTAATTTTCCAGTCCTGGCATGCATGTGGACGATACTGAGCTATCGTTTAGCTTGTGTATCTGGTGCACTGGAGTAACTGATGTTCCTTGTTTACAGCTCTTGCTGATGCAGCATTGGAGCTTGAACCTTATAAGGTAGTTGCCCAAATCACAGACAGCGCCGCGGAATGAGCGCGTGTTGAGACTGCTAGTAGCCGTTCGTTTTTGCGTGAAAACGTGATCGATTTGGTTGAATGTGCGACCGTCTGGGGATGCCCACGTTCTTTTGTGGACGTCACTTACTGCGAAGCCTCTGCTAGTAGCGAAATCTATCGGGTCGTGACTGTTATCGTTGGTTTCTGCATGAAGGCTGTGTACTCTGGTTGTTCTTTTATTTGCTGTTTCACAGCCAATTTTTGAGTTGAAGACATCCAGAAAAATGTTATTCCGTTTGACGGCAATGCATAGACAATGCGCTGTAAAATTCGTCCTTGATTGTCTCCTCCTTGTTTTGTGTGGGCGCGTGACATTAACCAGCCAGACATTAAAGAATTTGGTCTTGATACGAATCGCATAGATTCTTTCATTAACGAGCCTAAAGTCGGTGATATTCTATTTAAATGTGCTGTCCACAAAGAACTTACAGCTTCCACGCAATTTTCCGCTTTTGAATACGGTGTGCGTTTGCATAGTTTTTTGTACTGCGAGGATGTTGATTCTAAATTATTTTATTCATAAGCTATCGCAGCGCAACTGGTTCATCTGATGACCTAACATTCTAAGTTCCGAAAGAATATCCTTTACAGGTTTCGATAGTCTTTGCCGTTAATCTGATCATATCCGAGGCTGTTGTCCTGGTTTTATGACAAGTAAAAACTAAATCGAGCGTTGTAATTGTTTCGACTTAATCGGTTTTTGACCCACGAACGGCATTTTATTTCTTACCTACCGGCCGGTTAGGGCACCCCTCGTTCCGCTACGTGATAACACGTCCGATGGGGGATTTGATTTGAGAGAGGGCTGTAATATATTTGCTATTATTTTGTCCTTGCATTGTTTGTCATTGAAACGTTGTAACATTACAGCGATTGAAAATTTTTCGGATAATTTTCAGAGGTTGTTGAAATTTTACTAACCAAAACACTCTTGTTGCTTATAACCCTACTAGGTGACATCGGTTTGTGTAGCGTTCTCTACTAATAAAAGTGAGCCTTACTCACCCCCTCATATGTCTTATACAGTATAGATTGTAATAAGATTAATTCAAATCCCATTATTTTAAGAAGGGAAGTAAATTTTATCAACAGCTGCATTAGTATACAAAGTATTTTATAATATCAAGTCATTCTTAATTTTAGTTAAACTGCTTACTGTTGCTCTCCCAAGAAGTCCAACATTAAACTGTTAACATCATAACGTGCATTTTATAATCTTTTACTTGATATGTGCGCAAGTCATATACAAACATATCAACAGGTTGCAAATATTGACAGGTGAATTTCAAATTTGCTCCCCTACAGTGGTAAATTCATTTTTCATCGATGACAGAATTCCTACATTGCACCTATAATTCAATTGACCGCTACTATCGGCCTCAAGATAATCGACGCCGCTAATCACCTTTGGCTCCCATAGCAACTCACAAATCCCTAATCATTGCAACAATTTATTAATTGGCTCTGATAAGTGCAGAAGCTTCCAGCAATCACCGAAACATTCTGCTGCTACTGTTTTTGATTAGATGAGTTGGAGCGCCTTATCGAGCCCACCGATTAACTATTTCAAATCTTTGATAGTTCCCCATGTAACACAACACCTAGCTCTCACTACATCGCACTTGCGAGATTGCCTACAGCCTTATCATTTACCCGTTAATCGATTTGTCGGTCAAAGTGCATGTAGGCACGTGCACGAAATGATAGAAGTTTCACTTACTGTTTTAAACCAGCGTTAATTTGCCCCATCCGGTAGCGCTGATGTTTGATATCGTTGAAGCATTTCTGTTGCAAACTATCGAGACCCTCCAGGAGTTCGATGTACTTTTGATTGGTGTTCTGAAAAAAAAACATGAGTCAATTCAATTGACACATCAACAAAAGAATCGGTGCAAGACATACCTCTAAGTCCTTGTAGTCATTGCCAAGGTCTTCCAAATCCTGTAGAATCGCTTCCATTTTTGTTATTTTAACAAAGCCGGACCTTTCCACCGTGCTTTGAGGTTAGTCTTAATACTTGTTGGTAATCGCGGAAAAACCGTTGGGATTGTTAGTCGAGTGAACGAATCTAAGGTTTTCTAATACGCAATGAAAAGAGCACCGAAATCTTAGTACGGGGAAAACATGGCGCCGAATGGAGCACTTGGTTACCACTTATAAAATAACTAGAAACGCAGCCACAAAACAAAAATGAAAACGCCAACAATCGCCAATTGGAAGTTTACACACGAGACGACGGAAAACAACGAGAGATACTTCACCGAACGACAGCTGCGCGCTCGTTGACAATTACATGACGTTTTGGAACAGGGTGTCTCGTGAGACTTGTAGTATTTACTGATTATTAACGCTGCTTTCGATGTATATAAACCTGATTTCATGCGAGACAAAGCATGCGATAGCTTGTGATTTATTTCTGATTAATTTTTATTGCATAATATGGTAATATGATGAAAACGGTAGGCAAAGATCCTTGCACCAGACGATTAAGGAAGTGATAAATACAGATAATTAGAAAGCGCCACCAGAGCCCCGTTGTATACTATTCATAATTCATTCATTATCCGGATAGAGAGATATGGTTCAGACAGAGAACGAAAAAACTTGAAACAATGGTTTCACTGGGCCGTTGATTTGTCGGAAAACTTTGCGTTCAATTATATCTGACACCTTTTCGGGGTGGGTCGTCACGGTCCGTGTTTCACTACATATAACAGCATCGGTCTTCGTAAATACGAAGCTTTTGCCTGTGTACAACTCTGGGCCTTAGAATGGGAAGTACGGAGTTACAGGATTTATTTGCGGCGTTTATTCAGTATGTAGTATTCGAACAGCCCGCCTAGGCAACTGCTCGAGGGATCTTTACGAAGAAAATACCATTTCATGAAAATAACCCAATAAGTGCGGAAAAATTTGATACGCAACTTATTAACACTATGATTAATAACCCCAAATAAACCCCGCCCCTATCACCGCTACCAGTCTCGATAAAAAAAATTTCCGAAAAAAAATAAAATAAATAAAAACCAATCAATCTAGCAACGAGAATCTACCGTTACCGCCATGAAGAGGCTCGTCTAGTTAAGCAGAATTGAGACGAAGCGGGACTGGTAGTCTGAACAACGAGCGGGACAGTCGTTGGTTTTGTTAATTGCACTCGTATGCAATTGACTCCGCTGCTCGTTCTTTAAACATTTCTCATAATATATATTTAATAATTGATTGAATTTAATAAATATCGGAAGCAATTAATTTTGTAACGGCCCATGTGTCATTAAAACATTACACTGAAAATTAATTAAAGCTCTCGGTTGTGTGTGGACCCGAAAGTCGAAAACGTACTTATATGTGGCTTTGGATTGATTAACCCTCGAAGAGGCCAATTTTTTTTTGTCTGAAATCTTATATCTGATAAATTTTGGGCCAAGGAAACCGAAAAAAGTATTATTTTTGGTCTAAGGTAAATTTTCCCCTGTCAGGAGTAGTTTGATTGAAACTCGCCTGGAGGCGACCTTGTCGCTTAACGGCAAAAAAAGATAGTACGGAAAAAATATAAAATAAGAAATGAAATAAGAGAAAAAAAAAATACTTTATTTATTTACATTATGGAATTTATAAAAACAGTTATTTGTAGCAGATTGTCATAAATTCACACTACACTTGAGGCAAATTACTTGAGTTTCGGACTTAAAACCAGGCAACTTGCAAGTTTTTTGGCACTTCGATCGAGAGTTGTAAGCCACTGGCTTATTTGATCGAAGCGAATGTCATCTGGAAGAAGATATGTTTTACGGTCCCCTTTAGACGCTGTTTCAACAATTTTGAAGGCCGTCCCACAGACCGCCTTTCGGTGGTTTGAAAATTACATAAAACGGCAGCAACACCTCGGAAATCAGGTAACTTCATTGTCTGATCATGGATACGACGATGCAAATGGTAAGCATTTACCATGGTCATATCAATTAAATGATAAAAAATGCGATGCGAGTAGCTTTTTGTCAACATTCGAATATGGTACCACCCAAGTAACCCATCCATGAGGTCGAACGAAATGAGGTTTACATATAAAAAATGACTAGTTATAGCGACCTTTTTCTTGTGGTTTTGTGGTAGGGCGGTGAATGCCCATTAACGCACATAGTGTGGGACTCCCATGTTGGCAAGAAGATGACTGGACTGCCCGCTAAGCACCTCCCCTGTCAACCTGAAAACCTAACCTGGAACCCTTTGAAACATTATTTCGGGCCAGGTCTCGTTTTGTTTCACCGTGAGGGGCCTTCAAGCTTGGGATCCCTCTTCCAGCGGGAGGATAGGGGAAGAGGAAGTGCCAGACAAGCAATCCCCCAGCCCAAACGCCCCCGGCTGCTTTGAGTTCCTATTATATTTTAAGACTGCTCGAACATAATGTGCCACCTGATCCCATTCGTCAACCGATTCGAGCATCACTGCGACTATATTATCCGGGGTGAGCTCTCCCGTCTCCCTGTGCAGGGCTCTTCGCAGCCTGTCCTATTTTATGCACGCAAAAACTGTGTGGCAGACATTGTCTTCCTATCCTGGGCAACCGACAATCGGGGGACCGTGACTTACCAATCTTGTGCAGGTAAGACTGAAAACATCCATGCCCGCTCAAAAGCTGGGTCATATAAAAGTCAGTCTCACCATGCCTTCAACTTAGCCACGGTCTCACATCCGGAATAAGGCGCACAGTCTACCTTCCCTTTGTGTAATTCACCCAAGACTTCTGCCAATCGTTGAGCGAGCGCTGTCTCTTTTCGCGGGCAACCATCTCCCTCGCATCCTCAGCGCTTCTCTTTTCTGTACCTGTACCAGGCGTTTTCGGTAAACCTCCTTACTGAGAGCGTCGCCCCATACCTCTGCTATGTACAGTAGCACTGACCCTACAGAACTCATCAAGAGGCGTCTTCTTGATGGGCTGGGTCCCCTACATTTGCCCTAAGTCGGCTCAGAGCCGATACTCCTGAGGCAGCCGTCTCAGCCGTTGCCCAGATTTGCTCAGAGAAATTCATCTTCGAGTCGATCAGTAGCCCCAATTACTTCACCGTTGGCTTCGATTCGACTTGTGTGTCTCCAATACTGATCATCCTTATTCTAGGGATTCTCTTTTTTGTCAAGATGACTAATTCGGTTTTCTACAGTGCTAAACTGAGCCCACGAGCAGTCAACTAGTCTCTCACTCGGCGCATTAGCATACCTAGCCTAAGTTGCGCTTGTTCAACGGTGCGTCCAGCGACCAGAGCCGCAACATCATCCGCATAGCCAATCAAGTGCGACTCCTCTGGCATCTCCAGTCTCAGTAGCCCATCGTAAGACACGTTCCACAGGTCTGCATCAAGGATAGATCCCTGGGCAACACCCGATGTAACCGCCATCTTTCGTAGCCCCTGTGTACCTTTGATTATATTCGGTAAATCCAATTCGAAACATTGCTTTTTTTCCAGTCATATCAAATGGCCTTCGGTGGTGAAAAACTTTCCGATAAAATGGTGGAAAACGGTAAAACTCCAACATACGTCGATAGCAAGCGCACGTTCTTCGTGTCTTTCCATTGCAGTAGTTATGTCGATACCATATGCTCTGCTAACAAACTCCAAAGATTCACCACAATTCATTTTGGTATCTTTGTCATTTGGAATTTTGCAATTTGGGATGTACCGAGGGAATATATTCAAAGCGACCCAGAAGCACCATCAGGGGTAATGATGTAAAAAAATTGTCAAAATAGACAATGTGGTTCACCATGTGTGGCACCGTGGAAGTCAAACGAACAACGACATTTGAACTCGCGCCTATGTTAGGAAACCCATCAATAAATTTCGAAGCGATAGGAATATCCAAAGGAATGGCATAATACGAAAAATTTAATGCCCAATTTATGTGGTTTGTTTGGCATATACTGTCCTAATTTCGACAGCATTTTGGTGGCACACATTTGCTCATTCACACATAGCATAGGTTGCTTCGAAACTGGATCAAAGGGCGTATTTTGAAAAGAGTGTCATATCCGGGCTCCCCCTTTTTCTTCATTTTAGAGAAGTCATTGAAACATAAATATCTCCGGATAAGGAAAAATCTCTGTGATGTCATTGCAGATGCGATGGGAGCCAGTGCTAGCTTGCCCCAGTAGTGTAGTGCCGTTGGGTAACGATACAACGACATATACAGCATAATACTAACGAATCTTTTTAGGTCAACAGCTGTAACGATAAACTGCGTGTTGATGTTTCCTACTCTGGCATTTATGTTGCTGAACTCGACAAGCTGGTCAAAAAATGCATCGGTGAAAAAAATTGAAGCTTTTATATGGGATTTTCAAATGCCTCATATCCTCTGGGAGATTAGTAGTGCCACGAAATGCCGATTCATTTTCATGTAGCTGCATGTGCTTTTTTTCGATTTAATATTTGTAAATTCAGTGGACTTCCTTGATTTCTTCTGCAGACAGCCTGCTGATTTCCGACAATCGAAATAAGTCCATCATAGATACCTTACACTGTGTTTTCAACGTAAATAAACATCATTTAAGAGTACCTAATCCACAAGTCCTGAAAATCCATAAGACAGGAGATAAAATGAGGAAAATGGTTTCGTGTGTCAACTCACCCTCCCCTAAATTGACAAAATGGATAGTCAATGAAATGAAACAATTGGCAACCTTCGTTAAGAACTCTTATAATTTTGTCGACAGGGTGAGAGACGTAGATATCGAGGAAGACGAGCGGCTAGTTTCTTTCGACGTCACAGCTCTTTTCCCCAGCGTCCCAGTTCATTTAGCCATCGAAGCGATAAGAGATCACCTCCAAACAAGTTGGAGTAGCAGGAGAGTGCTCCTGCTAGAAGGGTATTGTAAAACAATTAGTAAATCAAACAATATATCCTGCATATCAAAACTTGACTAATATACAGATTCCAGAAATTGAGTTCGAAGAATTATTATGGTTATTATATTTTTATATTCGCCAACATTTTGTTTCAAGTGTTTTGACCCCGTTGTTTAGTTAGTCATGATAACCCATCAATATTATAACCCATTTCTAAAATTTTTATCAAAATTCCTACATATTTATAGTGTCTAGGTCCGTTGCAAACGTGTTTCTCCCTAGTATCACGTGTTAATGTGGTTGTAAATGTTAAATATTCAATCGGCTATAACTTTGCTGTTTATTGTTCGATTATTGTGAAATTTTCAAAACACATACAAGTGCTTACAAAAAACTTAAATGATAGTTTTTGGGAAATTTAAGGGCTCCATTTTGATTTTATAGGCTAAAATGTAAAATTTATTAAATGTACTGTTATTAACAAAGTTGATCGAATTTCGTCTTTTAAGGTATTTGTTGCCCTTGTGCTCTTAAAGTCTAACCCATGGGATTTTTTTCAGATTTTTCGGGTCAAAGGTGTCCAATCGCGAGGGGGGACACAAAATTTAGGTACATTTCCCCTTCCCCTGCGCCCCTCAAAGCAAAACGCATCATTTTAAGACCTGTTTTGAAAAGTTCTTATCAAGATCTTTCATTTGATATACATATTGCCTACATGCGATGAATTTTTTTTTTGGGTGCCACTCCCCTATATGTGGAGACCCCCTTTAACTACCTTATAATTTTTTTTGTGATTAACCTTTAAAGCGGGTATCACTTTACACCTGCTTACAAAATTTTGCGTTTCTAGCTTATGTAGTTTGCGAGAAAAAGTGGTGTGACACACGGACGGACGGACGGACAGACGGACAGACAGGACGCGATTTTAGTAGGGTATTGTAAAATGATTTTACAATACCCTAAAAATCAGCATCTCCGCCGAACATATAGATGTATACATAGGCTGCATCGAGGCATGTATGAAATACAATTGCTTTGAATTTAGAGTAAAATATTATTCGAGTGTCTTTGGATGTAGTATGGGGAACAGTTTGTCACTATTTATAGCCGAAGCCTTCATGTCCAGATTAGAAAAAGAAATGAAATCTGAAGGCATCTTACCAAGGATTTGGTGGCGCTATGTTGATGATGTCTTCGCCGTTGTTAAGGAATCAAGAGTAAATCATCTCTTAGATTTGCTCAATAGTCGTTACACAACCATAAAGTTTACCGTCGAACCCAAAAATGAAGAACAAACGCTGCCCTCTCTGGATCTCAATATTACGCGTGACGGCCGAAAAATTAAATTTTCGATACATAGAAAATCAACAACAGATAGATATATCACCAAAGATTCATTCTGTTCACATCAGAACAAGATCGCAGCGTTTAGATCGATGATATATCGTATGTGTCGATTGCCCTTACCCATGGCAGACTATAGGAACGAATTTCGAGCAAATCGTACATTTACCTAAAATGAATGGATACGATAAATCGCTAATGGAAAAACTGATTGCCAAACGCATGCAAAAAATGAAAAGAGAAAGAGCTTCAACCCTTTTCAAACAAAACCGCTCAGCAAACTATAACGAATCGCGTGTAACCTTGGCATATGTCCCTATGATTTCCAACCCTCTAAAAAAGGAATTCAGCAAAGTGAATCTGAAGATTGTACATAACACCACCCGCAAGCTTTGCTTATTACTTGGTTCTACGAAAGATTCTTCTTCGCCAAAACAAAAAAGCGGAATCTACCAAGTCAATTGCACAGAATGTGATAAAAAATATATTGGACAAACCAAACTTGCTGTTGAAGTTTGCCTGAAGGAACATGAACGGCACATCAAAAACAAAGACATTAACAAGGGATTGCTGCACATGCATTGGATTTAAACAACACAGAAAGACACTACACATAACCGCTTATAAATAATTTTAAATTGCTAAAAACAGTAACTAGTCCACAAAGACTTGACGCGTATGAATCGTTATTCATGCATATAACGGATAACCTAATCAATATCAACGATAGCCCAATAAATTCAAGTTTTCTCAATTGACTAAATAATGCGTTAACGGTTACTTTTATTTTGCATCGATTATTGTTGTCGCGTGTTATGGTTCGCGGCCAATAATTTAAATGTTCCGGGAAAGTGAAAACGCAATGTCTTTTGAATTAAATTAAAAGAGTTTATTTACTAAAAATGCAAAATCACTAATTTAACTATTTCACAACTTGTCTATTAATTTTTTATTTCAACTGTTTATCACTTCACAAGCAATATCGCTCTTGATTCGCATTTCACACTTTCGCAGTTTACTATATCGTGGTTGTAATGAATCCCCCTATGTCATTCAGCTCGAGTTTATATAGGGTCTCTAGTCATTCAATCCATTTCTCGTCCATTGGCAAATTACCTGGAATATTCGAGCAGCATAATGAATGGGCAGTGAGGTCACTTTCAGATGTTGATCATGCTTGGCGGGTTTCCGAGTACATTCGTTTGTTGATGTTCTTAATGGTTATAAAAACAATTGCGACAGTAACTCACAGAATTTTTTGTACATGTAACACTGCCCCCACCTCAGTTCTTTTCGCCCCGAAAAGATGTGTCGCCAGTTGTAGTCAATTCTCCCTGGATGTAATATGGGGCAAGACGGTCCAGGTGCACGATTTTTATTTTGGCTCTTGGCTTACGGTGTTCCTGTATGTGATATACAACGTCGTTGATTATCTTTGTAACCCGGTATGGTCCCTCCCAATTATGCTGCAACTTTGGAGACCTACTCTTCCGCCGTTGCGGGTTATATAGCCACACCAAGTCATCTTGCTGGAAGCCACTAGAATTTGCCTTTAGATCATACCTGGTCCTCATGTGGTCAGTAGCCGATTCGAGGTGTTTTCACACTGTCCGATGTATCTGGTTCAACCGTTGCCTTAGCTCACTTGCGTACTCCGAGATGGTTTGGGGTTTCTTGGGAGGTGTTCCGAACTTTATATCAGCTGGCAGACGAATAGTCTTTCTAAAAATGACTTTGGCTGGGCTTTGGCCCGTCGATGCACGTTTGGCAGCTCTGTACGCCATCAAAAAAAGTGGGATATGTCGGTCCCAGTCCCTTTGGTTCTCGTCAACCATCTTGGCCAGGTGTTTTTTGAGCGTGCCGTTGAAACGTTCGACCATTCCATCAGATTGGCGATGCAGCGGTGTTATCCTCGTTTTTCGTATTTCCAGTAGTTCGTACATTTCGCCAAAACTTTGCGACTCAAAGTTTCGGCCTTGATCCGAATGTAGTTCGCAAGGTACGCCATACCTACTGACCCAATTTAATACCAGCTGTTCAGCTACAGTAGTTGCTTCCTGGTTGGGAATGGGGTTGACCTCGGGCCACTTGCTGAAATAATCGGCCACAACCAGCGTGTATCGATTCTCCCATTCGGATTCAGGAAAGGGTCCTGCGATGTCAACAGCAATTCTTTCAAATGGCACGCCCACGTTATAGGCTTACATTTGTCCTCTCAGTCGTCGCTTTGGACCTTTGACGGAAGCACAAATTGTGCATCGACGGCACCAGTCCTCCACATCTTCTCGAGCGTGGAGCCAGTAGAACCTTTCCCGCAATGTCACTAAGGCCTTGTTAACACCAAGGTGGCCTTCCGAGGATCCTTCGTGCATCTCCTTAACCACATCGTGGAAGTATAGTTTGCATTCTATAGGAGCTGCCATCCGCCGTTTCCCATTTCCGATTGAGTATGCCACCCTCTACCGGAAAGGAATTCCATTGTGCCCAATAGCTTTTCAGGGTTGCGCCATGCATTGAAACGTCTTTCCACTCAGATCGCCCAGTTGTCTCCTTCCATACGAGCAATGGTCCGATGTCTTCATCGGCTAACTGGGCATTTCGAATCTCTTCCGATGACCAACCTTCATCAAATTCAGCCGTTATCAATCGCAGATCAACGGGCGGTTCCTTTTTCTCAATCCGTCGGCAATGCTTGCAGTTAGTTATAATATAATATAATATAATATAATATAATATAATATAATATAATATAATATAATATAATATAATATAATATAATATAATATAATATAATATAATATAATATAATATAATATAATATAATATAATATAATATAATATAATATAATATAATATAATATAATATAATATAATATAATATAATATAATATAATATAATATAATATAATATAATATAATATAATATAATATAATATAATATAATATAATATAATATAATATAATATAATATAATATAATATAATATAGTATAATATAATATAATATAATATAATATAATATAATATAATATAATATAATATAATATAATATAATATAATATAATATAATATATTATAATATAATATAATATAATAGAATATAATATGATATGGACGACGAGATAGGGCGTCAGCATTTCCATGAACTCCGCCCGTCCGATGAACAATTTTGTAGTCGTATGACTGCAATCTTTCGATCTATCTCGCAACTTGTCCCTCGGGGTTTTTGAAGTTAAGCTGCCATCTCAGCTATGCACGGTTCGTTTGAAGAACAAATTTCTGGCCATATAGGTACTTGTGGAACTGATTGGTGGCCTCTATTATAGCCAATAGCTCTTTTCTGGTCACGCAGTAGTTCCTCTCACTTTTTGAAAGAACTCGACTGTAATACGAGAGGACTCTTTCTTTGCCATCGATCTGCTGAGAGAGTACAGCTCCTATACCGCCGTTGCTCGCATCAGTGTCAACTACAAAAACTTTTCCGGGTTTCGGATATGCCAGCACAGGTGATTCACACAGCTTCTCCTTCAAGGTCTCAAAGGCTACCTGGCATTGTTCATTCCAGACATACGGACGATTTTTCTCGGTTAGCTGATGGAGACACTTAGCTATTTTGGCAAAGTTTTTGACGAATCTTCGATAGCAGGTCGCCAGACCCAGAAAACTTCGTAGTTGGCGCTTGTTGTTTGGCGTTGGCCAGATTTTCATGGCTTCAATCTTTTTGGGGTCTATTTTGACCCCTTCTGCTGATACAACGTGTCCCAGGTATTTTTGCTTCAGTTGCAAAAAGGGTACACTTGTCGGGACTAAGTTTCAGATTCGCCAGTTGCAATCGGAAAAAACCTCTTCTAAGTTCCGCAAATGCTCTTCAAACGTTCTCCCGATGACAATGATGTCATCTAGGTACACCAAGCAGGTTTTCCAAGTTAGGCCACGTAGCACGTATTCCATCAAGCGTTCGAAAGTGGCTGGAGCATTGCAAAGCCCACATGGTATCACCACGAATTGCCACAATCCGGTCCCAACTGAAAATGCGGAATTTTCTTGGTCCTTCTTGTCGATTTCTACCTGCCAGTAGTCACCTTTGAGATCGAGTGTAGAAAACCATTTTGCGTCGGCCAAAGTGTCCATGATGTCATCAATGCGTGGAAGCGGATAACTATCTTTCTTAGTGACGTCGTTAACTGCCTATAGTCGACACAAAAACGAGTGCTACCATCCTTTTTCATCACTAGAACTACTGGCGCGGTCCATGGACTGACAGAAGGTTCGATGACGCCTTGTTTTTCCATGTCCGAGATCAGTGCGCTCACTTATCCTTGTTTGGCTATAGGAAGACGTCTTGGTGCTTGTCGAATCGGCTTGGCTCCCTGCATATCTATGACGTGAGTTACCATACTCGTTCGGCCTTGGTCATCTGGGCTTGATGAGAAGATGTCACTGTACTTGGTGACCAGATCAGAGGCTTGCTCTAATAGCTGCACTGGCAATTTGAACTGCTTCAATATTGCAGACGTGGATTCCTGGGCCTTGCCTGTGTCTTGCCTCCTTTTCCAATGATGGTCGTGAGTAGCTTCCAAGGAGGTGATGGTGGGAACAGGCTGGCAGCTGCCAATGACTTCTCCTGCTTTGATGCTCGTGGCTGAATCTGCGGTGTTAAGGACTCTAACCGGCACGTATCCGTTCCTTATAGATCTTACAGGGCTTCGTCCTACAATCAAACTGCGCAATGCGGACGTCTTCGTTGGCTCTATCAGATAAGATCGGTGGTCTTCAGAATCACCAGACAATGCTTTCGGAAGAATTCGGTACATCAGTGTCTGTACATAAGTGTCGGTACATACTGCTACATTCATCTTGGGAGCTTGGACGCTGGGATCCTCCATCAATACTTCGACATTCTGCCATTTCAATACCCGTTTGCCCAAATCCAACGTGATGCCATGTGGTCACAGAAAATCCATTCCGAGAATGCAGTTATCCATAATGTTCGCGACCTGAAAATTATGTCGGAACGCAAGGTCTCCCAACTGTATCTGGAGGTTGACCTCTCCATAGACATGTGCAGTTTCTTCCGTAGCTGTCTTTAGTGAGAAAATCCTGCCCTTTTGAAGTAGTTGTTGCCTCACATGGTCTGGTCGGATGATCGATCGGGTTGCACCAGTGTCGATTTTTATGGTGCAATGTTCTCTGTCAACTTGTCTCGAAAGAAATAAGTCCACTTCTCCACGATGTAGTCTTGACACGATGATGGTGGTTCTGGGGACGTCGCTTCTATTCTGGTCTCCTGACTCGGTCTGGATCTCTTCCACCCTGGACAATAGCTTGATTTTCTTTGCTTCGTGCAATCTCCTTGCAGACGCCCCTTCTCACCGCAATTCCAGCATCTAGGCGCACCATTTGCATGCAGCCCTCGTTTAATTTCCCCGCACTCACACCTGCACTCACCTGTCATTACCTTGCGAACCCGGGCATTGGTACGACTCACATTTTTTGCTGCCTCAAAGTTCAGACTATAAGTCAATGCATCCTTAACTGTTTACTTTTGAGCTAAGCGCACGGCTTGTTGCAATTCCTGGTCTTTTACTGCACTGATGAATGCTTCTGTTGCTGCGTCATCTCGATGTTCTGAGTCATAAGCTGGGTAAGCCAAAAGTGCCAGTCGCTCAATGTCTTGTGCTAGCTGCTGTAAGGTTTTGCAAGACTTCTGCATCCGATGCCGTAGCTGTGACCGATAAATATGCTTTAAATGATCGCCTCCATAACGCATGTCGAGCGCATTCATTATAGCAGCCGGGTGTGAGTGCAACTCAACGGGGACCGTCTGCAAAAGCTCGGCAGCTGAACCTCTTAGGGTAAGGATCAATGCAGTTGCTCGTTCCTGCTCAGTGCTTTATCCGAGCGGTGGCTTCAAACTGGGTTTTGTAAATACTCCAGACCGTTTGCCCGTCGAATATTGGTGCTTGCACGTTTCTGGATGAGCTTTGCGCTGCGGTTATAAGCGGGGCTGGTGAGGTGGTTACTACTGCCTTCGCTGCTTCCAAGTCTTTTTTCACTTTTCCCATCTCATTGTTCATTCTCTCCTCGACCTGGCTGATTTCATGGTTGATTCTCTCCTCGACCTAGTGTACCTTTGCCTCGACGCATTTAATTTGGTTGTTGAGACTACTGAGTTCCGCTTTTATTTCGGTAGACTGTTTTTCCAAATCTGCCTTCAAATCAGTTGACTGTTTCTCCAGCTTGTGTGTGATGTCAGTCTTGATTTCGAATGCTTGTTGGTCTAGTTTCTGGTCTAGCTTTGATAATTGTTCATTTAGCTTAGCTGATTGTTAATTTAGTTTAGCTGATTGTTCATTTAGCTTCGAAGTTAAATTGGATGACTGTTGTCGCTGCTCTTGCTGCATCAGCATCAACATTTGCATAAGCGCATTTTCTGGCTCCTTTGATTTCGGTGTTTTTACTTCACCACCTTCTACGCCTTTTTCCGCATGTGAGGGCTCACTCGGCATGGTAAATTCATTAATGTTAGCTTCGTGGTATTTTATTATTTCGGCTCTTATTATTTTTTTTCCCACCAGTTCCCACGTTACATTTCACTATTGTGCACTTTGAAAATGTCTAAAAGTTTTTCACTTTCACAACATTCTTTCTCACTTCGTGACACCACTGTCGCGTGTTATGGTTCGCGGCAAATAATTTTAATATTCCGAAAAAGTGAAAACGCAATATCTTTTAAATTAAATTAAAAGAGTTTATTTACTTAAAAATGCACAATCACTAATTTAACTATTTCACAACTTGTCTATTAATTTTTTATTTCAACTGTTTATCACTTCACAATCAATATCGCTCTTAATTCGCACTTCACACCTTCGCAGTTTATTATATCGCGGTTGTAATGAATCCCCCCATGTCATTCAGCTCGCCTTTATATAGGGTCTCTAGTCATTCAATCCATTTCTCGTCCATTGGCGAATTACCTGGAATATTCGAGCAGCTTAATGAATGGGCAGTGAGGTCACTTTCAGATGTTGATCACGCTTGGCGGGTTTTCGAGTACATTCGTTTGTTGATGTTCTTAATGGTTGTGAAAACAATTGCGGCAGTAGCTCGCAGAATTATTTGTACATGTAACATTATATATTATATTATGTGTGGTTAATACATAACAGGACAGTAATTTCATATTGACGGTAGTCTGATAACAGAATTTTCATTTTTATTGAATCCGACTAAATTATATAGAAACAATAAGCCGTTAATTGTTAATGTACTCCAATTTTATTTAGTAGTTTTACGCATAGCGCTGAAGATGGTCGGCAATACCGACCGAAACGCATCCGGGTGTGTTGTAGAATAAAAAATCGTTTTTACCATCAAACTCTTGATTTATATTCTAAACCAATATTTGTGGTCCATAAGGGAATTATAACTTTATTTCATTAAGCCAGGTGATAAGATTCTCCAGGAAAAACAATATCATCCTCTACGACTACCACATTAATCACACACATCTGAGTAGAATTGAAAGGATTGTTGACGTTGACGTAGTCCTAGATAGGGAACTGCGATTCAACCTTCATTATAATGAAGCCCTTTCTAGAACATACAAAATGCTGGGCTTTATCAAAAGGAGGCCAAGGAATCTAAGAATATTTAGGCACCGAAATCGTTAAAAACATCACTGGTACGTCCTATTCTTGAATATGACTGCTTAATCTGGAATTCTGTTTTTGATGTTCATGCCAATAGGCTGGAGTCAGTGTAAAAGCAGTTGCTACTCTTCACTTTGAGGTCCTTTTACAATCCCAGACTTTTCCATAACCTATCACCCTATCAGATTCGACTCCAGATGATAAATCTAATATATCTCTCCTCGCAAAGAATTGCGTTGTCTTCATGTCTGGCTTTTGATGTCCTGGGGGGCCCTATTAATGTAGAAGTTATCTGCGATCGAATCCGCTTAAACGAGTCTGTTAGAAAAACAGGGCACTCTCACATGCTTACCATTAGCAGACACCAGACGAGTTATGTGTACAATAGATGTTGTAGAGATTTCAATATGTTCAGTGACCATTACTCCCCATCCATATCCAAGGTCCTATTTAAATCAAAAGTAATAAAATCCCTCTCACCCCCAATACCTTAATGTAATAATTATTTTTATATATGTAGATGAAGTGTAATAATTATTTTATGTATATATGAAGTGTAATAATTATTTTCATAGAAATGATCTGCCTTATTTTTGTCAAATAAACAAATAAATAAAAGTATCATTCAGATAAAAACAAAATATTTTGATTGTAAAAAAATATTTACTGTAACGTATTTGACATGGATTACATTTTATCTATGTATATAGTGCTATTAAACGAACAATGTATAAATGACAACAAAAAGCAGCAAATTCATCAGGGATAAATTTTGACTTCAAAATATGTATTGTAAATAGCTTTGATTTGATTAATTAACAATTATTTGTAGATGAGAAACGATAAATATTACACATATATTTGTTTTGATTTATTGAATATTTCTCAGTAGTTCTCTATGTAACATTTGTCCATGAGAATTTTCTATTGTTCTCAAAATTTATTTTTTTAAACAAAAAAGGATATTGTAAACATTTTCGACAGAATTAAATAATTGCAGGTAAACTTTGTATGCATTACTTTTACGATTCACAAATGAACAACAAACAATTTATCTATCTACATTACTCTATCCCACTAACATCATTCCCCACTCCTGGCTCTTAACACTAGCGCTACATATGCGACAAATCGAAATCCTGCAATTAACAGAACGAGTCCTACAACATCCCATATCAAATGGTCTGGTGAAAAATTCAATGTCTCCAGAATTATTTGACCCGAATCAGGACATGTTGTATTCGATCTGGTACATGAAATTTCTCCCGGCATTACATCAGCCCATTGATTAATTAGAAGAGCTTCGTTACCGTATTTGAACCAGGACAAATATGAAAGCCATTTTAAATAGACCGGTATAGAGCCGTTGTTCAACAGAAAACCTCCAAATAGTAGGAAGGGGATGATCAGTGGCGGACCGACTGATAATGCCATTGATGTGGAACTGCTTATGCACGATACGAAGTAGCCAAAGGATGTGGCCACATTAGCTACCAGACAAACCAATGCCAAAGATATGAGGTAGTGATACAATCCGGGACGTAAACCTACCATTGGGTAAACTATCGAAGTAAAAATACATGGTACAGCTAAGAAGAGTGGCAGTTCGGAGAATGTCTTTCCAAGGAAGTACGTACTGCAGCGGTAAAGTCGACTTCGAGATTCTCTCATGAAAACCGGCAGCTCAGAGCAAAATACCTGAAAAGAAAAAAAAATTAAATTTTATATTAATTCAAAATGGCGGTTATATAAGATTATAATAATTCCAAAGAAATTAAGTAATTGTTATGATAAGTAATAATTACAAAGAAAATAATTAATACTCATTGTAAATTTCATTTCCAAAACGTATTAATCTTTATTAGCATTCGATAAAGTTCAAATGCCTATAATATCCCAAGTCCGTAAAACTATGATTAGTAATTACACGCGCCTGAAATAATGCTACTAACATAATCATAGGTGATCATTTTTCTTAGAGCAAAGAATATTGAAATTTTGTATTTGTTGCAAATAATTACACGCGCACGAAATTACTGTCGGCAAATATACCCACATGCGCTAGACAAAAAAATTGCAAATTTGCAAAAATAATGTATTTAAAGAAATAATCAATCGAATAAAGTAATTGTTATGTTAACAGTCATGAATTGTATTTCATTTTGATTTCACACAGGAACATTGGTCTGTTGAGCCAGATACTGGAACCAAAGCACATCTTAGACAGCATTGCGTTTGAGCAGATCAGTATTTGCAGCATTTTGGAGCTTGTAACTATTGCGCATCTCTGCAGAGCTTCAGCGATACTTTGGGAATTGCACTCACTTAGACTTGTGCAATTCTGGACTTAGACGTTAGAGTCGGTTTGGAAACATCTAGATCTGCAGCAACATTTTGGGAATTGAACTTCTTGGACTTGTGCAGCTCTGGACTTAGGCGTTGGAGTAGGTTTGCAAGCATCTACATAGATCTGCGGCAACATTTTGGGAATTGCGCTCATTTGGACTTGCGCGATTTCGAAATAAGCATTGGATTGAAGAATTTGAATCTGAAGGAATATTTTGAAAACTGTGCTCAGTTGGACTTGTGCAATGTCAGACGCAAAGAACAAACATTGGATTGAACATTTGGATCTGCAAGACATTAGAGCAAAGTCGGAAGCAGCAACACATTCCAACTTGTACATAGGAAGCTTGACATCAAAGCAAGAGAAACGCAAGGGAAAATCCCCATCGAAAGAAGTTGATAGGTGACAGCAATATCAAAATGAGTAGCGAAGAAGCATACTTTAACCAAATTCAAAGGCTTATCACTAACTTTAAAAAAGATATAGCGAGACATAGCTTTGCCTATTTTCAGACGAGGATAGAAAAACTAAAGAGTTCCCGACAACAAGGCACCTGACAAAAGAGGAAAAAGAAAATGAAGATCATACAGACAATGGTGCGGCACCCAACCGGTATATACTCCGTAAGTTTACCACCGATATCGGCGAAACGAAAAAAATTGCATTTATTAGGTTCAGGCAATAAGAACAGTGACTCCTGCAAAACAAATTAACATCAGGCAAATAACTACTACGACACGCTTACACGACCATATCCTCTTCATGAAATTTTTCATAACCAAATCGCAAAGTGGCTGCCCTATGTCCTCGATAGCCTTACGAATTTCATCTTTGAGATCTTGAATCGACGCTGGGCTATTGGCGTAGGCCTTCTCTAACACGTGGCTCCAAAGAAAGAAGTCGCCAGGTGTTAAATCACAAGATCTATTCAAAATAACACCTCTTATTGGAAAACCCTATATATATTTAAAATTGACCTAGGCACTTTTATTTTCTTTCAATTTTCATGAAAATTTAAGTAAGACCCTATATGATCCATAAACACGTGTTATTGTTGTTGTAATTCCATATAATTGAAATGGCTATAACTCACTTGATTATGATTCGATCTCAATTAAATTTTGTGAAGATATATATCTTATGCTAGTCTATATAATTGCAAAATTTCAAGAAGTTTAAATGTACCGTGTTGATTTTATGGGCAAAAATGTAAAATCTACAAATCATACTATTATTAACAAAGTTGAATGAATTTAGATTTCTAAGGTATTTGTTGCCCTTGTACTCATAAAGGCCCACGTTCGTGATGTCCAATCGCGTGGGGGGTCACAAATTTTGGGTACATTTTGCCTTCCCCTGGACCCCCTAATTCATAAAATGATTTTTTTATTTCAGATTCTAAAAGTTCTAATAACGACCTTTCATTTGATACCCCACTCGACTACCTTTGATCAAAAAAAATGTTCAAGGGCCAATTCGTTATTAGTCCCCCCTAATAACGAATTGGCCCTTGAACATTTTTTTTGATCAAAGGTAGTCGAGTGGGGTATCAAATGAAAGGTCATTATTAGAACTTTTAGAATCTGAAATAAAAAAATCATTTTATGAATTAGGGGGTCCAGGGGAAGGCAAAATGTACCCAAATTTTGTGTCCCCCCCACGCGATTGGACACCTTTCAGCTGAAAAATCTGAAAATTATCACGAACGTGGGCCTTTATGAGTACAAGGGCAACAAATACCTTAGAAATCTAAATTCATTCAACTTTGTTAATAATAGTATGATTTGTAGATTTTACATTTTTGCCCATAAAATCAACACGGTACATTTAAACTTCTTGAAATTTTGCAAAAAAATTATTTAAATTTTTGTTAAGGCCTTAACTTTTGAGAGATTATCACTTCTGACCTTTTCACAAAGTTTGAGCATTCTAGCTTCTATAGTTTCTGAGGAAATTAGCTGTGACGCACGGACAGACGGACGGACGGACAGACGGACAGACGGACGGACAGACAGGTCGCGAAACTAGTAGGTCTTTGTAAAAAAATTTTACAAATACCTAAAAAAGGTATGCCGTTAATAATGACCACCACGACCACGCTTACAGGACCGTATTCTTTTCATAAAATTTTACATAACCAAATCGCAAAGTGGCTGCTCTATGTCCTCGATAGCCTCACGAATTCCATCTTTGAGGTCTTGAATTGACGCTGGGCTGTTGGCGTAGATCTTTTCTTTCACGTGGCCCAAAGGACGAAGTCGCAAGGTGTTAAATCACAAGATCTATTCAAAATAACACCTCTTATTGGAAAGCCCTATATAAGAGCGAATCCCAGTATCAGAACGAGAAACAGAACTTCCCTTGCACATAGCAGTAATGGAAAATATAAAGACATTGTGATTTCAATGGCACCAGCTGCCGTCAGTTTTCATTCTCAATCACCAAGCCAAGTACCGAAGAAATCTTCACCGTACGAAGTATACTAGCAGAAGTTGCAAAACTATTTGACCCTATAGGTTGGTTACAACCATGCATTATTATAGGGAAAACAAAATTACAAAAACTTTGGCTTGAAGAAAAAGGTTGGGATTATCCAATCGAGCTATCTTTTATCAAGAAATGGATGTAACTACGAAGTCAATTACCATGACTCGAGAAACTACCCATAAAGCGTTGGAAACAATTCACTCCCTCTCACCAATTTGAGCTGCATGGCTTTTGTGACTCTTCCTCAACTGCTTATGCTGCAATTGTCTACATCTGAGTCACAAACGTGACATCAACAAGCGTGACACTCGTAGCTGCAAAGTCTCCACCGCTCCACTGAAGGTTCAATCCATACCTAGGCTAGAACTTAACGTAGTCATGCTTTTGGTAAAGCTAATGGATGAAGTCGTCAAAGCACATAACCGGACTACCGCCAGTCGATATTATTGGACAGACTTCACTGTCGAGCTCTCTTGGATTGGAAAGTATACGTCGCCAATCGAGTAAGCATTATTCAATAACATAGCTCTGCTGACCTATGTAACCATGTTGGAACACAAGATAAACCGGCTGATATTGCATCTAGAGGAATTTACCCAGAAGAATTGCGTGCTTCTAAACTGTGGTAGAATTGACCTGTATGGCTGAGCGTACGATTCATTCATATACCTTCGCCAATCAAGCCTACAACTTCAAAAGATGAAGAAGAAGAGGAACGAAAGCTCATATCTTTGGTAGCCACTTCAGCAAAGTCTCCCGAAATCCTCGAAAAGTATTCATCATTCAATAAACAACAGAGAATGGTTGCACTTTGTCAACGATTTGCATTTAACACAAGGTTTTTTAAGATAAAATGGATTGGCAACTTGGCATAATCTGAACCCTGAGAAGCCACTAACACCTACATAAGAAATCCAACAGTTGTCAATAACAAATAGCATTCAAAAAACCAGTGATTTGAAACCTTTACTGCCGTGGACAGATCATGAAGATATCCTCAGGGTGGGCGTTCAAATTCAACATGCCCATATTGAAGAAAGAGCAAAACATCCAGCAATTATCGCAAAGGGGTCCTTGGCAAGGCTGTTAATACTACAAACTTTTAAACTAACTCTACACGGGGGTACTCAGCTCACTCTGGTGACACTTCGTCTGTCATATTGGATACCTTCTGGACAAACACTAGTGGAAAAAGTGTTACGGGAATGCATGATTTGTTTTAAAATGACTGCTGGACCCGATGCGCAGCTAATGGGCAATCTACCAGCAGCGAGAGTACAGCTGGAAAAACCATTCTTGCATACTGGTATCGATTATGCTGGACCAATCACCATTAAGTGGAGTGGCATGGCAATCAAAGCATTCCATTTGGAACTGGTTTCGGATTTGACTACCAACACATGTATTGCAGCCCTTAAGAGGGTCATAGCTAGACGCGGAAGACGTAGTTTTTAAGATTTTGTAAAATCATTTTACAAAACCTTACTAAAATCGCGTCCTGTCTGTCCGTCCGTGTGTCACACCACTTCTTCTCGCAAACTACATAAGCTAGAAACATACGATTTTGTATGTAGATGCATAGGGACGCCCTCTTCCAAGTTTCGCCACAGGAAGAAATCCCCACATAGGGGAGTGGCCCCTGAAAAAAAATTGCATTGCATGTAGCCAATATGGGTATCAAATGAAAGGTTTTGATGAGAACTTTTCAAAACAGGTCTTAAACCAACAAGTTTTGCTTTGAGGAGTGCAGGGGAAGGGGAAAAGCACGGAAATTATACAGCAACTGTGGTTCTAACTTCCTTGGTGCAAACAAACAACTTCAGACAATCTACCGAACATCAATGCAAGCATATAGCTCTGAAAGGTATCCAGTGGAAGTTCATTCCTCCTAGCAGTCCTCATTTTGGGGAACTCTGGGAGGCCGGCATGAGATCGATGAAGGCATATCTCTATTAAACAATCGAACAACAAATTTTGAACATCAAAGAGATGAACACTCTGTTAGCTCAGATTGAAGCTTGCATGAATACTCGGCCATTAACTCAAATCAGCGATGACCCGAATGATTTAGCGGCATTAGCCTAAAGACGTTTCTTAACTGGTGAAAAACTTTTTGAGCTTAAAAGTGATCTAAAGATATGAACTGCACACTGCTTAAAAGATGGCATTTGGTGCAACGATTTTGGCAAAGGTGTACGGAAAGTTATTTACAAAGTTTGCAGCAGAGGTCAAAACGGCTTGAGAAATAAGATAAACCTATAATAGGCGAACTTGTTTTAGTCAAAGCAGACAACTTCCCGTCAATGCAATGGCCTCTAGCAAGGATAACGGAAATACATCCAGGCCCAGATGGTCTTGTTTGTACCGTGACCGTTAAATTAAAGGGCACCGTTGAAAAGCACCCGAACGTTAAAATATGCAGGCTGTTATTTAGTGAATTACAGAAGAAATCAACAGTACACAGAACTGAATGGTCAATCACGGAAAGTGAATCAGCTACACCAAACGCTGCTAACTGACATACAGACGAACACACCGCAGTTTAGAAGAAAAGACGGCTTAAACCAAAATGAGGAAGTATTCGAACCATTTCGTTAACGACACTCATAGTCCTTGGAGTCTGTCCACCATCGACCTTATCAGCTGCGAATGTGACAAATGTAAATTCGAGGAAAATTACGGATTAATATCGAAGCTCTTGGTTCTGATCTAGATAAGGATGCGAAAAAAATCGGAACGATAAATTCAAGCATAGCGTCTATGTATTCTATGGGTTGATGGATATCTAAGGATTTACATTGTTGGGATCTAGCTAACCATATACCAGAGTTCAGCGAAGAAACTTTACACATAATTAAACTGCTACGTTTCATGCATATTCGAAAAAACGTGGAATATTTGGCCAAATGCTGACAGCCATCATTGGAGTCAACGACGAAATTGTTACCGATGTACAAAATTTAACCAAGACAATCTGCAAACTCTCATTAGTCACCAAGACAAAATAGTACTCCAAGCTACAAAGAAGTTGAACATAAGCACCAGCAAAATTAATAAGCATATGGAACGGTTCTCAGTACAACTCGCAAAAGGAATTCAACAAATCAATGAAGCAAAGAGCTGGTATGCCGTCACCGATGCCAACCAAATTAATATCCAATTTTTAGCGACCTACCAACGGGCCATTAATTATATTCAGGAAGTGAACTTCAAATACAACAACATTTTAAATGCCATCAAACAAGGGATCTTGGAGTGCATCAAACTAGTCCACCTCCAAACAACGATAAACACAACCCAGCTATCCGCACATCTCTTGACTTTACACTCGACCACGTCAAAATTAATAATCCATTTCCATGTGAACAGCATCAAAATTCATAGTTTTCCGCCAATCATCGACCAAAGGCGATTCGATCTCATCAAAGCCACAGCTTTTCCTCATCGAGAAAAATCCGATATATTCACATAATATAACATAGAGTCACCAATTCAATCGTAGGAATCAATTACCACGACCAGATTTACTTTGAAACAACTAGGACAGATCCTTTTAATGCACCAGAACATCTAGAACATATCTTCTTTAACTGATATGAGGACGAAAACTAATTGTATTATTAAGGAACTCTACAACCTCCATGATCAACCGGAGTGTTCTGAAACAACCTTTCGAATATTGTCGCCAGTCTGGTAATAAATAATGTCTCCCAATATGTATATGGTTATTCAGCACTCCACGACCCATTCATGCACAATCAGTCTGCCAAGGAGTACGGAAGGACTTTTTGATCAATAGAACGAGAACTGCCAGGCTAATCCAGGACTGTCAACTTCTGGCTGAAAAGTTTATCCTTGTGGGCGATAAAAGTTTCCAGTTTATGTATCCCCTAATGTTCCTCAAGTGAACCTGACACATCATCATGACGAAATCAAGTTATTTAACGTTTCTAAGGTTATCGCACCATCCAAATCATTCATGGCTTTACTTAATGAGCAAGAAAAATTGACAACAACAATCGATTAGATGCATTGGAAGACTATAAGGCCTCACGCGACATTATCAACTATTTCCATTTCCTTGTCCTGCTTTTGTATTTGATGCGAATAATTACACGCGTAGGAACTGATTGTCGGCAAATATGTATGCACGCGCTAGACAACAAAAATAATGTATTTAAAGAAATAATCAATGGAATAAAGTCATTGTTATGTTAACAGTCATTAATTGTATTTTATTTTGATTTCACACAGGAACAAATAATACGTTCAAATCAATTGAAATTCCTTACTTTGGTGATTCAATGCGATTAATACTGTACAACGCAAATAAATTAAAATTATTCTTAAAACATTCAATAAAATACTTCAAAATCAAAAAATTAAATTTATTTAATTCAGTCAAATATTAAATAGGGATAGTCCGGATTAGCATTCACCAAGCTTCTCTGTAATTAAAATATTGTTACGAGGTCAAAATACTTTTGAATTTTTTAAAACATGGATTACTTGCAAAAACGTGGATGCATAATTTTTTGCATCTTACTCGTATCTATTTGGCATTATTACTTTTTGCTGAAATCTGCAACTAGATTTATGGGCCCGATCAATGTCAGAAGTTCAAATTGATAATAAAATAAACATTATGCGTTTTCGTGACAATATTAGCAACGATAAGGCAAGAGCTCATTTCAAATTGTTTTCTGGGACATTTGTTCAGAGCTGACTCCTCTCCACTAAAACGCGTGCTGATAACAAAATTAATTAATTAGGCATCAGAATGAAAAATTGTTTGGCACTAGTTTTTATGTGCCAATGCATTATGCTATTTAATTGTAAGAAAATTTTATTGAATAAAGGAGTGTTATACAGAGTTGTCCATTTCGCGGTTGGAAAAGTATAACCCTGCCATTTGACATCTGTCAGAATTAAATGTCATCCAAAGCATGTTTTTTTTTAGTTGAAGGTTTTCCATTTAGAAATATGGTCAACGAACGCGTTAAAATTATTATGAAAATGGTGATTCTGCTGTATCAACATTTAGGGATTTACGAGCCGATTACGGTCGACATAATCGACCTACACAGCAAACAATTTCGAGCATAGTGAGAAAATTTGAAGAGACTGGATCGGTTATTGATATTGCAAGGCCCGTGCATCATTGCAACATTCGTTCTGCTGAAAATATCGCTGTCGTTGCTCAAAGTATGGAGGAAGACCCGAATTTGTCGATTCCTCGACGTGCTCAATATTTAGGCTTGTCTTACGGCTCATTGTGGCGGATTTTGCATTCGGATTTGCATCCCCATCCGTACAAAATCCAACTCATTCAAGAACTTAAGCCTCAAGACCATACACAACTCAGAATGTATGCAAATTGGGTGATTGAACAGCAAGCCATTGACAACAATTTTTCGAACAAAATTTTCTTTAGTGATGAGGCTTATTTTTCGCTCAGTATTTACGTAAATAAACAGTATTGCCGAATATGGCGCTCTCAAAATCCTCAAGTGATCGCAAAAAGGCCTTTGCATGCGGAAAAGTGACCGATTGGTGTGCATTATGGTCCGGTGGTGTTATTGGACCGTATTTTTTTGAAAACGATCAAGGAAGAGACATTACAATCAATTCTGACCGCCATGGACGGATGTTAACCAATTATTTTTGGAGAGAAATTGAAGATTATGATCTGGAGATCATGTAGTTCCAACAGGACCAAGCCACAAGCCACACAGCACTGGCTAATCGAGCACTTTTGCAAGAGAAATTTCCAGGACGCGTAATTTCGAGATTGAGTGATGTCAATTGGCCCGCAAGATCCTGCGACCTACACCTTTGGATTTCTTTTTATGGGGCTATGCGAAACATCGTGTTTACGCGAACAATCCTCAAAATCTTGAGCAATTCATAACCAATATTCGTAAAGTTATGACCGAGATATTGCCGGAAATGTGCCGAAAAGTCTTTGAAAATTACCTCAAAAGGATTGAGGCTTGTAAAAGTTTCTGTGGCAGACATTTAAATTCAGTTGTGTTTTAGGTATAATGGCAAGGTTCAATCTTTATACTGAATAAACATTTTTGTTTCTATCTGAACATTTTATGTATTTCCTTTAGCTTTAATTTCCCAAGCGTAAAATGGATAACCCTGTCGAGTTCTCTCAAAAAGTGAGAGGAACTACTGCGTGACTAGGATGGACGTATTGACTATAGTAGAGGCCACCAAGCAGTTCCTTCGAACGGAAATTTGTTCTTCGAACATCACTGAAATGGCTCCTTAACTTCAAAAACCCCGAGGAGCGAGTTACCAGACGGATCGAAATATTGCAGTCATACGGTAACGAAATTGTTCATCAGAAGGGCGGAGTTCATGGAAATGCCGACGCCCTATCTCGTCGTCCATGTCCAGCTAACTGCAAGCATTACCGACAAATTGAGGAAAAGGAGCCGGCCGTTGATCTGCAGGTGATAACGGCCGAATTCGATGAAGGTTGGTCATCGGAGGAGATTCAAAATGCCCAGTTAGCCGATGAAGACATCGGACCGTTGCACGTATAGAAGGAGACAACACTTGGCGACCTGAATGGAAAGACATTTCAATGCATGGCGCAACCCTGAAAAGCTATTGGGCACAATGGAATTCCCTTCAGGCGGAGGGTGGCGTACTCAAGCGGAAAGGGAAAACGGCGGATGGCAGCTCCTATAGGATGCAAACTATACTTCCCAAAAGCCGAATCCACGAT
This sequence comes from Odontomyia ornata, assembly GCA_963969285.1. Taxonomy (NCBI): domain Eukaryota; kingdom Metazoa; phylum Arthropoda; class Insecta; order Diptera; family Stratiomyidae; genus Odontomyia; species Odontomyia ornata. The sequence goes on along the minus strand of OZ017739.1, from coordinate 404,901,881 downwards.
GTGGTTAAGGAGATGCACGAAGGATCCTCGGGAGGCCACCTTGGTGTTAACAAGACCTTAGTGAAGTTGCCGGAAAGATTCTACTGGCTCCACGCTCGAGAATACGTAGAGGACTGGTGCCATCGATGCATGATTTGCGCTTCCGTCAAAGGTCCAAAGCGACGACTGAGAGGACAAAAGTAAGCGTATAACGTGGATGTGCCATTTGAAAGGATTGCTGTTGACATCGCAGGTCCCTTTCCTGAATCCGAATGGGGAAATCGATACACGCTGGGGCCCGAGGTCTACACCATTCCAAACCAGGAAGCAACTACCGTAGCCGAACAGCTAGTGTTAAATTGGGTCAGCAGGTACTGCGTACCTTGTGAACTACATTCGGATCAAGGCCGAAACTTCGAGTCACTAGTTTTTGGCGACATGTGCGAACTACTTGGAATACAGAAAACGAGGGCAACACCACTGCATCCCCAATCCGATGGAATGGTCGAACGTTTCGACGGTACGCTCAATAAACGCCTCGCCAAGATGGTTGACGAGAACCAAAGGGACTGGGACCGACATATCCCACTATTTTTCATGGCGTACAGAGCTGCTGAACATGCATCGACGGGTCAAGCCCCAGCCAAAGTGATTTTTGGAAAGACTATTCGTCTGCCAGCTGATATAAAGTCCGGAACACCCCCTGAGAAACCCCAAACGATATCGGAGTACGCAACCGAGCTAAGACAACGGTTGAACCAGATACATTGGACAGTGCAAAAGCACGTCGAATCGGCTACTAACCGTATGAAGGCCAGGTATGATCTGAAGGCAAATTTTACTGGCTTCCAGCAAGATGACTTTGTGTGGCTATATAACCCACAGCGACGGAAGGGTAGGTCTCAAAAGTTGCAGCATAATTGGGAGGGACCATACCGGGTTACAAAGCGAATCAATGACGTCGTATATCGCATACAAGAACACCATAAGCTGAGAGCCAAAATGAAAATCTTGCCCCATATTACATCCAAGGAGAATTGACTACAACTGGCGACACATCCTTTCGGGGCAAAAAGAACTGAAGTGAGAGCAGTGTTACATGCATGAATAATTTTGTGAGCTACTGTCGCAATTGTTTTCACAACCATTAAGAACATCAAAAAGCGAATGTACTCGAAAACCCACCAAGCATGATCAACATCTGAAAGTGAGTCACTAACCCATTCATTAAGCTGCTCGAATATTCCAGATAATTCACCAATGTACGAGAAATGAATTGAATGACTAGAGACCCTATATAAAGCCGGGCTGAATGAATGGGGGGATTCATTACAACCGCGATAAAGTAAACTGCGATAGTGTGGAGTGCGAAGTAAAAAGCGATATTGAAGTGATAAACAGTTGAAATAAAAACTTAAAAGACAAGTTGTGAAATAGTTAAATTTATGATTGTGCATTTTTAGTAAATAAACTCTTTTAATTTAATTTAAAAGACATTGCTTCTTCACTTTCCCTGAACATTAAAATTATTGGTCGCGAACCATAAAACGCGACAATATATATATATATATATATATATATATATATATATATATATATATATATATATATATATATATATATATATATATTTTGTGTTAAAAAATGAAATTAAGTGCTCAAAAATATCTGAAATGCTGACAGTGACATGCGGTGAAACTGTTCTGAGTAAAAAAATGTTTAAAAGTGGTACAAACTCTTCCAAGATGGCTGAGAAGATGCCAATGAAGAGCTTAGCTCTGGAGGTCCAAGCACGTCTATAACAGATGAAAACGTTCACGCAGTGAAGAAAATTGTTTTGGAAAATCGTCGAATCACTATCACTATATATATATATATATATATATATATATATATATATATATATATATATATATATATATATATATATAATATATATATATATATATATATATATATATATATATATATATATATATATATAAATATATATAAATATATATATATATATATATATATATATTGTTACATGTACAAATAATTACATGTACAAATAATTCTGCGAGCTACTGTCGCAATTGTTTTCACAACAATGAAGAACACGAATTCACTCGAAACTACGAGAACCCAACAAACATGATCAACATCTGCAAGTGACGTCACTCCATTGATGAATTTGCTCGAATCTACCAGGTAGAACGTTCGCAAATGTGCGAGAAATGGGTGAATAGGTAGAGACCCTATATAAAGGCGAGCTGAATGAATGGGGGGAACCATTCATTCGACCGCGATAAGAACTGCGAAAGTGTGTAGGAAGTGTGTTTCGTAATAGTGAAGTGATTTAGAAGACAATTGCGATAAGAAATTTATGGACAAGTGTTAGATTTTATTTTAATAGTGAAAATTAAAATTAGTGAAAGTGTTAAACTGATTATTGTGCATTTTCTTGAATTAAATAAACTCTTTTAACTTAAATTAAAAGACATTGCGTTTTCACTTTCCCGGAACGTTAAAATTATAGGCCGCGAACCAATAACACGCGACAGTGGTGTCGAGAAGTGCGATTGAAATTGTGAAGTGAAAACGTTTAAACAATTTTAAAGTGCACAATTGTGAAAAGTAACTTAAAAAATAGCCGAAACAATAAAAAAATGCCAGGAAATTTACATCTTAAAATTAATCAATTGAGCATATCGGAGCTCAAAGAGGAGTTGGAACAACGAAATCTGGCTACACAAGGTACAAAGGCCATACTGATTGCACGCTTGCGTGATGCGATCGAGTCGGAAGGCGTGAATCTGGATTTGGGTGAGCTCTCAGATGCAGAAAAAGGTGCAGAAGGTGGTGAAGCCGGAACACCAAAACCAAAGGAACCAGAAAATGCGCTGATGCAGATGTTGATGCTGATGCAGCAAGAGCAGCGACAACAGTCATCCAATTTAACAGCGAAGTTAAATGAACAATCAGCGAAGCTAAGCGAACAATCAGCGCAGCTAAATGAACAGACATCCAGTTTAGCTGCGAAGCTAAATGAACAATCAGCGAAGCTAGACCAACAAGCGTTCGAAATCAAGGTGGACATCGCACAGAAGCTGGAAAAACAGTCAACCGAAATAAAAGCGGAGCTCAGTAGTCTCAACAGCCAAATTAAATGCGTCGAGGAGAAGGTATACCAGGTCGAGGAGAGAATCAACCTTGAGATCAGCCAGGTCAACCATGAGATGGAAAAAGTGAAAAAGGATTTGGAAGCAGCGAAGGCAATAGTAACCGCCTCACCAGCCCCAATTATAACAGCAGCGCAAAGCTCATCTAGAAATGTGCAAGCACCAATATTCGATGGGCAAACGGTCTGGACTATTTACAAAACCCAGTTCGAAGCAGCCGCTCGCATAAATCACTGGAATGAACAGGAACGAGCAACTGCATTGATTCTTGCTCTAAGAGGCCCAGCTGCCGAGCTGTTGCAGACGATCCCCGTTGAATTGCACTCAAACCCGAATGCTATAATGAATGCGCTCGACATGCGTTATGGAGACGATCATCTAAAGCAGATTTATCGGTCACAGCTAAGGCATCGAATGCAGAAGTCTGATGAAACCCTACAGCAGCTAGCCCAAGATATTGAGCGACTGGCACTTTTGGCTTATCCAGCCTACGACCCAGAACATCGAGATGATGCAGCGACAGAAGCATTCATCAGCGCACTAAAGGACCCGGAATTGCAACAAGCCGTGCGTTTAGCTCAAAAGCAAACGGTTAAGGACGCATTGGCTTATAGTCTGAACTTTGAGGCAGCGAAAAATGTGACTCGTACCACTGCCCGGGTTCGTGAGGTAGTGACAGACGAGTGCAGGTGTGAGCGCGTGGAAATTGAGCGAGACCGGCATGTAAATGGTGCGCCTAGATGCTGGAATTGCGGAGAGAAGGGGCACCTGCAAAGAGACTGCAAGAAGCGAAGAAAACCGAGCTATTGTCCAGGGTGTGCAGCTAGGAGGAGATCCAGACCGAGTCAGGAGCCCAGAATGGAAGCCCTTCAAACAGAGGGGTCGGGAAACATGTAAGAGCCAACTTCGTGGGGCAGAGGTTGGCTAGGAGGATCGACGTCCCCAGCACCACCATCACCGTGTCAAGACTACATCGTGGAGAAGCGGACTTATGCCTTCCGGGTCAAGTTGACGGAGAACACTGCACCATAACAATCGACACTGGTGCAACCCGATCGATTATCCGACCAGACCTAGTTAGACAGCAACAGCTTCACAAGGGCAGAATTTTCTCACTACGGACAGCTACGGGAGAAACTGCACCTGTTCATGGAGAGGTCAACCTCCAGATACAGTTGGGAGACCTTGTGTTCCGACATAATTTTCTGGTCGCGAACATTATGGATGACTGCATTCTCGGAATGGATTTTCTGCGACCACATGGAATCACGTTGGACTTGAGAAAACGTGTCTTGAAATGGCAGAATGTCGAAGTACTGATGGAGGATCCCAGCGTCCAAATCCCCAAGATGAATGTAGTGGTATGTACTGACACTGATGTACCGAATTCTTCCGAAAGCATTGTATGGGCCAAGCTTGATGGTGATTCTGGAGACCACCGATCTTATCTGATAGAGCCAACGAAGACATCCGCATTGCGCAGTTTGATTGTAGGACGAAGCCTTGTAAAATCTTTAAGGAACGGATATGTGCCGGTTAGAGTCCTTAACACCGCAGACTCAACCACGAGCATCAAAGCGGGAGAAGTCATCGGCAGCTGCCAGCCTGTTTCCACCATCACCTCTTTGGAAGCTACTCACAACCATCATTGGAAAAGGAGGCAAGACACAGACAAGGCCCGGGAATCCACGTCTGCAATATTGAAGCAAGTCAAATTGCCGGTGCAACTATTCAAACGAGCCTCTGATCTGGTCACCAAGTACAGTGACATCTTCTCAACAAGCCCGGATGACCAAGGCCGAACGAGTTTGGTAACTCACGTCATAGATACACAGGGAGCCAAGCCGATTCGACAAGCACCAAGACGTCTCCCTATAGCCAAACAAGGAGAAGTGAGCGCGCTGATCTCGGACATGGAAAAGCAAGGCATTATCGAACCTTCTGTAAGTCCATGGGCCGCGCCTGTAGTTCTAGTAAAGAAAAAGGATGGTAGCACTCGCTTTTGTGTCGACTATAGGCAGCTTAACGACGTCACTAAGAAAGATAGTTACCCGCTCCCACGCATCGATGACATCATGGACACTTTAGCCGACGCAAAATGGTTTTCTACACTCGATCTCAAGAGTGGCTACTGGCAGGTAGAAATTGACAAGAAGGACCGAGAGAAGACCGCATTTTCAGTTGGGACCGGATTGTGGCAATTTGTGGTGATGCCGTTTGGGCTTTGCAATGCTCCAGCCACTTTCGAACGCTTGATGGAATACGTGCTACGTGGTCTAACCTGGAAAACCTGCTTGGTGTACCTAGATGACATCATCGTCATCGGGAGAACGTTCGAAGAGCATGTGCGGAACTTAGAAGAGGTCTTCTCCCGACTGCGACTGGCAAATTTGAAACTTAGTCCCGACAAGTGTACCCTTTTCGCAGCTGAAGTAAAATACCTGGGACATGTCGTATCAGCTGAAGGGGTCAAAACAGACCCTGAGAAAATTGAAGCCGTGAAAAGCTGGCCAACACCAAACAACAAGCGCCAACTACGAAGTTTCCTGGGCCTGGCAACCTACTATCGAAGATTCGTCAAAGACTTTGCCAAAATAGCTAAGTGTCTTCATCAGCTAACCGAGAAAAATCGTCCGTATGTCTGGAATGAACAATGCCAGACAGCCTTTGAGACCCTGAAGGAAAAGCTATGTGAATCACCCGTACTGGCGTATCCGAAACCCGGAAAAATGTTTGTGGTTGACACCGATGCAAGCAACGGCGGTATTGGAGCTGTACTCTCCCAGCAGATCAATGGCGAAGAAAGAGTCCTCTCGTACTACAGTCGAGTTCTTTCAAAAAGTGAGAGGAACTACTGTGTGACCAGGAAGGAGCTATTGGCTATAATAGAGGCCACCAAGCAGTTCCACAAGTACCTATATGGCCAGAAATTTGTTCTTCGAACGGACCATGCATCATTGAGATGGCTACTTAACTTCAAAAACCCCGAGGGACAAGTTGCGAGATGGATCGAAAGATTGCAGTCATACGACTACGAAATTGTTCATCGAAAGGGCGGAGTTCATGGAAATGCTGACGCCCTATCTCGTCGCCCATGTCCAGCTAACTGCAAGCATTGCCGACGGATTGAGGAAAAGGAACCGCCCGTTGATCTGCGACTGATAACGGCCGAATTCGATGAAGGTTGGTCATCGGAGGAGATTCGAAATGCCCAGCTAGCCGATGAAGACATCGGACCATTGCTCGTATGGAAGGAGACGACTGGGCGACCTGAGTGGAAGGACGTTTCAACGCATGGCGCAACCCTGAAAAGCTATTGGGCACAATGGAACTCCCTTCAGGTGGAGGGTGGTGTACTCAAGCGGAAATGGGAAACGGCAGATGGCAGCTCCTATAGGATGCAAACTATACTACCCAAAAGCCGAATCCACGATGTGGTAAAGGAAATGCATGAAGGATCCTCGGGAGGCCACCTTGGTGTTAACAAGACCTTAGCGAAATTGCGGGAAAGGTTCTACTGGCTCCACGCTCGAGAAGACGTAGAGGACTGGTGTCGCAGATGCACAATTTGCGCTTCCGTCAAAGGCCCAAAGCGACGACTGAGAGGACAAATGCAAACCTATAACGTGGGGGTACCGTTTGAGAGGATTGCTGTTGACATCGCAGGACCCTTTCCTGAAACCGATTGGGGAAATCGATATACGCTGGTTGTAGCCGATTATTTCAGCAAGTGGCCCGAGGTCTACCCCATTCCCAACCAGGAAGCAACTACCGTAGCTGAACAGCTAGTGTTAAATTGGGTCAGTAGGTACGGCGTACCTTGCGAATTACATTCGGATCAAGGCCGAAACTTTGAGTCACTAGTTTTTGGCGAAATGTGCGAGCTGCTCGGAATACGGAAAACGAGGACAACACCGCTGCATCCCCAATCCGATGGAATGGTCGAACGTTTCAACGGCACGCTCAATAAACACCTTGCCAAGATGGTTGACGAGAACCAAAGGGACTGGGACCGACACATCCCATTATTTTTGATGGCGTACAGAGCTGCCGAACATGCATCGACGGGCCAAGCCCCAGCCAAAGTCATTTTTGGAAAGACTATTCGTCTGCCAGCCGATATAAAGTTCGGAACACCCCCTGAGAAACCCCAAACGGTCTCGGAGTACGCAAGTGATCTAAGACAACGGTTGAACCAGATACATCGGACAGTGCGAAAACACCTCGAATCGGCTGCTGACCGCATGAAGACCAGGTATGATCTAAAGGCTAATTCTACTGGCTTCCAGCAAGATGACCTGGTGTGGCTTTATAACCCGCAACGGCGAAAGGGTAGGTCTCCAAAGTTGCAACATAATTGGGAGGGACCATACCGAGTTACAAAGCGAATCAACGACGTCGTATACCGAATACAGGAACATCGTAAGCCGAGAGCTAAAATGAAAATCGTGCATCTGGACCGTCTTGCCCCATATTACACCCAGGGAGAATTGACTACAAATAGCGACACATCTTTTCGGGGCGAAAAGAACTGAGGTGGGGGCAGTGTTACATGTACAAATAATTACATGTACAAATAATTCTGCGAGCTACTGTCGCAATTGTTTTCACAACAATGAAGAACACGAATTCACTCGAAACTACGAGAACCCAACAAACATGATCAACATCTGCAAGTGACGTCACTCCATTGATGAATTTGCTCGAATCTACCAGGTAGAACGTTCGCAAATGTGCGAGAAATGGGTGAATAGGTAGAGACCCTATATAAAGGCGAGCTGAATGAATGGGGGGAACCATTCATTCGACCGCGATAAGAACTGCGAAAGTGTGTAGGAAGTGTGTTTCGTAATAGTGAAGTGATTTAGAAGACAATTGCGATAAGAAATTTATGGACAAGTGTTAGATTTTATTTTAATAGTGAAAATTAAAATTAGTGAAAGTGTTAAACTGATTATTGTGCATTTTCTTGAATTAAATAAACTCTTTTAACTTAAATTAAAAGACATTGCGTTTTCACTTTCCCGGAACGTTAAAATTATAGGCCGCGAACCAATAACACGCGACAATATATATATATATATATATATATATACACAAAAAATAAGGTGATATTTGAATTTAAATTCCACGCGTCAAAGGATTTGGAGAATTATTTTTTTTAGGTTGGTAGTACTGTCAGTGACATCTATGTCAAATTTACATATCAAAATATTCATTAGTGTTTGAGATACGCGTCGTTTTATGAGCTGCTAAAAGTGAGTTTTTCGTTTTTTGCAATGTCGAAATTTATTGAATTTGCATTAAATTTTGTTTGCGGAATCAATTTTCGGCTGCGGATACGTTGAAGATAGTGCAGAAAGCCTTTGGCGATGAGGCTATGTCTAAAAGAATGTTTACAAATGGTAAAGTGAGTTCCAAGCCGGCCGTGAACGTGTCGAAGACGAAGAGCGTCCTGGGAGACCATCAACCTCTTCTCTTCTTCGATTATCGTGGTGTTGTGCATTATGAATTCCTTCCGCCGGGCCAAACAGTTAACAAGGAATATTATTTGAACGTTATGCGTCGTTTGCGTAACGCTATCCGCCTAAAAAGGCCGGAATTGTGGAAAGACAATTCTTGGTTTTTACACCACGATAATGCACCATCCCATACTGCACTCGTAGTTCGTGATCATTTCACCAAAAACTCAACCCATATCGTTCCGCAACCAGCGTATTCACCTGATCTGGCGCCGTGTGTCTTTTGGCTGTTCAGTAAACTCAAAATACCGCTCCAGGGACACCGTTTTGATACGATAGAGGAGATTCAAGCCGCAGCGAAGACGAAACTGAAGGCCATCCCGGAAACGACGCGTATCTCAAACACTAATGAACATTTTGACATGTAAATTTGACATAGATGTCACTGACAGTACTACCAACCTAAACAAAAAAAGTCTCCAAATCCTTCGACGTGCGCAGTTTAATTCAAATCATTTTTTGGTCAAAGTAGTATATATATACATGTCTACATATATATATATATATATATATATATATATATATATATATATATATATATATATATGCATATATATATATACATATATATATATATATATAAATATATATATATATATATAAATATATACATATACATATATATATATATATATATATATATATATATATATATATATATACATATATATATATATAAATATATATATATATATATATATATATATATATATATATATAATATATATATATATATATATATATATATATATATATATATATATATATATATATATATATATATATATATATATATATATACTATTATGGAATAGAACGAAGTTTGTGACCGCGCTAGAGGTCGAAATTTTATTTACATTTTCACTAAATTTTTAAGAAAGGTGTATTGAGTAAATATCTTGGCTTAGTTTTTTAATCAGCTAAATCTTTAATCAGCTAAATCGGCCGAGCGAAAGTACAGCTCCGATTTGGATGAAATTTAGTCTGAAAGTTTATTGAGCTGTATGATGAATCTCACAACAAAAAATCCAAAGTACCGTTTTAAATAAAATAGCAGTCGTTCAAAGGTCGAAAAACATTTTAGCAATATTTTAAAACATTTATATGTTATTATGACTACTGAAACATTGAGGTTGACAGAGTGAAATTAAAATGGCGGCAAATTTAAAGATATAATTACCATTTATTATTTTTCTGAGCTCAATTCATGGAATACATGTGTGAGCCAAGTTCAGATATTCAGAAGACATTAATTGATTTCCTGATTATTTTACAGCGCTTGACTTTCATAGTGGAGGCCAAAAAATGGTTATTTGCTTTTAAAAATATGGGCACCTACAAGAAATTCGCTTTTGCCGGCTGGTGGTGCCAACGGGAATTTTTTTCGATATGATCGTAATACAAAGGTTTTTCAGTTTTGTTGCGTTAAATATTTAATGGATGATTAAAGCTTATACTTATGTATTTAAAAATTAATACTCACCGTTATCACTGCGAAAGCATTCTGAAAAGTCATATTAGTAAGGAACAAGAATATTGCTCCATTAATATTCATAACACCATCCTGCGTCAGCTCTTGCCCAAAAAATATAATTCCAATTAGAAGAGCAATCATCTGGAAAATATTAAACAGTAAAATATGAGCGTATAAGTTAAAAATATTGGAGTTTACTTATATTAGCTTGGGAATGTAGTTGAAATATTAAAATATTATTATATATTAATGTATTTGAATTTACAAATAAGTCAAAGTGGAATTGCGTTCAAATGTCATATGTAATTTTCTTTACGTTTATTTGTAAACTGTTAAGGATGTTTTGAATAAAATATATTAGTCATTGTAACTGTTCATCTTCAGAACTTACCACAGTTTGTAGCAGTCGAACTTTAACTAATAAAGGTTCCTTGAGCACAGTCAGCCAAGATCTCCATAGTATGGCTCGCAGTTGAACGAGAAATGTTGCCTTATAATCTGGAGTTGAATCATCGTCTAGCAGACACAACTGCGATGAGTCTTTCCCCTGTCGAAAACTCTGGGATAATTCTTTGGCAATGCTGTAATTTGACAAACGAATTTGATAAATTCTCGAACATTGATGAAGGGGGGATTAGCTTGACTTACTTTCCTACAGCAAAAGTATCGCAAATTTTCCCAACTTTCTCCCTCGACTCGGTTTCTTTGCCTGGGGCAATGGCTAAAGCTTGAATATAAAAATCGGCAGGATTGTAGTTGGCAGGACATGGTGTGCCTTGTCTAGAATATTGAAAAAATGCAAAATTATAAAAATATTACTCATCTGAAATACTACTGCACTTACTGCGCAAAAAAGTCAGCAGCTTGTGTGGGCGTTCCAATAAACGCCACTCGGCCTTCAGCCATGAGCATAAGGCGATCGAAAAGAGTGAAAATTTCTGATGATGGTTGATGAATTGTAACTATTATAGTCTTTCCTTTCTGCGACAATCCTTTAAGTACTTGGAGAACATTATGTGCCATAAATGAATCCAATCCGGATGTTGGTTCATCACAAAGCAACAATGGAGGATCTGTAAGGGCTTCCGAGGCAAAAGCCAGTCTCTTTCGTTCACCACCTGATAGACCTTTTACACGTCCTGGCGCTCCAATAAGAGTATTTTGGCATTTGGATAAGGAAAGTTCCAGTATGACTTGATTTACCCTTTCGACTTTTTGACGGTATGTAAGTGTCCGAGGCATTCGAAGCATTGCCTGGAATATGAGATGTTCACGCGCCGTGAGGGAGCTGATGAAGAGATCGTCTTGTTGCACGTAAGCACATCTTGCACGCATTTGCTTCACGTCCACAGGACATCCATTCAAAAGACGCACAGCGGATGGAGATATTTGAACACCTTGTGGCGAACGGAACGCTAGAGCATTTAAAAGTGTAGATTTACCCGCACCTGAACTTCCCATTACGGCAAGGAGTTCTCCAGGGTATGCTGAACCAAATACTAATGGGATGCAATTTAAAGAAAAATATTTTACACTTTATTTTTTATTTTTGAAAGAATAAAATAAAAGAATTCCACATGAAAATTACAAAAAATAAATGTTTCATTGAGTAATATTTAAACATCTATAAAAATCTAGTGAAAGCAATACATTTAGGAGAAAACGTACCATTTTTTAACAATTGCTTCCTTGGCGCTGGTATTCGCCTCTCGCGGCATATAAGCTCTTTGACTTTCTTGCAAACCCGTACAATAGTGGATCCTTGTGCTTCGTGTACTTCCCCAAATACATCCAAGTTGTACCATATGTATGTAAGTCGTTCATCTTCTACTTTAGTTTCGTTATCGACACTACCATATTTCTTCGGATTAATTAGTCGTATTGCTACGTGTTCCTGATATGCTGAGTTTCTGTTATTGATGTCAGCCTAAGTGGAGGATAAAAGAAAAATTTATTCAACCCTAATAAGTTTTAAATTTAATATGCATCAGGTAAGCTTTGAATGTAAAATTAAAAATAAACTAATGCCTACCACACATTTTTTGCGTGTACAAAATGGGTCAGGCTGCGAAGGGAACTCTACAGGGAGACGGGAGAGCTCACCCCGGATAATATAGTTGCAGTGATGCTCAAATCGGTTGACAAATGGAACCAGGTGGCACATTATGCTCGGGCAGTCCTTAAATATAAAAGGGACTCACAGCAGCCGGGGGCGCTGAGGCTGGGGGATCGCTTTTCTGGCACTCCCTCTTCCCTCCCGCTAGGAAAGGGATTCCCCAGCTTGAAGCGCCCCTCACGGCGTAACAAAACGAGACCTGGCCCGAAGTAATGTGTCAAACGGTTCCAGGCTGGGTTCTCAGGTTGACTGGGGAGGTGTTTAGTGGGTAGTCCAGTCGCCTTCTTGCGAGCATGGGAGTCCCACACTCTGTGCATAAATGGCATTCACCTTCCAACCACAAAAAAACTAATAGCTACGATAATATCATGCGGAAACTTGTTTTAAGCGAAAGCCAAATAAGTGAAGTTAGCCTGCGTAGTGTAGTGGTTGAAGTGCTTGCTGCGTAAGTTGAAAGTCTCTGGTTCAAGTCCTGTTGGTGACAACGATATGTTTTGAGTAATACTTCGGATGGATAATGAGCCTGCTCAGTTATGATACGCACTGGTTTGGAATCAGAACGTATCATAGTTGGAAGGGCACACGGCCAAGTGTGGTCCTGAGTAAATCACATTTTCAAGTCGACAGCTTACTTTCTTTACATGTTTCATATGTGGTTCATATTGTATCATAATCGTCAAATAGTAACTCCATTCGCCCAGCATCAGCTTTATAAGTTCTGATTTAAATTTAATTTTTTAAGGATGCAGCTATACAAGAGAATTTTTGGGAAACTGAAAACACAAAGTCTAAAGAATCAATAGTAAATCCAAAAAGTGAAATATTTGGATGTGATTTTCCACAAATAACAGTATTGGTATCAAGGAATAGGCAATCATCATTGGAAAGAAGACTTGTTGGAGCATTGCAATATATGGTGCAACATCGCTAATCGATGGAAGAACTAATAGAGAGCAGACCACAGATCTTATTTTTAGGCTAAGAGAACATAAATTAAGAGTTGAAAATAAAATTTTTTGAGAACTATGCCAAAAACACGATTTTAGTGGAACCAGTGGACATTAAAGAGCCCCAAGATTATATATGGAAGATTAACAGAATCACAGAATAAACAGACTTAAAATTTCAGTTTCGCATCCAACTCAAATCAACTATGTGCCTCTGGGTATTCCCAGTTAACTTACTTTGCTTGTTTTAAACATGTTTTAATAAAGGATAACGAGCACTTGCATAAATCTTTAAAAGAAATGTTTAAGGGTCAGTTCCTGTAAGACCTTAAAAAATTCATTTGCGCTGTCTGCCTGCATTGAAAAAATAAACTCAGCTTGCTGACCTTACTTTCTTGAAAAGATTCTTTTTGGCACAAAGCAAAAATTGTTGAAAAACTAAAACTAAACTCGATCAATTTAATTCGAATTCAGTGAGAAAATGCTGTAAAGTTTCAGTTGCTATGCTGGTCGCACTAAAATATTTTTGGTAATAGTAACCAATTTCCTGAAATTCGGAAAACCATAATATTGGTTATAATCGATGCTGACACTGGAGTAATTATTTCCGATAGAGATGACGCAAATGTTAAAAATTTGAATGTTTACAACATAACCGCAGGTAGGGTTAGTAAATGCTTTTAAATTGCAAATTATCCTGGTGCTTTAAGAGAAGACGATGTTAATAAGTTAATGGTTGGAAAACAAGAACTTGAAGAAAGTACTGATACAAACAATGCGCACGTAATACAATGAGATATCATTTTTTTGGAAATCTAGATTCTTATGGGCAACTAACTTTAATTTTAATATTATCGTCTAAAAACCCACTGTTCCATACAGTACATACCAGTATTAGCTCTTAACCCCCTTATAAAGAGTCCGCTTCTAAAGATAGTTCAGTTGGTCACCCCAAAGAAAACAAAAAAGCCCCTAGTTCCATGTCAACCTATTATTTTAATTCTGTTGCGTGATTCCACTTGAACTATATCAGGAGAAGCCTTAAGCTGTTTGAACGTTCATTCATTGTTTTTTTTCTAGTTGGGGTTGAATACCATTAGTGCACTGAGTGTGAGGCTCTCATGCTCGCGAGTGCTGAACTACCTACTAAAACCCTCCCCTGTCAACGTGAAAACCTAGTCTGGAACCGTGTGACACATTATTTCGGGCCAAGTCTTGATTCGCCACACTGTAAGGCGCCTGCAAGCTGGAGGGTTCCTCCTCTCGTTGGAGAGGATGGACGAAGAGGAGTTGTTAGTCAAGCGATCCCCAACCCCTACGTCTTCAGCTGCTGTGAGTCCCTTTTATTTTTTAGGTCTGCCCGAACATAATGTTCCACATGGTTCCATTTGTCAACCGATCCTAGCGCGACTATACTATCCAGGGTGAGCCCTCCCATTCAGTCTTGCATGCGCAAGATTGGTAAGCTACAGAGCTACGTCAGGACCCCCTAACGTAGCCTGTCCCATTCTGTGAACGCAAAAAATGTGTGGCAGGCATCGTCTTTCTCTCCTCGGAAAAACCGGCAGTCGAGGGATTGTGACTTATCAATCTTGTGCAGGTAAGACTGAAAACACATATGCCTGCTCACCATGCCGTCAATTTAGCTACGGTCTCAGATCCGGTATGAGGCACGCAGTTTACATTCTCTTCGTACAATTCATCCAAGACTGCTGCCAATCGTTGAGTGAACCCTGTCTATTCTCGCGGGCAGGTACTTCACCGCTAGCTTCGATTCAATTAGTATGTCTCCAATACTGATCTGACTTACTTTAGTGATTCTCTTTCTTGTCAAAATGACCACTTTGGTTTTTTCCAGTGCTAGACTGAAACCAGGAGTAGTCATCCAGTCTTCCACTTGGTGTAGTAGCATACCAAGCCTAAGTTGCACATACAATGACTAGCGCTTCATTACAATCCACATAGCCGATCAGCCGTGACGCACTTGGTTTCTCCATTTTCAGTAGCACATCACCGGAGGCCTGGAGAGCCTTTGAGTGCCCACAAGGGACTGGGATCCATGCTGCTACATGTGGTAGGATCCAGCAACTCACGCATCATACGAACAATCGTTATTCAACCAACGTGAGCTATCACTCTTGAAGAGTTTGTTGGGCGTCATGGAAGCGCGTTTTCAGGCCCTCGAGACACTTGGCCATAAAACAAAAGAACCGGAGATCAACCGTAGACAAGCCACCAAGTCAACTGTGGCCACCAATACAGTTTTTTGGTGTTTAGTGTGTGAGTAGGATCACCTGCTTAACTAATGCCCGGATTTCCTCAGGATCACTGCGAAAAAGAGACTATGTTTCATGCGCGCTAAGAAGCTGTGCGTGAGTTCCCTTCGAGAAGGACATCAAGCAGTGTTCCAAGAATCATAACACCCTGCTATACCTGCCTGGAGACAACAATCCCAAACAGACAAAGATGATATCCTCAAGCACAACAGTGCCGAATCAAGACTCAAAACCGCAAACTAATGCAGAACCGCCATCGCTCGCTTTAACAATTCTAATGGAGTTCCGAACCCAAGGACTTGTACTTCTGGGCACAGCCATAGTCAGGCTGGCCACCAAAAATGGGAAGACGATGGATTGTCGAGCTGTGCTGGATTCGGGCTCACAAGTAAACCTATTCACCAAAAGAATCATCAAATAATTGGGTTTATCATCGACACCACACTTTGCCCTCATTGAAAGGATAGGCGGTGGTACTGAGAAGGCATACCAGAATGTGAACTTCGGCCTAAGATCCAGATTATCCGGATATGCCACGCTGTTGGAAGCCTACGTCATAGACAAATTATATCACCGCAGCTGTCTCAGAACTTGAACTTAACGGGATGACACATTCCCAATAACATAAGGCTGGCAGATCCAGACTTCCACCGAACGGAGCGCATCGACATGTTGCTGAGTGCCAAACACTTTTACGAGGTTCTAGCCATTGGACAAATAAAGTTGGGCCGACAGCTCCCAGGGCTCCAGAACACGCTCCTAGGGTGGATTGTAGCCAAAAGAGTGATCACACCTCAAGTGTTTTCCGTGACATGCGGCATCCTGGCAGAAGATAACCAGCTTAATCAGCTCATCAAGCGATTTTGGATGGTCAATGAAGTACAGGATCTGTAGCACAACCTTACGTTGACTGAAAAGGCTTGCGAAGCACATTTCTATCAGACAATGATGTTAAACATCCATTCAGCAAGAATTCTGAGACGTTACGTGTGGCCACTAGTAGATTCATTGCCTTGGAGGGTTCACTGGAGAGGAACCCTGACCTACGACTTCTATACGAGGACTTCATGGAGGAGTGTTTTCAGCTTGGGCATATGGAGGAGGTGACGTCGCAGTAGCATGAGGAATTACGATACTTCCTTCCACATCATTGTGTCCTGAAGCCTGACAGCAGTAAATCCAAGCTGCGGGTGGTTTCGGATGCATCTAGTGAGACGATTACAAATTTTTCGTTGAATGATGTCCTTTATACAGGGCCTACTGTTCAGGATGACCTTTTTGCGATACTCCTGCTATTTAGAACGCCTTGTTTCGTATTCACCGCCAACATTGAGAAGATGTATCGGTAGATAATGCTCCATCCTGTAGACTGTCGGTAGTATGGCTTAATTTGGAGAAATATGTCAACGCAACCGGTGCGATACTATCAGTTGAAAACAGTAACATACGACAAAACGTGTGTTCCGTATCTAGCTACAAAATATCTACAGGTTCTAGCACAAGAGAACCAGCAGAAAGTTTTCCTGGGCAGCAGCGCGTTGGAGTAGTATTGCTATATCGACGACGTCATGACCGGGGCAGACAGCTTATAGGAGGCATTTCGCAAACAGGCGGAGCTATGCACCATAATCTCGAGCGCATTTGCGCAAATGGTGTGTTAACCATCCTCTATTATTGAAGCAGATTAAACCTGGGGTCCAGCTAGACTTCAATAGTTTACACGAGGACTACATTGAGACGTTAGGAGTCATCTGGCGTTCGAAGACTGACGAGTTCCAGATCCAAATCAACCTGGATCCAACCGATGCGAAGTTGTCCAAGAGGACGATGGCATCTGATATAGCCGGAATGTTCGATCCATTTAGCATTCTGACTCCTGTGATAGTAGCAGCCACACTATTCCTGCAGGAATTATGGCGATTTGAATTAGATTCGGATGCAGCATTACCAATGGGGATACATACACAGTGGTCTGTCATTATTGCAACAGGCCTGATTTTCTCGTCACACCAGTACATGCGAGAAACCCGTGCAAGTACAGTTGCACACTTTTTGTGATACCTCCGAGAAGGCATATGGCACAGCGATATACATGCAGTCAACCCTGTGGAGCGGTCAAGTCGTCGTCAGGTTGCTGTACGCCAATCAAGACACTAACTGTTCCACGCCTAGAATTGTGTACGGTGAAACTAGGCGCTGAGCTTACATGTTAAGTTAAGACAGCGCTCAATCTGCAGGAGGTTTTTCAGACATTCTGGACCGATGCCGAGATTGTCTTGGGTTGAATCAACTCTACTGCGTCATCGTACAATACCTTTGTCGCGAATAGGGTCTCGGTCATACAAACCCTCTAAAGGTGGGACCGATGGCGACACGTAGCGTCTGAAGACAACCCAGCTGACATCCTGTCACGTGGGATGGCGCTGGCTGAATTGAGCCGCTGTAGTATGTGGTTGCAAAGACCACCATTTTTAGCCAGGGCAGAATCAGTTAAGCCTTCCGAGTATCAAAGTAGGGGCCCTTACGCTTTGGAGACGAAACGGAGCAAGACCGCTATGGTAGCGTCAGAGGCTCCTGAAACACAATTCATTCAGAAGATCCAACACTTCAACTCCTTCAAGAGGCTGTAGCGCATAGTGGCCTGCATGATGCAGTTTATCTGTGGTCTCAAGGCGGCAGTCAAGCAATCTCAACTAACAAATCAAGCGCCCACGAGTGATGAATTACCCACAGCCCTGGAGATCATTGCAAGGTATGTAGAACCACAAACTTTTAACTGCGAACTTAAAGAGTCTGCAGGCACAGTCCGTTGGTGGGACTGGCACCATTCCTAGATCTAGAGGATATAATCCGTGTCGGTGGGAGGCTGAAGGCTGCCAAGATCACGTTCAATGCCAAACATCCCATTTTATTACCGTTCAAACATCCGTTTCATTGGACGACGAGGACATGCCGAAACCTATTTTACGACAACGCTACCAACTTTATGGGAGCTCACAACCAGCTATCAGAATAGTCATCCTCATTATATTCCAATGAAGCGCGTCGAGAAGTAACAACGGCGTACTCCAGCCAGGAAATCAACTTCCATTTCATCCCTCCACGCGCTCTTCATTTTGGCGGCTTGTGGGAGGTGGCGGTCAAATTATCGAAATATTTGATCCATCGAGGGGTTCTGTCAGCGGCTCTCACCTACGAGGAGCTGCATACCTTAGTGGTTGAGGTGAAGGCTATCCTCAATTCTAGACCTTTGACTTCTGCACATTTTTTCGTCGGAGAACCCTTCACAGCCATGGTGGATGGTCACACAGAGCCAGTCGCCGAAGGTCTCGATGCCCAGTGGAAGCTAATCAATCACCTCAAACTCGGATCCGGGAGACGATGGAAGCACGAGTACTTGGCACAGTGGCAGCATTGTGTCGAGTGGAGACCCCAATGCGATCCCGGAAACACTGATCATCATAAGCGAAGATAACACCCCATCGGTCAAGTGGCCACTGGGGCGAATTATCAAAACCGACGAAAGCGCCGATGGTTTCGTACGAGTTGCTGATGTCAAAACCGCCTGCGGAACTTTGAATAGGCCAATACACAAACTGGCCCCGTTAAAAGTACTTGACGACGCACAGTCTAACAAAGATCCAAGTTCCCCTCACTTGACGAAGGAAGGGTCCCAGATCAGTGGTGAAGACATCCCGAGGATAAGGTGGCGATCGATGCGAACTGGCAAGTCAATTCTGACGCTCCTCTTGATGTGCTTTCTAGCTCCCATAGCGCACGCCTCTCCAACACAAGGCTCAACAACCAGACCCCATACGGATCTGTATTTTTAACTATCAGGTCGAGTCTACTTATCATCCAGCGAGTGGAAGTCGCTCATTTATTATGATTTGGGACCGTATTGGTGGGAATCGGCTGTTCTACAGAACGGAACGAACCTTGTGGACTCTTTCAACGACTCCACTCATTTCACTGAGTCTGCAAATGAAATCGAGGAACTGCGACGACAACTACAAGGGCAAGATGTTTCATGGACCGATCAAGGGACCGACCACGACATCCACCAGTACACCATCGGCTACCTGGGTATTCTCGGATTAGTCATACTGGTGATCTACCTCCGCTGGCGTTCCTGCAAACAACAATCCAACCTGCATTTCCAACCACCAGTGCCGTTACCTAGACGCTACAGCTTACCACACACTTTGGAGTAAGTTGAATGGACCGTTCAATGGTTGGGGCACCCATCATGGCCTGATCTGGCAACACAAACGCTTCAACCAACTTACATAGTTATTTAAGGTTAATTAGCACTGTAATAATTAGCCCATTCGTAATGAATTCGACTTATTTACTTGATTTATCACTTGATCGATCTTTTTAATTCAGCTCACCAAATTCAAATTCAATTAACCACAAAGCGAAAATACTTTAAGTTTCGAATACCACATTTTCATTTTTATCAATAGAGTAACCCATTTTTCATTCATTTTTTTATTTGGCCAACACAAAAGCTTATTCTTTGTTCAATTGTTGGGTTGGGTCGATATACGAGGGTCATTCAACAAGTACTTAGCCCACAGAAAAAAAACGAAAATTTTGGAAAGGTGCCAATTTATTTTTCCACATAATCTCCTTCAGGCTCGATACACTTGACCCAGCGATGCTCTAACTTTTTCAACCTGTCCAAAAAATACATTTTCTCGAGGGCTCCAAAATAGGCCTCCGTGGTGGCGATGACTTCCTCATTCGACCCAAATCTATTCTCGGCGAGTGTTTTTTCAGGTTTGGAAACAAAAAGTAGTCACAGAAGGCCAAATCGGAGAGTACGGTGGATGGGGCAGCAATTAGTAGCGCAATTCGACCGATTTGGCCATGGCGACGGTAGAGGTGTGAGCCGGTGCGTTGTCGTGGTGAAACTGCACTTTTTCTTCACCAAGCGGGGCCACTTTTTCTTCAATTCGACATCAAATCGGCCCAATAAGTCTGATAGTAGCGCCCCGTGATTGTTTTACCCTTCTCGAGGTAATCGATGTGGATCACACCTTGTGAATCCCAGAAAACGGTGGCCATCATTTTTCCGGCCGATCGAACAGTCTTCGCCTGGTTGGAGCACGTTCGCTGGGTGAAGTCCACTGTTTCGACTGTTCCTTGGTCTCTGGTGTGTACCAGTGAATCCATATTTCGTCGACGGTCACGAAATGACGCAAGAACTTCGCCGGATTGCGCTGAAACAGCGCCAAACACGTCGTCGATGTGGTCTCGCGGTTGCGCTTGTTTTCCGGTGTGAGTAAACGCGGCACCCATCGCGCCGACAGCTTGCTCATGCCCAGTTCTTCGTGTAGAATATGATGCACCGTTCCTTCTGCGATGTCCACAGTCTCAGCTATCTCGCGAACCTTCAATCAACGGTCTGCCAATACGAGACCGTGGATTTTTTTAACGTTTTCCTCCGTAGCAGCCGTTTTCGGAGTACCTGGGCGTGGCTCATCAAAAACCGACGTGCGGCCACGAACAAACTCGTTGAACCAATTCTTGACGGTCGCCATCGAAAGAGAAGAGTCACCGTACACAGCATCCAAGCGATCTTTGATTTTGCTGCGCGTTTTCCCTTCCAAAAACAAGAATCTAATCATTGAACGATATTGTTCTTTTTCCATTTTTGTACCACCGACCGGCACGCTTGCTTCCAAAGGCTATCAAAACAAAACTAATCAAGGGCATTGACTGAAACTTTGACAAGAATGTACTGCACAATGGTAAAACTCTTTTGTAATAACTGTGCCATCGGGCGGTGAGGCTAAGTACTTGTTGAATGACCCTCGTATTCTGCGAATTCTGTCCTGATGCGTCTTGTTCCAATTGTTGGTTATTCAGTATCTCTGTATTATTAAAAAGAAAGTAAAATAACTTTGTTTATTTGATATCCGCAGGCCAATCCTCTTTTTTCTTTAAAAGCCGTCGGGCCTTGCTTAGTTGTGTGAGCAGACGCGTTTCGACTACTTTGAGTCATCTTCAGTGTCCACTGACACTGAAGATGACTCAAAGTAGTCGAAACGCGTCTGCTCACACAACTAAGCAAGGCCCGACGGCTTTTAAAGAAAAAAAAAAAAAAAGTAAAATAAAGCTAAATTTTTAAAGTCTAAAAAATAATAAAATCGAAGTTCGGGACAAAAGAGTCCCAGCGCAAACACCAACTTCTCGGATATTTGTCGTTGTTGTACTCATAAGGAACTACCTCATGATTTTTTTCAGATTTTTCGGCCCACAGGTGTCCAATCGAGAGGTGGGAGGACACGATTTTTTCATGATCTTTCGCTTTCTCTGCCTACCCCGTAATCCATATTACAATTTGAGAGATCTCGACAAGACCCTTCATTTGATACCCAACTCTACTATCTTCGGGGAAAAAATAGTTTTCACATCTTTACATCGCAGGAACCCCCTTGAAAGCTTTTCAATTTTTTGAATACGGAACTAGATCCTGAGAAAATTTGCTGTGACATTCTAACGCATGGACGGGCGGACAGGTACCGATTTTATTAGGGTATCTTACAACGTTTTTACAAAACCCTAAGAACCAAAGGTTCGAATTTGAATTGTAACTTTTGCAACTTTATATTTTTAATGGAACATGCAATGTTATTATATAATATAATATTTAATACAAATCGACGAAGACATATACGAGTACTTGTCTTTATACAGAATAATATGTCAGAAAATAAATACGATTTACATGAATTGCGCTTTCTTTTATTTTTCGAAATTTGACAATTTTCTTGCATCAGCTTTCAGATCAACCACTCCCTTCCACTCCCTTCCTCTCCCTGCCCCCCATGCTCGATTTCTGGATCGGCCACTATTTGTAATTTTAAGACAATATTTGATAATAGTGATAAACATTTCCATCTTTGTATAAGATGCAGTCAATGCTCTGTAATGTTAAATAGTGATAAGAATTTGAGCATTTGAAATGGTAAGACAAAGTGTGCAAATAGAAAAGAACCTTTCTATCTTTGTAGACGTAAGTTAAAGACAATAATTTAGTTACAACCATTTTTAGTATCAGGAACTAATGCGAACGATCTCATTCGTAACTTTGATTTTCGAGCAAAAAAGTCTAAAGTAGAATTATAATTTGAATTTTAAAACTTTCTTTTTTCCTTAACTTTTTCTAAAACTGTCATATGGCCAAGGATTATCTCACAAATTTTCTCGGATCGACACGAACACATAACTATAGTTTTGGAAAAAACCACTGAGATGGATGGGCAGATAGTTTTATACTATATAAATGTTGATATCTGAATAGGGTTTTGTAGTTTCGTGTAACTCGCTGAAGATAGTCCTACTCTCATTCGTAATCATTAGAGGGTAAACGATATACATAATAAACGCATGTTGCAAAACTGCATTAAAAAGAAATTTATTTAAATTTTGTGCTATTTTAGTTTTATCGAAATTTATTTTTGATCGGAATCATTTGGTCTGGCTCAGTGGGCAGTTCATAAAACTAAATTATAATTAAATAAACTAAGTTTGGAAAATGGATGTCGATGAAAAAGAGGCATTAAATTTTCTGTCAGATTAAGTAGAGACCGTAGAAAACTGCTATAAATCATAACTTATCCTTGCAGAGGGAACATTCTCCTTGCTAATGGAACTTTCTCTGATTTGTATATTGTATTAAATAACTCAAAGTCAGTGAACTATGCATTTGTATTGAAATAAACCGTAAGAAATAATTGACATGGGAAATCCCATTGTAATTCGATAAAAGTTTATTGAACTCTATGAGTAGTATTAAATTTCCTTCTATATCCTTATCTAATACAAGCATTACCTCATAGTTGAGGCTTGTTTCATTTTACGTATGTAGGTATCATTTGTGCTGACTTTGCAATGGAAACTATGAGGAAAACCATATGATATTTCCGTATCATATAATGAGAGATTACGATTTAAAAATTCAAAATAATTAATTTGAGTTCTTGCTCACGCTTCCTCTCTAAAACAATCTTACAAAAGATTGGTTACATTCAATTCAAATCATCAAAAAAGTTCAATACGTATTAAATTCCCCTATCTCATAAAAATCTGAACTGGGTTCTGTGGTAAAATTGCAAATAAATGATATCTTTCTCAGGTCATATGTGTTGATTTCTTAAAACCTTTGAATGCGGTGTTATTTGATCGGAATCATTAATAACCGCAAATGTGGTTACTTTGCTTGATTTCACTGAATGTGCCAATTGGAAATCATAACACGAGTCTCCCTTTCAATTGATGTCACAACGAGGTGATAAACTAGTGATTATTTAATAGTTTTTCATTAAATAGTTTTAATAACATTTGGGCTTAAGTAAACAAATTCTTAAATGTAGTTTTTTTTCTATTTTTGATTATGGTGTAAAAAAAAATTGAAATCTTTCCAGTCTAATTTCATGGCAAGGTCAAAATAGTGCCATGTGTTTTTCTATCTTTGGATGTCGTTCTTCGGGTCACATTGCGGTCCAGTTGTGATCATCAACTTTATAAAGGAAAAAATTACTATCAGCATTTTTTATTTTCATTTCCGGATAGAATAAAGAATGAAAAAGTAGACATTTAGTAAATGTTATAAATTAAACGTGAAATTGTGCGTAATCTTGACTTTGAAGAAAATATTTCATTCATGAATTGTGAAATGATTGCAATGATATTCAAAGTATAAATAAATAGGAAAATGATATAAATAAAGGCCTGATATCAATAACTCATTCTAAACATTTTTGAATTGGTCTAATTGTTTGTTGTTATGATTTGGTAGTATATCTTCTCGATAGGACTCGTATTGAAACTAATAATACGACCACCGATGCAGATGGAAATAGGATTACATGTGATGGATTATAGGAACTTGCCCTGATGGAGCTCATTTTGAATTAGCAAATCCACCAAACCCTGAAAGAGGATCTCAGGCAATACTTTCCGATTTTAAATCAAGCCTGAATGGCGAATTCATTCTTCATTTAAATAAAACATTGACCTGCGACCTCATATCGAGCGGTAATTGTCGTGATTATTTGGTCGGCTATGAAGACTTGTTACGCGAAAAATCTGCAGTCAGATTTTCCCTGGTGTGACCACGAAGATCGCCGGCCAAATCGTTCAGACGAGTCATGGGGCACTCCAGGGTCTCCTGATTCCTTGAGCACAAACTCTCGACTAGGGCCGTTCCAAGAAGAAAAACGAAATTATCTAAAGTTAGGAAAATTTAAGTCATACCATCAAAAGGTCTCCTAGCTTAAAAATCAAATCTAATCTAATCTGGTCAGTGGACACTTGGACGTGAGCACTGAATATTTTTGCGACCCGAAACGTGTTGGTTTCTCGGGAACAGAATAAATGAAACTTGCAGACTTCAATTTCATTTCACATTCTCCTGTTATTTTCAATAGTACAAAACATTTTTTTTTAGAACTACGATAAATCCTCGATCATATATAAGAACATTAGAGAAAATTGCGCAATTTTTAAAAAAAGAATCCTCGTAGTTTCTTACCCTAACTGTTGGAGGCCCCTTCCTACTACCATTCCAAACCCCAGCTTTCAGCTATTTCCAACGATACAAACGATTCCCTAGCAAAACCTGCAAACGTCTTCTGCTTACACTAGACCCAAGCACGCAATTTCTCAACCTTTTAAGCATTTCATTTTAACAGAGGACATTACATTGGACATTGGGATCAGAATGGGTACTGAGCTTCTTCAGAAAGAACCAGTGAATCACTTATTCATTTCAGCTATGATTGTATCCTCTATCATCATATCCCGATAGGACACAGGATTATAGTTAGGATACCAAAACCATAATCACAACACGAATATATAACTTGATTTAAATTATTATAATTCTTTTTACTTTGGTTAGAGACATCAACTACAATAAAAAGAACACACAAATTTCAAATTGGAATAGCGGATTACATAACTATAACTAGTTAGAGGATATTTTAAGTTAGTAAACAAACACAAATGGAAAAGAAAAAGAAGAAGCTCAACTCGTATTAATTTTTTAACTGCTTAAGGATTTTTGATTTCATATTATAATTGCGTAACTTCCCAGGCAGCAACAAATTGTCGCTGGTATAAGAGAAGTTATTCAAGATATACAAATCTGAATATTATTTATTAAAAAGAAAAGAAATCCAAATACCGCGACCGAAAAATATCAGCTTTATTCAGTTGTTTAAAAAGCTTAAACTTGGTTTTTTTGAGGTTGATAGTTAATTTATTCCATAACAACCATGAGCTGTACTTCATTAAATCAGCATTTATTTTGCGCTCTAACGCACGAGATGACGTATCAGAAAATGAAAGCAATGTATCATCAGCATAGACAATATATTTTCCTTCCAAATTTGAGAAGTAAGTATTATAAATATATAAAATAAAAAGAGTAGGACCCAGTATAGAACCCTGTGGAACACCAACATTAATCGTAAACTTTTCACTCATTTGTTGATTTACACGTACAGAGATAGTTCTGTTATTCAAAAAGCTTTCAATTAATTCCAGTGGTGAGCCTCCAATGCCCAGTTCATTTAAACATTGCAGTGGAATCGAGGGATCAACCGTATCGAAAGCCTTAGTAAGGTCAACGAATATGGCCGCAACATATTTGCTCTTATCGAGTTCATTATTGATGAACTGTAAGGCATCAGTACTAGCAGATGTAGTGCTTCCTTTCTCAACAAAGCCATATTGGTTTACATCGAACCCTAATGAGTCCCAACAAAGTTTACTATTCGTTTGTTAAGAATTTTTTCAAATACCTTACTCAAAGTACTAGTTAAGCTTATCGGTCTGTAGTTATTAGGATCATTCTCTTCACCTGATTTGAAAACAGGAATATTTGCTGCATCTTTAAACTCTCTAGGAAATATTCCCATCGACATAACATTATCGAACTCGGAGACAACATGTGGAGTTATTATAGCACTGACAAGTTTCAAATCTTTAGCCGAAATGTCATCACCTCCAGCAGCAGAGTTTCACAAAGAATTAATGCATGCCATCAATTCACCATCATTGGTTGGTTCAAGAAAAATAGACTTAGGATTGAAGGGAATGTGCTTTCTATCAAATTTGGCAAGATTAAATTTTTGATCTAGTTCTTCTACAAGCTTTTTTACCCACCGACCCAAAATGATCCCCAAGCGAATCAACAGAAATATCCGAGCCACATTTCTTAGCCCTATTAAAGCGAATCCCTGTTTAGAATTTGCCATATTTTTCTTGAATTTCCATCAGCTACATTTATCTGATTATTTAAGACATTTCTTTTAGCGGACCTAATCAACGAGTTAACCCTATTCTTTTGTCGTCTGTATTTCAAATTTAATATAGAGTTGTTCTGGCTAAATAAAGCTTTCTTTTTTCTAATTTCCCGAAGCATCTGACTTGTTATCCAATTATTATTCCTAGTCCGAATCATTCTGATTGAAGTAGCTGCTTCTTTAGAGTTTTGAATAATTTGTATAATGTCAGAAATTGATAAA
The DNA here is from genome assembly GCA_963969285.1 of Odontomyia ornata. Taxonomy (NCBI): domain Eukaryota; kingdom Metazoa; phylum Arthropoda; class Insecta; order Diptera; family Stratiomyidae; genus Odontomyia; species Odontomyia ornata. The sequence continues at coordinate 404,874,857 of OZ017739.1, read as the reverse complement.
TTATGATCGTAGGCCATTAATTTACTTCTAACTAATTCAATAAATTTAATCGTATTTAAAATAAATTTTTTTTTAACCATAGGCACTAAGACTTTCCCCAATCCTTCCAATGTAATAAGTAAAGTTTTATGGTCAAGTTCCGGCCAATCATCATATTTAATATTAAAAGATACAATCTGATTATTTATAGTTGTGACAGCATGATCAAAGAGGGATACACTATTTTCTGTTACTCTAGTAGGAAGGTTATTCGTTAGTTGCACCACTCATATGTAGCATATTTAAATAATTTAAGCTAAAATTATTATTTTTTTCAAGAATATCGATATTAGTGTGAGCTACTACCATCAGGTTTTCGTAAATATGATATATACCGTCCAAACATTCAATAAACTTACTGCAATTCTCGTTAGGGGCCCTATAAAAAGCACGAATATTGACAATTCCCTTATCACTATTGAGAGAAACAACTAACATATTATAACAACCATCAACCAGAAGGGCTCTATACCTGATTCTATCTTTGATATAAATCGCAGTACCACCTCCTGGAGAGTGGTCCCTGCAGTTATGAATTGCATTATAACCATCAAGATTGTAAAGGGCAACTTTATTAGTGGAGATCCATGTTTCGTTAAGAATAATAACATCCAAATTCTCATGCGAATTACAAATTGCCTCAATATCACTGAATTTATTCTTTATGCTTCTGATATTAGCATAGAATATTTTCAAGTTGGTGATACTACTCATATTTCGGAGGAATAATTTATTTTACTCTGAAAAATTCTTACAGCTTTGAGGCGCTCAGGGCAATCTTTCTCATGGGCTGGATGTGAGGGTATATGGTCGTTCATTAATAACTGGTGTTTTCCATCTTCCACGAACGTTTCTTTTCCTTGAACATTTCCCCGAATTTCAATTCAGGTTGGCCCATAAACAGTTGTTCAGCAACATTCGACTTCCACCTGTTTTGTAACAAGTCGACCAGCAGCAATGGGTTTCCCCATATTTTGAGCAACATTGATCGTAAACTGGTCCGAAGTGAACTGGTTCGAACAGTCAGTAGTGTTATTGTTTTGATGGCAAGTCGAAATGGCTTTCGCGCAGGAGTGTTCACGTTCCCTGGAGAGTGTCTTGGGACGCACTGTCGAGTGTCAGGTAGCGCAAGATGGCAATTAACAACTACCGCAAATTGCTCATAGATGGTCGAGCAGTACTTACTTTTCCACTTGTCGTGATTGTTTGTATGAATTTCCCATAGACCATAAGTTGGCGCCAGACTTACATTTGCTGTGTGCTCCTGTTCTTGTGTGTATTTTGCTAGTCTAACAAACGCGTTTGTGTAGCGTGAATTATTTCCCAGAGACTTTGTACTTTTTATGTGATTTCATTCCATTAGCATTTCATAATCGGCTGCATAACTTTGATAAAATATGGCCAAATCCACGTTATTTATTGTTGGACATGTTTTGATTGCTTATTCTTAGTAATCAATGGCTTCATTGTATGCTCCATTCCTGAAACAAATATTGCTGTCATTTTTGTATTGGTGAGCTTGAGGCGTGAGTCTCTCGTTTTTTTCTATTTCTTGTTTCTCTATACAAGGAGGATCTTTCCTGCTGGCTGATGGTGTAGAATTTCTACTGATTGAGATTGGTTTATCTGTTAAGCGTAAGGTAGAGAAGGAATCACTGACATCTTTAGCCACCTGGTCTTCCTTTGCAACTTAACTGGTACCAGAATCTTTCCCAAGACCTTACGTTATCCTTCATTATCCAATCAAACTGCTTTTTGCGTAATACTCCGATTTTCCGCAATCGCAACCAGTCTTCGTTACTCGCAATTGCGGTAGAGGCCCCTGAGTCGACCAAGCCCGCGAATTTGTTTCCCATAATTTCAACACCTAACCCAAACCCTGGGTAAATAAATATGCGATAAGCTAGGGGACCTTTAGATTGTAGGACTTTAGTTTTCCTGACTTCAGATAGTTAGCGTTTTTGGTTCTCTTCTTGGAATAGCTCTGGTCAAGAGGTCGTGCTTCAAGTGGTAAGTTGAACCTGAGGATAAGGAAATTCAGCACGTAGCGCCCCGTGACCAATCTGCGTAGGTTGGCTGGCAATCTCCGCGGTACTGCCGTACGGCACCTATAAAATTTGGTTGCAGATCTGTTGCGTAGCATTTTCGTCGCCCAATGTGAGGCGGGAACTCACGACCGGGAGATCAAGACTCTCATGCTCTACCGACTGAGATTGATTTAGCTTTTAAACTTTTTATCGCTTTTGCTCTTTCTGTTGTGTTTCTGCTTGTTTTATGTAGATATAATGGCCAATTCCAATTACTACAGGCGTGCCGATAAGAAGAGCCAGCTTTCAATTAGGAAATTATTGTGAGCTTGTATTTCCGGTAGTCATCATTGTAAAACAAAGTGAAAGCGATCAGAGTTCTAAGTAGCTCTGTTAGTCGATACACGCCAAATAAATTGGGCCAAGCCCCCGTCCAGCGTCTTAATGATAGTAAGAATCAGCCCAGAACTCAACGACGGAATTCGGTTTATTCCGCTTCCATTTTTTTCTTCCAGTTGTGTCAAACTGTAGCTCCCAGGATAACATTTATCGTTGCGGCATTGTGTGCCCAGGGTGCTTCGGTGGGTGTTGGAGCTTGGTTAAACTAACCCTACAGTGATAACTATATTATTGCACTTATAACATCTTGATTAGGTTTAATTTGATTTAGGTTATAATATTTCATATCAACTTAGCGTAGAACGAATTTGAGTCCTTTTAACTTTACGAGACCTTTATGTTTTTGATCAAAAATTCACTCTAAATAGCCTAAATTGTGTGAGTTGTAATATTTTTTTGCACTCCCTTTATTTCTGAGATTACAGACTTGTGTATTATTTTTGGCAAAAAAGTACTACAGCATTTGCTTAAGGATGCGTTTAGAAATCAATGCATATTATCCTTAATTTGTATTTTTTTCATCAAAATGCTATTTGTTTTTCTTTCTGACATATATATTTCGGGAGTAAGTTGCTCCTTCCTTTCGTGTTAGTTATTTTCTGATGCTACAAGAACTTTTCAGGGATATTTATACTAAGACAAACAAAGTTCTGATTGCCTAAGGTCTAATTGATTAAGGTTTAACTACTAAAGGATTTCATTACTTGCCTAGATGCCATTTTTATTGGATCCAATTACTTAGGCTCTTATTACTTAGGGTCTAATGATTTGTTTTTTTATTACATGTTTATATATCTTAGCATTGATTTAATTATTCTTATTTCTATTATTATTCTTATTATTGTTATTTATAATTAATTTTTAATTAAGTGCAAGGAAAACCCACAACTATTTTACTAAATTCAGGAGCCAAGAGTATTCATTACCCAGGTGATCGTTGAGTCTAGTTTCGGTTGGCTGCCTCATAATCCACAATGATTTGTATACATCACGTTTTCGTATGTTCCTTATTTCCTTCAATACTGTGAGATCGTCTTATTCAATTAGATGTCCTTTGCAAATATATTTAGCTACTGATAAATATAATATGATAATAATCGAGTTAATCCAAGCTGGTAAAAAAATAAAAATCGGCACTTTCTACAACCCCAGCCGTTTGAACGCGCAAGATCTTTGCTCTGTTCTAGACAACATATACTCAGCAGAAAAAAACTTACTCACAGTAGCTGGCACAAACATTGACTTAATCACCGAGTCCTCAGAATCAAGGCTATATAAAGATACTCTCGATACAAATGGTGCTGTTGTTATTAATAACGAAACAATTACTCGTCCTGTTTCGAATACTTGCCTAGATCATATAGTCATAAATGACAAGCTTACTGCGGAAAAAATTAATTTCAAAGTAGAGAACTGGCCAGAGCTAGACCATCAGGTTCTAAAAATAAGCATCCAAAACTTCAACGTTCATAAACAAAAGCCTAGTTACAAATCGTTTCGATATGTAAACAAGGACCTCTTCAAAACACATCTTCAACGGGTATTGGAAACCCAGAAACCTACTAATCTAACAGAACTGACAAATATGATCTCTGAATCCAAACGTCACTCGACCATCGAGAAAAAACTTAGATGTCGCCAGCTAACTTGGATTACGAAACGAGTTATAGAAGCCAGTATAAGAAAGAGGAAGGCGTATACGGATTTCAGACGGAACATGGAAGATCTGACGCTTAAGTACATATATATCCAAGCGGAAAAAGAGTCAAAGCGTCTCGTAAAGGAAGCAAAATTTTCATATTTTTCCAAAAGATTGGAGGCAGCGGCTGATAATAATCGCGAAATATGGAAAATAATAAACGAAGTAAAAGATAACTCTCTTCCCCGGACTTTTTCACCTGATTTGCAGATCATTCCAATCTCTCTGCCTGATTCTTCGCAACAAAATGAAGCAGCAACAATTCTAAATAACTTCTTCTCAACTATTGGTGAAAAAATAACGAGCGAACTCGGTGCTCCTCCAACAAGTATAAGGAATGATACAAATACCTCGCCTAGATCCACATTTCACATCCATCCAACCAACAAAGACGAGGTGCATAAAACCATCGAGGCAATGAAGAAGAACACTGCTCCAGGTAGTGATAACATAACAATGGATGAAATTATGCTCGTCAGAGACGAAATAGCAGGTCTCCTTGCTGACTTTTACAATGAGCACATCAAAAACGGGACGTTTCCTGAGGAGGGGAAGCTAGCGAAAATAATTCCTATATTTAAGGGAGGTGATCGTTCGGACCCAAATAACTATCGCCCGATTGCGCTTCTTACAAGATTCCGTAAAATTTTTGAAAAAATAATTAACACCCGATTAACATCGTTCATTGTGGATAATTCTATCCTAAATTCCCATCAATATGGTTTTCAAAAAACCAAAGGAACACTTGATGCTTTGATCTCAGTAACCCATTTCATCAATGAAAGGCTTGACAATGGAGACTATGCTGTTGCCATTTTTGTGGATCTGAAAAAAGCGTTTGATACGGTCGACCATGACCTTCTGCTTCGTAAATTAGAATCATATGGTGTACAAGGCAAAGCGAATCAGTTATTTCACAGTTATCTAAAAGGTAGATTGCAGATAACAGAAGTCAATAATTTTTTGAGTGACCCAGCACCAATGAAATCAGGAGTTCCACAAGGTTCCATACTAGGCCCCACTTTGTTCCTATTATACACGAATAATTTGATTACATATCGACTAAATGGGCATTACACATTATATGCTGATGATACAATACTCCTGTACTCGGGTTGAAACAAGAATGCCATTGAAGACTCCATCAATGAGGATCTGAAAACATATAGTTTATGGTTAAACGAAAATAAACTAGCGCTGAATGTAACAAAGACTAAGTTTGTTATTTTTAAACAAAAGAACAAGGAAGACATTGATATTGATATAAAAATTAACGGCGAAAGTCTGCAAAGGGTATTTGAATTTAAATATCTTGGCCTAATCATTGACCACCGTTTAACTTGGTTCCCACATATAAACAGCTTAAGAAGGCAATTAGCCCCCATAATCGGCTTATTACGTAGGTACGAGGGATTCCCGAGGAACATCAAACAACTGGTTCTAAATGCATTCGTATTGTCGAAATTACATTACGGAGTGGTAATCTGGAGTCAGTCATCAAAGATAAACATTAATATCATCTCCAGGATGTTAACTAAGGCATATAAAAATATGCATAATCTCCCAAGGCTCACGTCAACAAAATTAGTGTACCAATCGTGTAACGCATTAACTTTTAGCCAAATCATTATAATGGAGAAAGCTAAGTTTATCTTCAAATGCTTAAACCTCAACTTGTCGCCACAAGTGCCATTTGTTAGGGTATCACAAAAGAATCAATGCAATGCTAGGAACGCAGACCAATTTGTTATACCATTTGCAAGAACAGATCATCTAATGAACGATCCTACAAATGATGCCCTTCGTATATACAATGATCTTCCGGAATCAGTAAAAGAAGCGAATTCACTTATGATCTTCAAGAAAAGACTCAGGAACTATTTAATGAATAGCGATTGAATCTCAGCGCAGAAACTTTCAACATAGCATCTTAGGGCAATTTTTTTTATCCTATCATCGAGATGCCTCAAGACACAGCTAGCCTTATGATTTATTAATATCTGTCCAGTAACTTCAAAATAGCATCTTAGGGCATTGTTGACCCTATCGTCGAGATACTTGAAGAAACAGCCATTCTTTTAACTCAGAGTTTTTTTTACTGCGTCGAATTAATATTTTTTTTACCTCTGAGAGCTGTTAACGAATCGGACATGAAAAGATTAACAGGATGACTTCACGTATTTTTTGTGTGCCCCTTATACCGATGTTTTAAACATTGTCTGGGTGGCACACCTGTAGAAACGACGAAATGTGAAGTGCAGATTGCACGAGCGTTGTGCGACGAAGAAAGTGTGATGGAGAGAGTGGAAAGGAAGGAGGTATTTAAAAAAAAAAAAAAGACGTTGCTGATGTTTCCTTGCCTCATTGCCAATTGTGCCTCCTCTGTGTGCTCCTCGAATTTTATTTTGATCATTTGTCTTGTTTGCCCAATATATGCTTTATCATAGTATTTGTAGATACCAGACTTCTTTTCTTTCTTCTTACTGTACAACAATTATATACGATTTCCATCGAACCAGGCACTATACTTTTGATTGAATATTCTCCAAATTTTCAGAAAAGGTGAATCACAAAATTACATTTAAAATTCAGGTCAGTCAATGATTGTAGTAATATTGGAACAAAATGTTGGCTGATTAAGATTGATTTCTTTTAAAGCAAGAATATATTTGTTGTGCATGTCATAAAAGTTTTTCTTGAATTCTTTTTATCCACAAAGAATATAAATTAATCAAATAGGGCATACATGTCCACAAAGAAAGAGATAAACAAGTTGGGTAGACAGACCTATGCTCATATCAGAAGGGTTTTGTACTCAACTTACAAAATTCAGTAGCCAGTAACGAATAAAATCAAGAAACATGTCATGTTCGAGGATCATACTATTATTAGCAAAGTTGAAAGAATTTTGACTTCTGAGGTATTTGTTATAGTTATACCCACAAATATCTCCCTTGATAATTATTTCAGATTTTTTAAGATCACGGGTGTCCATTCGCGAGAGAGGAAACACATTTTTCATGTATTACCCCAACCCCCCCCCTGTGCCCCCCACTGAAGCAAAAACTGTCAGTTTAGGAAATGTTTTGAAAAGCTCTCATAGAGAACTTTCAGTTGATACTCATATCGGCTACCTTCCATGAAATTTTTTTCAGGGGCCACTCCTCTGTACTGTAATCATCGATTCATGGCCTATTTTTTCGAATCCTAGAATGATTACAAAGCCCTTTTTCTAGGAGCTCTCTCCTGCCTCTTCGACTTGTTTCAATTGTATGTACTCATCTTCATGGTATCAATCATTCCTGAAATTTTCATGCAAATTCTAGCAAAGCTGTAGTGTCTAAGTCGGTAAAAAGCGCATATGGCTCCATAGCCATATGTTTCCATAGTAATACAGGGCATATTGTTCCATAGTAATACAGGAAAATTGAAATCGCTATAACTTCGGTAAATATTATTCGATCTTTATGAAACTTTCAGAAAAGATCAATCTTATAAATAGTCATCTGTGTGCTAATTGAATTCAAGGGTACCGTCTAGATTTTATTCAAGAAAACATAAAATCAATAAATCATACTATTACTAACAAAGTTGAGTGAATTTCGACTTCTCATGTATTTGCTGTTGTTGTACTCATTAAGGCCTACATCCATGATTTTTTTCAGATTTTTCGGATGGAAGGTGTCCAATCGCGAGGGGGGGGGGGGGGGAGGCGAAAAGTTCGTACATTTCCCCTTCCCCTGCCCCCCTCGGTACTCATAAGGCAATTTTAAGACTTGGTTTGAAAAGATCTCGTTGAGACCTTTCGAATGACACCCTACTCGACTACCAATGGTGAAAATTTTTTTTATGGGGTCACTTCCCTATATGGGGAGACCCCCCTTAAACCCCTTTGAAAATTATTTCCACCATTAAACTTTCAAGAGGTCACCACTTCTGACCTTTCCACAAAGTTTCATGGCTGTAGCTTCTATAGTTTTGGAGAAAAAGTGCTGTGACATACAGACGGACGGACGGACGGACGGACAGACGGACACAGGTCGTGATTGCAATAGGGTTTTGTATTTTAGTACAAAACCCTAAAAAAGAGAAAAATTGGGGAAAAATAATAAGAAATATAATTTGAAACTAAAGGATAAGTTTGTTGTTTATCCACATACATATTGTACGTCAAGTACAAAACTCTTTTGACATGAGCGTTGTTTTGTCTAACCAACTTGTTTTTTTGCCTTAGCACTAGAGCTCCTTTTGAGCCTTCGTTTAGAAAAAGTTAGAGTATCTCGTTATCTTGATCAAATATATCAGCACTCGAGAGGATGATATGGGCCGTTGATCCGTCCACCTACCTGCGTTACGTTCTGATTTGAAACTAATACGTATCATAACTGCATGGGCTTATAGTTCGTCCAGAGAATCCCTTGAAAAAATCTCATTATTGCCAACGGAGTTCAAACTAAGGACTTTTGGCTTACGCAGCTAGCATTCTAAGTACTAAACTATGCGAACAACATGCAAATATTTCACTTTATATGTTTATACTGCACTTTACATAATTTAAAAAGGTTTAGTTCATACGATCGCTAAAATTTGTCGGCTTACCTAATCTAAATCTTAAGTCCTGGGGCCCTTTTGCGGCAGATACTGATTTAATCTTCTTCTAGTCTTTCCGCAAGTCCACTCAAAACTTCACCTCCGATTCAAACGCTTGAACATAATAGTTCGCTACCACTCAACTTAATATCATACTTCTAAGATTGCACCAAAATTGTGAGCTTATATGCCTTTCACTGGGTGGCTCCTTTCTACGGGACTTTTCGGTCAACCACCTTACATGTTGCGGCTACCGTATTCTTTCTCATTCCATTCATTTTGCTTTCCACGGAATTGGTTTTATTCTTCACTCATATGTGGTTTCATTTTCTGGGCGTTTCCACTAGTTTTCACTTGAACGACTATTTCACCTGCTGGATCATGTGCGTGAGGAAAAGGTGAAACAGTCAAATCAGTTTGACAATTGTCAATTGTTGCTTTGCAGTTGGCAACTTCGTTCTTTTTTCAGCGAACACGTTCGTCCTTTCCCATGCGAGTTATTTTCTTCTCACAGCTTCTTCTCGTTTCACGGCAACTTTGTTGTTCAGCTGGGGTTCAGTGTTTTTGCATGCCATGACCATCAAGTAGGTGATTATTTCAGTAAGAACGACGAAGAAAATTGCACTCGACAGCAAGTCCATGCTGTGAGTGTGCCCAAGGAGCCAAATTGGAATAGTGAAAATTTTGAAAGCGTTGTAGTAGGAAAGTCCAGACGATCTTGTGCTCACGTTCTGGCCAAAATCTTGCAATAAACGTTCTTCTTTTTTTTGTGGTAGGGAGGTGAATGCTATTCGTACACAGAGTGTCGGACTCCCATGCGCGACTGGACTACCCACTAAACACCTCCCCTGTCAACCTGAGAACCCAGCCTGGAACCGTTTGACACATTACTTCGGGCAGATCTCGTTTTATTACGCCATGGGGTGCCCTCAAGCTGGGGAGTCCCTTTCCTAGCGGGAGGGGAGAAGGGAAAAGGAAATGCCAGAAGAGCGATCCCCCAGCCCCAGCGCCCCCGGCTGCTGTGAGTCGCTTTTATATTTTAGGACTGCCCGAGCATAATGTGCCACCCGGTTCCATTTGTCAAGCAATTCGAGCATCACCGCAACTATATTATCCGGGGTGAGCTCTTCCGCGTCCCTGTAGAGTTCTTTTCACAGCCTGAGCCATTTTGTACACGCAAAAAATGTGTGACAGGCATTGTCCTCCTCTCCTCGGCAAAACCGACAATCGGGGGATCGTGACTTACCGATCTTGTGCAGGTAAGACTGAAAACACCCATGCCCGCTAAAAAACTGGCTCAGATAGAAGTCAGTCTCACCATGCCTTTGATTTAGCCACGATCTCACATCCGGGATGAGGCCCGAAGCCCACCTTCCCTTCGTGCAATTCACCCAAGACTACTGCCAATCGTTGAGCGAGCGTTGTCTCTCCTCGCGGACAACCATCTCCCTCGCATCCTCGTTTCGGCGCAGGTAAATAGTGCGGCGCTCTTTAGCAAGAAGGGCGACAGGTATCACGCCTGCAATAACTCTCACCGCCGAGTCAGAGACTGTTGGATACGAAGATGCAATTCTCAGCGCTCCTCTTCTCTGTACCTGTGCCAAACGTTTTCGGTATACCTCCTTGCTGAGAGCGTCGCCACATACCTCTGCTTCGTACAGCAGCACTGACCCTACAGTACTCATCAAGAGGCGTCTTCTTGATGGGCTGGGTCCCCCTACGTTGGCCATAAGTCGACCTAGAGCCGATCTTCCGGAAGAAGCCTTCTCAGCCATTGCCCTGGTTTGGTCAGAGAAACTCATCTTCGAGTCGATCAGTAGCCCCAGGTACTTCACCGCTGGCTTTAATTCGATTCGTAAGTCGCCAATACTGATCACCCTTACTCTAGGGATTCTCTTTTTTGTCAAGATGACCACTTCGGTTTTCTCCAGTGCTAAACTGAACCCGCGAGCAGTCATCCAGTCCCTCACTCGGCGCATTAGCATACCTAGCCTAAGTTGCGCTTGTTCAACGGTACGTCCAGCGACCAGAGCCGCAACATCATCCGCATAGCCGACCAAGCGCGACTCATCTGGCATCTCAAGTCGCAGTAGCCCGTCGTAAGACACGTTCCACAGGTCCGGACCAAGGATAGATCCCTGGGCAACGCCCGATGTAACACCCGATGTAACACCCGATGTAATTTCCATCCTGCGTTGGCCCTGGGTCGTGTCGTAGAGCGGGGGTTCTTTTTCTTTGGCGGACATAGAGCTACTTGATTCTTGTGAACTACGCTGCTTGAATCATTCGTTAATTTCGCTTTTAACCACTAAAGATTCGAAAAAACTAGAAGCATATACCCAGCACTTTAGTTATCTTCGTTGCGAGTGGACAAATTGGGGATGTGAAAAACATCAATTATGTTGCCAAAAACTCGACTTCTTCAGTTCGGGATTATAATTTTCAAGTCCGAATTGTCTTCTCGAATGGCCTGGATTGTGCGTACGGGTTAATATGATTTGTCCACGATTTGGCATCATTGATGTGCGAAGATGAAGCTAACCCTAGCTGAATCTTTGTTGACAATGGTGTAAATTAAATTTATCTTAAAGTTTATGTTCCTTTGAAATTAATCAAATTTATCAAAGCAAATGCTTTCTTGAAGACCATTATTCCCTAAACGGATCCTCCTCCTTTGAAAATCTAGACTAATTGTTCCGATCGAAGTGAGAAGTGTAGCAGTCTAAGCGTTACAACGCAACGAATGTTAGACATAGAATCTTTAAGGTTACCTTTAAACTGTTTAAAGGTAAGTTAAAAATTAATTAATTCGAAATAAAGCTCTTGCATCCTAAAAAAATGTGGAGTTCTTTATTGGGGAATAACACCCTATTTAACTTTCCATACTTACTCGTAGAATCCAGAATATATAAAATTTTCAATATTTTCTATATATTTTCAAAATTTAAATAAATAATTTAATGCACATACACCAAAGCATCCGTCATCTGTTCTTATCTATGCACATTGCACTTAATAATAAAGAATTTTTCCATCTTTTGACCTATGATTATAAATGCTTTGCCGAAAATATAATATTTTTCTTATTCGACCTTAACATGCAACGAATATCACGCGAAGTAGAGTGGATCAGATTTGTGAGGAACATAGTAAAATACGCAGAATGAAATACTGATGGCGGCATCATTAAATACTATCTTAAATGGTGCAAACGTAAATATTTTTGATTATTGTTAACTTAGTTTGCAAATTGTAACACGAGAATGAGATGTGTCTACTCATTATCAATGACGATAACTGCAATTCATGATCGGGTCAATGTAATAAATCGTAAATGATGCATAACGTTGCAACGATCTGTGTAACCCAAGTGAAATATATTGGAGATGCCTAATAATGTTTATACAATTTAGTTAATGTTGATAAGGAGTTGCGAAAATTTTTTTAATTATTTCAAGGTGGCCTGAATTGGGTTAAGTCGAGTGAAATTTTTGGAATTTTTGGCACACAAAATAAGAAATAGTTTAAGGTTTCAAGAATCAATGCCATTTCATTATAAGACATCATCTTTTTCATGAATGCATGCGAGCTTCCTTAATTCTGATGATCTTCTTTTTCTAAAAAATAGCATATTATTATTCCTATAACAAATCCCTATGCGTATTTGAGATTTCATCGTTTCATAGAAGCATACTACCGACAATAATTAGTATCTTTTATCAGAATGGAAATTTTCTATAAACAAAATTTCAGAAAAGTTCATTCAGAAGAAATTTTCAGATCCGTCAATTAATTTCATTTATTGATAACCTCTTTAACGATATCGTGATTAAAATTCAAATAGTGAATAGGGCATTGTGTTGGAAGTGAAATCCGAAAGTCTTATTGATCATGTTTGACTCAATCATTCTTCACTTCTTTCCATTTGGATGCCATCGGCACAAAGTTCACCCATAAATAATACAATTACAAGTGATAAAGACTGAAGACAATTATCTCCCGAAGAAATTATTTATAAGCAGTCTTATCATCCGTCTTCATAATCAGAATGGATTTCTTAGTTTGAGGAAGTGAAACAGTTCATTTATTTTATGTACCATTGGAACGTTTCGTTTTGCAATAAAATTTTACCTTGACTGATCTGTTGATAGTAAATGTATTTCTATGATCTATGTATATTAAAATGGAATGTTTACTTTTGAATCTAAACAAAAAACAAGTTGGGCAAAAAGAGCTATGCTCCTGGCAGAAGGGTTTGCACTCTGATCTACCAAAGCAAAGCGTTATTTGGTACAGTACTTTACGATCAATACTGTCGTATGCTTTCTTAAAGTCAACGAAAATTTGGTGTACGTATATGTTGAACTTCTAGCATTTTTCAAGTACCTGCTTGACAGTGAACAATTGCCTATTGTCCATCTACCTGTACTAAAACTACCTTGATACTCCCCAATAATACTGTTGGCGGATGATCCGACTTTATTTTCTAAGATTTTTGAAACTATTTTGTGCGCCGTACAAAGCAGTGATATGCCTCGATAGTTATCTTGTCACCTTTTCTGTAGATAAGGAATATAATTAATTGTCTTCACTCTTTTCGCATATGTTCTTGTTGCCAAATATGCTGAATGATTTTGTGAATAGCTTTCTGAACACCGCTACCACCATATTTTATGAGTTCCACTGGAATCTCATCGATGCCTGGCGTTTTATTATTATTTTAGGCTTAGACGGTATAAGAAACTTTATCCACAGTAGATGGGGCCAAAAGAAGCTCTCCAGAAGCTTCTATAGACTCCGATGTTCTGCAGCTGTGTGGAGGATTAAGGAGATTCTTGAAATATGCTGCCCATCTTTCCTTAATCCTGGTTTCATCACCGTTGAGATTCCCGATGTCATCATGACAGAGCATGACCTCGTTTCAGGCTTTACCAATCCCTAAAAAATAATCTCAATATATTCCCTACAGGGGGAATGCTAGTCGACAGGAATCCTCTTGGAGACAAGCATTCTTCGGTAAGTGCCGCCCCACGTGCCCGAAGCTATAGGGGTCACCTTGAGATTCTTGCTGGGATGCCAGGTAACCACCCTGATTGAATCAGGACAACACTTTGGACAATAAATTGAAACTGATGCTTTGAACCTAGTTGGTATGCATGGTCGCACTAAAGTGACACTTCTGCATAAACAGCTCCAATTCAACTTCATATCGTCTCCGTCCCGGTAAAACTTTGGAAGGCCTCGGAGTACATATGAAGTTCGTACCATTGGTTTAGTGGTGCAGGTTCACATGAGACGGACTCCCGATTATTCCTGGTCTGGCTCCGAGCACTTGTCCCCATAAGTGCTTATGCCAACCCTCCTATGACCTCCCTGCTCTGCAAAGATGAACATGGGACTGAAAAGGTGACCAAACCAACTGGAGTGATTTCAACTAAAAAACTTTAAAAAAGATATAAGCAAGGTGAGTAAGTAGGAGAGTGCTCCTACTAGAAGGTCTTTGTAACCATCATAGGGTTCAAAATAAGTTTTTTAATAGTGTAAATCGGTGACGTGAATCACTCGTTAAATACTTGAGTACGAAATCGTTCAAACCTATGCAAAAGATGTAGAGTTTCCTTAATAAGCACGTTGCAACCGCCATTTTGTTCCAGCTTAAATAATTTTTCTGAATGCTTGGCCGATTGAAGATATTTCAATTAAATGCTCTTCTTTAAATTTTCATGAAAATTGAAAGAAAATAAAAGCGCCCAGGTCAATTTGAAATATGTACCACCCATCAACACGTGTTATTGTTGTTGTAATACCATATAATTGAAATGCCTCTAACTCAATTGATTATTATTGGATTTCCATAAAAATTTTTAAGCATAAAAATCTTATATCATTCTATATAATTGTCGAATTTCAAGAAGTTTAAGCGTGCCGTTTTGATTTTATGGGTGAAAATGTAAAATTTCATTTCAAGTTCACCCAGATAACCAGGAATAAAAAAGACCTGACGCGAAATAGGAGAGAAAAAAGCCACGATAAAGACACCGGCAGTAGGCATTGCTCGTAAAACCCCAAGATAGCTTTCCTTACGTAGAATTGTTGTAGGGTATCAGGGGAAGTGTAAGGTCCAAAGACACCAACACTGATATTTAAGCAGTACAACCAACCCAATCAGGCCACATACTGGTTGCATTCAGAGCAGAGACCGACAATAAAGAAGCATTTTACGACGCAGTAAAGAAATTTCTTGGCAAAAGCGCAACTGTAGCCCTGCTCGAGCTGACGGCAACGATCGAAATAAGAGACACTGACTGTGTCACAGACCTGGGCGAAAGGCCATCAAAAGGGAACTCCCTAGCGTGGGCAGGATCAAATCGAGGCTGACACCAGGAAACCAAAGAAGACATCGCATGGCCATCATTGACTTCACCGAAAAGGATGCCAAACAAATTCTAAATAAGGACAAAGTACAAATAGGGTAGGTTGTCTGTAGGATACAGCGAAGAAAAGAACCTCTTCAATGTTTCAAATGCTTCGGCCATGGTCACACTACGAGTGCGGTGTATTGGGGCATCAAAGAAAACAGGGTACGAAGGAGACACACTGTATCTTTTGCAAGGATGCTGATCCAAGACCAGGTCTTGGGCGCATCTTAGGATCGAAAAAATGTTAAGTTTTTCATGGAGCCCTAGCCAAGGCAAAATCAGAACTTTGATGACTCTACAGGTAAGCCAACACCGCAGCTCAACCATCCAAAACCCTTTTGAGCAGTTTGCGAGGGACACGAAAGCCGACTTGTTGCTGCTGAGGGAGCAACACGACACTGAAAGTTCAGCATCACGGCCTGATGAAACTGGTACTGCCACCAACTGGGCTCGGAACAGTGGTTTCCAAGTGGAGGGCTGTAGACTAGGGGATTATTTCGTGTGGTTCAGTGTTTGAGGACTACCTTTTTTAGTGCGCACCTAACGCCAAACGTGCCTATATCATCTTTCCAAGCCAAGCTTAGTGCTTTGGAGGCCACTATCTCGAACGCAGATGGCAAAACGCTCGTTAGGGGAGATTTCAACGCTAAAATGAGACATGCTTCAAACGGGTCTGCGGGTAAACGAATCCTAGAAATGGCACTTGTCATACTAAATACCCAAAAGTACGTCGATTTTCTGCTGTAATGGCTGCAAAGGAACGAAACCGGATGTGACATTTGCCTTGGAGCTTTTAGTATGAAGGACACACAATTGGAAAGCATTAAAAGACTACTCAACCAGAGATCACCAGTACATTCTGCTTGAGATCCGTAGAGTTATCTCCTGCCGTCTGTGCTCTCGATCTTCTACAATTGAGTGGAGCATTGGAAGGATGAATGTCAAGATACTTACGGCATGTGCTCTGCTGTAGGGTGATTTGCAAGGTAGAGAAGAACTGACTACTCAAAACGTGGTGGAGTCAACTATGAGCATCATAACAATCCGTCGAAGATTCCGGTAAGGCAACCCTTTAGTGTACTGGTAGTCGATTATAATCGTATAAGGCTCAACATGCGCGGATACGTAACGGAAATGCATTCGCAAATTGATTAACAACAGCAAGGCTCGCTGCAGGCAAGGTCTAGTAGATAATGTGAACAAGTATCCCTGAGGCCTTGGATACAAGCAAGTTATGCAGAAGCTTGGTGTCCTTGGGACACATTACATGCATCAAGTGGAAATGATGGACAAGATAGTGCGGGCACTCTTCCCCGCTACCCACGATGAAACAGCAATCGAGTGCCTACTCTTCACACAGCTGGAACTGGAAAAGGCAGTCCTATTATTGAAAGTAAGGAAGACTTCAGGCCCAGGTGGTGTTCCAGTAGAGGTGTTGCAACTTGTCTATCACTATTGTCCTGACTTGCTGCTCAGTGAATTCAACGCTTGCCTACGGGATGTGGTTTTCCCGGTGCGATGAAAGGTGACGAGACTCGTGCTGATGAGCAAAACGAAGGGGAAATCGAGACTCCCGTCTACATATCACCCGTTATGCATGCTAGACACGGCTGGGAAAGTGCTAGAGAAGCTTATCAAGGGAAGACTTACTGACGCGATTTTTATTGCTGGGGACCTATTTCCTCGGCAGTACAGCTTTTGAGCAAGTTGCTTCACCATGATGTTGTTGCAGAAGTGGTGAGCACAGTCCAAAAGGCAGAGGAACAAGGCCACACCAAGCGATGGATCGTTCTATTGATGACACTCAGCGTTAGGAACGTTTTCAACTCCGCTAGATAGGTGGATATTATGGATACGCTGTGTATGCTAATGCGCCAAGTGAGAGGTAAGATAACTGCAAAAATGGTCATCTTGACAAAAAAAGGATCCCTAGAGTAAGGATTATCAGTATTGAAGATATACTAATCGAATTGAAGCCATCGATGAAGTAACTGGGGCTACTGATTGACTCGAAGATGTGTTTCTCTGAGTAAATCAGGGCAACGGCTGAAAACGCTGCTTCGGGAGTGTTGGGTCTGAGTCGTCGTATGGCCATTGTAGGGAGACCCAATTCATCAAGAAGCTGTAGGATCAGTGCTACTGTACGGAGTAGAAATATGGAGTGGCCCTTCACTAAGAAGGACCCCCGAAAACGCTTGGCACAAGTACAGAGAGGATAGCATTTTCATATACAGCAGTCTCTGATTCAGCAGTGGGTGTTATTGCAGGCGTGATATCTGTCACCCTTCTTGCTTGACAGCGCTGCGCTATTTACCTGCGTCGGAGTGAGAACGCAAGGGAAATAGTTGTCCACGAAGCGAGACAGCACTCGCTCAACGATAAGCAGCACTCTTGGATGAATTGCACGAAAGGAACTTTTGTCTGACCGAGCTTTTGAACAGGCTTACCTGCACAAGATTGGTAAGTTGTGGCTCCCCAATAGTCAATTTTGCTCAGGAGAGGAACAGGATGTCTACCACACATTTTTTGCGTATAAAAATGGGACAGGCTGTGATGGGATCTCTACAGGGAGATAGGAGAGCTCACCTTGGATAGTATACTCGCAGCAATGCTTGGATCAGGTGAAAGATGTAACCATATGATACATTATGTTCGGGCAGTTATGAAAGATAAGAGGCAAGAAGAGAGAAAATAATAGGAATTTCAGAAGGGTAGTGAATAAGGAAACCAGAATTAAGAAAAGAAAATACAATGACAACTAATTGAGAAGCATTGATGTAAGTCTAGCAAGCAACGATACAAAATAAGCATACAAAGTAGCTTAAGACTTCCTTCTTTCCTGACCCAGAACAGAATTAAGAATTTATTAAGGAAAGATGGGCATCATATTTCTAGAGCCTCTTAGGTCCTCTGCACTGCTCTAGAACATCGGAGCCTAATGATATTTTTGCGAAGAGCTTCCACTGGCCCTACTTACTCTTAATGAGGTTTGTTCAACCATCAATATCCAAAGAATAATGAAGCACCGAGCTTCGATGAGATGTTGATAGAGCTCATCAAATATGGTAGCAGCAATGTTCAGAAAGCAATCAACAAAGTCATCCAGCAGATTCGCCATCAAGGTGGAACCTATCAATTATATTCCCTATCCACAGAAAAGGTGACAAGCTACAGTGTGAAAATTATAGGGACATATCACTACTTTTTACGGCGGCGTTCAAAATTTTTTCAAAGGCCTTAGAAGATCAAATCAGATCTTACGCAAACACTATTAATGGGGAATATCATTATGGCTTTCGAGCAGGTAGATTGACGATAGACCAACTGTTTACTGTCAACTATGTACTTGAGAAATGCTGGGAGATTTGAAGTCCCTTTAAATCCCATCGACACAACTTCATGTATGTATGTTGCACTTTGACTTAGTATTTTGTTTGCCACACGCGTAAAAGTGCTTGCAGTACTTCACAGCTTTATCACAAAACACTTATGACGTATTATAATTATTTATTATTCTTATCAAGTGCTTAAAATACTTTGCAACAAAGTACTTAGACGTTCAAACATAAATAATTTTACGTGATTTCAAATAAATTTTGGGCACTCGAAGTGAACATAATACTTTTGAAGTTATTTGGAACAAAGCATTAAAACGCTGAAAATATGTATAAAAAATAATAATATTAAAACAATAAACTGAGATTTTGAGTAACGATACCCTGTAAATATAAAGAGGGAATATTAGTGCCGACGACAATAGGATTAAAGGAAGATGGGCTTGTTATTTTCAAAATCTTTTTAATCCTGCTTATAGCTCAAGATTATCGAAGCCAATCTAAATAAATGATGAGTTTATATAGGCCACTCTCGCTCTAGAAGAAATCAAATATGCCATAAAAAATCAGAAAATTACCGTTGCGCGAGATGCCGCATTAAAACCCTGCGGATTTACTAAAATAAAGCATATTCCTACATCAAAGGCCCTACATCACCGGATGGAGCACATCAGGGATCAAGAGTAGATTCCGCATAAGTGGTGTTGATTAATTACCATCCCTTTTCACAAAATAGCTACAGCATACTGTGGAAAAATAGCAAAGCAATAACACGACGCGACAGGATAGGTTGACGCCTCACACTGAAAAAAACATAAATGGGGAATACCAAGGTAGTCTTAGAGCTAAATCATCCATCAATGACCAACAATTTACAGTTAGGCTAGTTCTTAACAAGAACTGTTAGTATCACACCAATATTCACAAAATTTTTGTGCATTTTAAATAAGCATATGAGATACGGTCGAAAAAAGTGCACCAAATAATGACTCAGTTTAAAACCATAGCAAGACTATGCTAGTAGTCCGCATGGTGTAGTGGTTAGAACAATCAATCCGTAAGCTGAAGGTCTCTGGTTCGAGTCTCGTTGGTGCCAACGAGATAAAGTTCGAGTGATTCTTCGGATGGACTATAAGCCCATTCATTTATGATGCGTGCTGCTTTAAAATTAGAGTGTATCGAGCTGGGTGGATGGTCACATAGCCAAATCATGCTATTGACCATATCACCTTGTGGAGTGTCGATACATTCGATCAAGATAATGAGACACTCATACTATCTATAATCGAAGGCCTGAAAGGGGCTGTAGTGCTATAGCGAAAAACAAAAAAAAAAGAGTTCGCTATCGGCTATTAACCACAGAATAAGTTAGGGTCGACAACTGACAGACAATTGACTTTAACACAAGAGCCAGACAGAAGCAGTGCTACGGTTTGGCTCCATTACTGTGTAATTTAGCTCTCAACTAGGTCATATTTAATTTGCCCAACGATGCAAAAGGCACGTTTCTCAACAAACTGAGTGAATTTGTAGTTCATGCAAACAATATCAATATTTACTCAAAGTCTTCATCCACCATAGAACTTCCACTCAAACTGGACGAAGAGATGAAGCTGGCATCACTGCAAATTAACAAATCTAAAGGCAGGGTATAACTTCACCGTAGACAGTCCAAAGCTCGTTTGAGAAAGGAGGTGGGAACTCCTTGTTTCCTCAACCCATAGTTTTCATGATTTCTCATCCCAAACCCCCCAGCTATATTGTAGTAAATGCTCTTGGGGTCAGATATTGAGTTAACTGGTTCCCCAATGATGGGACATTAAGCGTGGAGAAATGCTATAAACTGTAAATACATCTACATGTCTGCTACTAAATCCAACTTACACCTGAAAACGTTTCAAAACCTGCAGATGGGCCTCGGAATGGATAGGACTCACGGCAACGACATTGCAAACGAAAAAGGGACTATGACATTGGATCCTGGAACGTCAGGCAACTCAGTTAACATGGCGCTGTTAAAGACCTTTTACAATAGGCCAGTCAATATCAATTTAAAATACTGGCAGTCCAGGAGACGAATTGAACTGGAAACGACATTCAAGACATGAGATCGCACACAATATTTAAAAGTGGGAAGCCTACTGAACAACGAGAATCCAGAGTGGCCTTTGTTGAGAATAGGGAGTTGAAATTGCGCATTATTGATTTTAAGGCAGTCAATGAAGAATTGTGTGCGATACGTAATAGCGAAATTCTTCAAAATCTGGCTGATTAATATTCACACCCTGACTCATTGCCTACAAACGACACAAAAATAATTTTGGGTGATTTCAACGTTAAGGTTGGCAATGAGCTATCTCATGGGCGAACGACTGGTTGACAAAGCCTCCACGATGAAAAAATTACAACGGCCAGCGCGTGATTGACTTTGCATGTAGCAAAAATTTAGTCATACGTTCGTCAATTGACTTGGATATCACTGGATGGCAACACACATACCAAATTGATCATGTTCTGATCCAACAACGTTGGGCCTCGAGCATTCTTAACGTCCGTACATACTGAGGAGCCAATTGTAACTCAGGTAATGACTTGATCAAATTAACCTATATTCAGCGAAGACCAGCCAGCGACAAAAATTTGACATCGAAAGGCTTCAAACGGCGTCTGTGGCCAAAAATTTCACGGGGACCCTCGACAACCAGCTGGCTCCAATCCCATCAGATGCATCGCTCAAGACGAGCAACGAGCTCTGGATAGAATTGAAAGCGGCTATTGAGACCGTGGCAGAATGGGCGATTGGACATCAAGCACGATGCCAGAGAAATGATTGGTTCGATGATGAGTGCCAGAATGCGTTAGACAAAAACAATCAGGCGTTCAAAGAAAACGTTGGTAGAAAACCCAGGACGAAGAGAGAGCACTATAAAAATCTCAGAAGAGTAGCAAAAGAGGTAATTAGAATTAAGAAAATAAAATAATATGACACCTAGTTGAGAAGCATCGATGTTAGTTTAGCGTGCAACAACTCAAGGCAAGCATACAAAGTAGTGAAAAGCCTGGAACGTGGTTATCAGCCCAAAACCACGCTCTGTCGTGATGACATCGGCAATATCATCGCTGATGAAACCAAGATTAAGGAAAGATGGGCATCATATTTAAAGAACCTAATTAATCTTCTGCACAGCTTCAGAACATCGGAGCCTATAGATGTTTGCGGAGAGTTTCCATTGGCCAAACCAACTCTGGATGAAGTTGGTTCCATCATCAAAGCCCAAAAGAATAATAAATTTGATGAGATTCCAGTAGAGCTAATCAAATATGGTGGCAGCGGTGTTCATAAAGCCATTCACAAAGTCATACAGCACATTTGGCAACGAGAATATATGCCGAAAGAGTGGAGTCAATCAATTATATTCGCTATCCACAAAAATGGTGACAAGTTATAGTGTGAAAATTATAGAGGCATATCACTACTTTGTGTGGCGTACCTAATACATTTGCAAAAATCTTAGAAAATAAAATCGGATCATACGCCAACAGTATAATTGGAGAGTATTAAGGTGGTTTTAGTGCAGGTAGATCGACGATAGACCAATTGTCCACAGTCAAGCAGATACCTGAAAAATGCTGGGAATTCAATATACCCCTTCACCATATTTTCGTTTAATTTGAGC
This sequence comes from Odontomyia ornata, assembly GCA_963969285.1. Taxonomy (NCBI): domain Eukaryota; kingdom Metazoa; phylum Arthropoda; class Insecta; order Diptera; family Stratiomyidae; genus Odontomyia; species Odontomyia ornata. The sequence continues at coordinate 404,852,672 of OZ017739.1, read as the reverse complement.
AAGCGTACGACAGAATTGATCGTAACGTACTGTACTAAATAATGCTTTGCTTTGGCATCCCAGCCAAATCAGTCCGTGATATCAAAATGACAATGACGTCAACGGCCTCCTAAGTCCACATCAAAGCCAACTCACCGATGACTTTGACACAAATATCGGACTAAAGCAGGGAGACGGGCGGGCCCCATTGCTATTCAATTTGGCGCTGGAGTACGTCATAAGGAAGCTACCTGTCAATATACGGGGTACATTACTACACAAGTCAAGCCAGGTAGTAGGTTATGTAGATAATATCATCATTTTGCCACGGTCATTAACAATTGCTAAAGAACTCTTCCTGAAACTCGACAGCGAAGGAAAACTGGTACGACTACAAATCAATCAATCAATCAATAAAACAAAGCGCATGACGTAGTCGAGTAAAAATACCTCAAATTCACAAAATATCACACTTGGTGAACCCAGTACGAAAATGTGAGCAAATTTGTGTATTTAGGTGCCAAAATAATGTGAACGGGTAGTGAAAGAGACGAAACACGCCGAAGAATACAGCTGGTAAATAAAATTTTTTTTTTAGTTTTGATAATCTTGAAGACCAGCTGCATACACAGGAAAACAAAGCTCCAAGTATACAAATCTGTGATAAGACCTGGGCTATGCTATGAGCAAATATATTGAGCAAATGTATTGAACGCCTTTGGGCGACAGGGCCTGAGGCGAATAATCGGAGCGAGGTTTGACGGGAATCAATGACAAATTCGATACAATATCTATGAAATTTTTGGCGAACTGGAGCTTTCAATGATAATAAAACTGCGGAAGCTGCAATAGGTTGGCCGCATGAATCGTATGGACGAAAAACGGATGCCCAAAAAGGTATTCGTTGGAAGAGCTGTAGGGCGGAGAGCAGCAAGGAAACCGAGGAAACACTGTTCTGATTCGGTCGATGAGACAGTTCATCGCTGCTCGGATTTTGAAATTGAAGGACGTGGTCAATGGGACTAGAAAGTTGGAGGCGCTATTTGCAGGAAGCCAAGGCCCAAGAGGCACCTTTGAGTTGAAGGAATCCCTTTTCCAGCTGGAAGAAGGAGAGGAAAAAGGATTACTAGAAAAGGGTCCCTTTCACTCTCGACTCCATCCGACGATCCAGTACGCCTTTTTAACCGTCAGGATTGCCCGAAAGTAATAAGCTATGTAGTTCCGTTTGTCAATTGATATAAGCATCTTTCCGACCACCGTATCCAGAGAGAGCTCCCCGATTTTACTTTAGAGATCATCTCGCAGCCTTTACTATGTTTCGCAGACGAATAACATGTGGCAGGCATCATCAAATACTCCTCTGCAAAACAGATAGTCCGCGGACCGTGACTTATCGACCTTATGCAGGTAAGACTGAAAACATCCTTGCCCACTCATAAGCTAGGTTGGGTAGAAATCAGTTTCGCCGTGCACTCGATTGAGCCACAGCCTAAGGTCAGGGATCGGGTGAGCAGTCCATCTTCCTCTGAAATTGCTCTAGCGCTGCCTCTCCCCCCTAACAACCACCTCTCTGGGCATCACACCTGCAATTGCCATTACTGCGAACTTGGAGACTTTTCGGTATGCTCATGCAATTCGCAGCGCTCCTTGTCTCTGCACCTGTGCCCACCGCTTTCAGGGCAACTCCTTTTTAGAGCGTCGCCTCATAGTTCCAAGCCGTAAAGTTGGATAGATTGTACAGCGCTCATTAGGAGTTATATCCTTGATAAAACAGGTCATACTATGTTAGTCATCAGGTGAGTAACAGGCGCTCTAATTTGTCCAGAAAAGCTCATCTTTGAGTCTATCAGTACTCTCAGATATATTTCAACTTGACCCATGTTTCCGTGATACTTATAGTTCCGAAAGGCAGGATGTATTACAAATAAGCAAAAACACTCCCAATCAGCAAAATTTAACACTCCCTGAATCTAACCTAGAAATTTTTCTCTCCAAGTTTGTGGTGCCTGACAATGATATGGTGAAAATAATGCATAGAGTTCAGTTCGCATACAAATCTCCTTATTCAGTTCTAGATTCCCTGAAGGTCACAAGAAAAACAATACTTCAAGTAAACTAATCTGTGATAAGATGTATTCTACGAGTATACTATAGATGTGAGACACAGACTCTCAGTCAAACATTCGTAAATATTTTCAATGTTTTTGAAGGATATGAATTAATGCGCAAGTCAGAGGTCTCCAATGTGATGAAACTGTAAACAGGGTAATGGGCGCAATGAATGGATGTAGGACGAGTATTTAAGAAAATATTCGTCCGCAAAACTGAAGGATAAAGACAAGTTAGACTTGTAAAAACCAAGTAAGCGCTGGTTTCACTGTGCAGAAGACAATAAGAGATCGTTTTTCGGGTTTCAAAACAGGAGAACGTGGTTGATAGATCGAGACAGATGGAGGTAACATTAACGGGAAACTTGGGCTCGAGATAGGCAGTTATGCTACGATAACGACGATATTCAAAAACTTTAAAAGAAACAGATGTCAAAACAAGGATAATAAAACAATGTTAAAATGCTTTTATAAACGTTTATCCTATGTCGATCGTCAGTGTCATAGAAAAATCGTCTGTAACCCTAGAAAAGTAACAAAACTCTTCTGATAGGCACACTGAGCTGCTAATCTACATGTAAATGAATCTCTACTTAGCCCTAAATACGACGTCGGGAAAAGTTTTCTGCTGGTAGGCTAAGATATCTTATTCGTGGATCACTGATTTTCACGTAGTTTTACGAATAAACCCTACGAGTCCCAAAAGTACCCGACCTGACTTATGAATACAGATAGTTTTAAAAAAGCAATTACTGCGATTGACAATACCACCTTTCAACAACTTAATGTGAAAAATTTATAACGGTACGTTTATTATTATTTTTTACAGACATCCAAAGTGAACGCCCTCAGTGAATTTCTAAATATGAAAAAAATCCCCGTTGGCAGCACCAGCCGGAAAGGTAAATTTCTCGTATGTAGCGTAAGGTTTCGAAAAAGAAATTGGCTTATCTACTACTGCACTTCTTATTGCAATTTTTGTAGCACTACATGGGTATTTATTAACAGAAAGGATCTGCCGCCGTTCGTATTTGGAGACCCTTCATAGAGGCGCAAATATTTTGCTAATTAAATTGAGTTGCAGACGTATGGATCACATATTGAAAATCGGCGGGTAATAAATCGTTATAAACATATTTATACTCGTTTCGCCCTTCTCACATTTGCTGTTTATACACTTGACAGTGGTTATCAAACAAAGGTGATAAGTTGTCGGCTTAAATAGGTCAAATAGTTAATTTCAAAAGATTTCCATAAAAGTTAAATCAGCACTTGCATTGCCATTAATATATACATTTTCGATTCTTTTCTGAACCATCAGGGGCCGTTAATTCAATTTTTATTGAAAACGGCTGCTAAAATTATTAAGCTGTACATTTTCGAATTTTTTATTTGTCATCCGATTTGCATAATTAAATTAAATTAACTTGCCTTAATAACTTATAATTTCAAGTTTTATCGGAATCTGTTGAGAAACTTGGCTGCTAGAGGGCTACAGAAATAAAAAAAATGTTTATGTCACCCCCCTGTATGGGGAGACCCCCTTAAACACTTTAAAATATGTTCTTACACTGCAAATTTCAAGAGCCACCACACTTGACCTACGTAGAAAATTTCCTCATTCTAGCTCATGTGGTTTGCGAGAAAACTTGTGACACACGAACAAACGGACGGACGGACAGACAGACAAGTCGCGATTTTATAATTTTTTAGGGTATTGTTAAAAATATTTTACAATATTTAAAAAATATTCTGATTTATGAATACGTTCAAGATAAGTCATTTAAAACGTTTCCATGAAAAAAATTCATTATTACAGTTGCTACTAAAATAGCGAATTGCGCTTGTTCGTGACCCTTGGGGGCCGATATTTTGAATACATGCACTTGATTTTGGACAATTTTAAATCTCTGTGGGCTAGGACCTCATCAATCAATGTGCCAAATATCGTTCAAATCGGAGTTTCACTCTAGACAGGGCAAAATAAATCAATTTTTAGTGAAAATGGCAGCTTAAAAACATTGGGTTTTAAATTTTCGACTTTTTTATTTTTCATTCAATTTTAATAATTTTCTGCATAATACAAGAACGTAGTACAGAGATCCATAATCTCAAGTTTCATCGAAATCCGCTGGAAAATGTGACCGCTAGAGGGCCACAAAAACCTGAAAAAAACGCATATTTAAAACGCCGCCATTTTGAAATTTGCACATGCATGATCATCAAAATATCAAAAACTGTAGATCTAAGTAATGCCTATCTCAAAACCAAGTTTCATATATATCAGATTAAAATTGCGACTTTTAAAAGCCTTTGAAATTTTGAGTTTCAACTAGCCGCCATTTTGTTTTTTGTGAGCTGACCTCCAAATTTTTCATGCAATACTTTAGATACTCATAATTTCTATTCAAATGCTGAATTTCATGAAAATTTGTTGAAAGCTTTGACCACTATTACAACAACAAAATTTTGCACGTTTTCCGAACTTTGAGCGGCCGCCATTTCGTTTCTGCCGTACCGACTTTAGATTTTTTATTGTGAGATACATCACATACATCAGAGAACCTTTGTACTAAATTTCATCCAAATCGGAGCTATGCTTTGGTCAGAACAGAAATCACGATTTTTCGTCTAAAATGGCCGCCATTTTGTTTTTGCCCAGCCGATATAGCTGGTTCACAAACTAAACTGAGATATCAACCCAATACACCTTTTCTGAAAATTTGGTGAAAATCGGAGCAAAAATGCAACCACTAGCGTGGTCACAAATTTCGTTATATCCCATATATAGGTGTGTTCAAAAAATATCGCGAATTTTGTTTTTTTTTCAAAAATTATTTATTTATTCATGAATATCTATTTTGTCCCCTTCAAAGTAATCCCCATGAGTTATTATACACATGTGCCAACGGTTTTTCCAATCTTCGAAGCACTTCAAAAAATCATTTTTTTTAATCTTGTTCAGCTCCTCCTTCGATGCCGTCTTTATCTCGTCAAGCGTAACGTAACGTCGTCCTTTCATGGGCCTCTTCAGTTTAGGAAACAAGAAAAAGTCACAGGGGGCCAGATCTGGGGAGTACGGTGGCTGCGGCATCATTAGTGTGTTGTTTTTGGCCAAAAAGTCGCGCACAAGCAACGATGTGTGAGCAGGGGCGTTATCGTGGTGCAAAAGCCAATTTTTGTTCTCCCACAAATCTGGGCGTTTCTGGCGGATTGCTTCGCGCAAATTGCGCATAACTTGCAGGTAATATTCCTTATTGACCGTTCTTCCCTGTGGCAAGAACTCATGATGCACCACGCCCCTGCAATCGAAGAAAACTGTCAGCAAAACTTTCACATTCGACCGAACTTGGCGCGCTTTTTTCGGTCTTGGTTCATGCGGCAGCTTCCATTGAAATGATTGAGCTTTGGTTTCCACGTCATAACCATAAACCCACGATTCGTCACCAGTTATGACCCTCTGGAGCAAATTTGGTTCGTCGCGGACAGAGTTTAACATCTCATTAGCAATGTTCATGCGTTGCTGTTTTTGGTCGCAATTGAGCAATTTTGGTACGAATTTCGCGGCGACCCGTCTCATGCCCAAATCGTTGATAAAAATCGAATGGCACGAGCCAATTGATATGTTTAGGTCCTCAGCAACTTCTCTAACGGTGATTCGACGATTGGCCAATACCATTTTCTCCACTTCATTAATTTTTTCGTCTGTTGTTGAAGTGCTCGGGCGTCCGGCACGCTCTTCGTCGTTCACATCTTCTCGGCCTTCTAAAAACATTTTGTACCACCGATAAACGTTGCTTCGGTCCAAGGTAGCTTCTCCGTATGCCACAGTCAACATTCGGAATGCATCCGCGCACTTAATTTCGTTTTTCACACAAAATTTGATACACGTTCTTTGATCCATTTTTTTGAATAAGTAAAAATCGAAGACGATTGAAAACACGAGCAAGTAAAGCAGCTATCACCAATTAAGTGAACATTCAAAATGGCTGAGCTTGTCGGCATAAGTGACAGACATGAGTACCAACATCCACAAAAAAATCGAAATTCGAATATACATAACCCGCGAAAATTCAAAATTCGCGATACTCTTTGAACATACTTCGTATATATATATATATATATATATATATATATATATATATATATATATATATATATATATATATATATATATATATATATATATATATATATATATATATATATATATATATATATATATATATATATATATATATATATATATATATATATATATATATATATATATATATGATGCTCTCCGCACTAGGTAAATTTCTCTCGAGAAATTTACCTAAAAATCGGGCATCGTTATGTGATACAATACTTTCATTTGAAATGTCTAAGTCCAACCGATATCAAAGCCGAGTTGGATTCTACTCTGGGGAAGTCTGCTCCTTCGTTAACAATGGTCAAATATTGGGTAGCTGAGTTTAAGCGAGATCGTACGAGTTGCCAGGATGAATACCGCAGTGGTTGACCAAGTGAGGTCACTACGTCAGAAAACGTGAAGAAAATCCACAAAATGGTATTGGATCACCGTCGACTAAAAGTGCGCGAGATAGCAGATATGGCAGGCATTTCAAGAAGTGCTGTGCATTGCATTTTGACCGAAAATTTGGACATGAGAAAGCTGTGCGCAAGATGGGTGCCGCGTTTGCTCAGAATGGAGCACAAACAGCAACGTAAGAATGTTTACATCGAGTGTTTGACAATGTTTCGCAGCAACAAAGCCGAGTTTTTGCGTCGATTCATAACAATGGACGAAACATGGGTCCATCATTTTAGACCTGAGACCAAGGAGCAGTTAAAGCAGTGCACTGAAAAGGGAAAACCGGCTCCAAAGAAAGCAAAGACAGTTCAGTCAGCTGGCAAGGTCATGGCATCCGTTTTCTGGGATGCGAGTGGAATAATATTTATTATCTCGAAAAAGAAAAACAATCAACGGCGCATATTAATCAGCCTTATTGTAGCGTTTGAGTGATCAAATCAAGAAAAAACGGCCCCATCTGACGAAAAAAAAAGTGTTGTTTCATCACGACAACGTACCAGTCCATACGTGCGTCATTAATGAGTTGAAGTTCGAATTGCTTCCTCACGCACACTATTCGCCAGATCTGGCTTCCTCGGATTATTTGCTTTTTCCGAATTTGAAAAAATGGCTCGTCGGCCAAAGATTTGCCAACAATGAGGAGGTAAAGATTGTGGGAGCTATTTTGAGGAGTTTGGCGGTTCCTTCTGTAAAGCGGGTATCGAAGCTTTTGAACATCGTTGGGAAAAGTGTATCGAGCTGAAAGGAGAATCTGTTGAAAAATAAAAAACATTTTCGAAATTTTTTTACTGTTTTCTTTGTCGGGTCGGGTACTTTTGAGACCGCCCTCGTATATCTGCCTATTTCCTTCAATTCCACTACTAAAAACAAGTTAGGTAAACAGACGTACGCTCATGTCAGAAGGGTTTGTTCCCAACTTCTCAGAAATGCAGTCACCAGCAACGTCAAGAAATATGTCAAAGAGATGTGCACGTTTAGAAGAAAATCCATTGTTTTTCTAATTTCAACGGTCGCCATTTTATTGCAAACCAACACAAATTGCTCAAATCATGAATTCTCAAAAATATTAATATTATTGACCTTTTTGGAAAATTTCAAAAAGGTCAAGTGAAAACTGCAGTAACTGATTCGATGGAAAGTCCATAAAATACCAAAATCATGTGTTATTGTTGTAATTGGAGAAATTTCAAGGAGCTATAACTTCCGTGTATATCAGTCGATTTTCACAAAACTTAAAAAGTTTAAGGACCCTTATTAGGACTATGAAAATGTCGAATTTCGTTTAGTTTAAGGGTAACGATGCGATTTTATTGGGGAACATGTGAAATTCGAATATCATACTATTATTAATAAAGTTGCGCGAATTTTGACTTCTAAGGTATTTGTTGTTGTTGTACTCATAAAAACCTACCTCCATAATTTTTTTCAGATCACAGGTGTCCAATCGCGAGGGGGGGGGGGGACACAAATTTTTCATGTATTTCCCCTCCCTGTCCGTCACTCGAGGCAAAAAGTATCAAATCAAGACTGTTCTGGAAAGCTCTCATCAAGACCTGTCATTTGATAATCATATCGGCGACCTTTGATACAAAATTTTTTTTGGAGGCCACTCCCCCATAGGGGGAGATCCCCCCTTATAAATTTTTTTTGTAGTTGAACTTTGAAGAGAGCACCACTTTACACCTGCATACAAAATTTGATGTTTCTAGCTTAAGTGGTTTGCGAGAAAAAGTGCTGTGACACACGGACAGTCGGACAGACAGGTCGCGAATTTAGTAGGGTTTTGTAAAATTATTTCACAAACCCCTAAAAAATTCTAAATGAAATTGAAAAGTTCATACGAATGTATTGAGTTTGCATCCTGAAAGTTCTATAATATGCATTTATTGGAGAAGAAATGCTCTCCCTTAAATAAGTATTTCAGTAGGCTTTGTATCCGCCCCCTACTTATCTAATCGATATTCCATCATTTGAATTAGTTCAAAACATTGTGTATTATTTTATAACAGATCCCGTTATAACAATTTAAGATTATAAATGACTTTCTAAAGTATTCCTTTAAAGCGAGCCGCTCCAAAGTATACCCAATTACGTGTGGCATTGCAAAGATATAGTAGAACAAAGCAAATCTCATCGTCTATGGGCATCGGGTCAGTGGGTCAGGCATTTTCATCATTTGTGAAATTATTACATTTCACTGGATTCCGTTTCTATTATCACTGCCTATTATATAATAAGCGCCCTGGAACGAGTTGATGAGTAATTTTCGTAGCGTGTAGTGAAATAATACTTTTCGGTTGAAAGAACAAATTCTTCAACGGAATCGGTTTCAATGTGGACCAGTATCTTCTTAAGGTCAACTCGTTGCGGCGGGTATTGAAAATTTATTTATGACCGAAGGGTTCCGGCGATTAAGCCTTCCGATAGATAACACAAGTTGACCTTAAGATCGACTACAAAAGATAACAATTAAACTTGAAATGCTCAAACGGAACTTTCGGGTTGATTAGCGGAATCTATTCTTCTTAGTCAGAAAATATATTCCGGAAGACTTTTTTTTTCGAATTATCTGCGAATAATTGATAACCTGAGGGGAATGATGTTGAATTACTTTTATCTTAAAAAACGGGTTGAGATTATGCATCTTATCTGAGCATCATTCCAATGTAGATATGTAAATGCTAACTCACATCTTCTATGTTACCGAAGGAGCCACGACTTATCAGTTGCTCGCGATCGTCACTGCCCGCAACCATTTTGCACTGGCGGCCACCTAAATTCTATTGAACCCGCGAGCACTATTGTACTAATCCGAACTCCTTTTAAACGCCAAACCCTTCACTAAACACTACGATTATTACTTATTACTATACGACTCATTCACCGGCGGCCCGATACTAACATATTCCCAGAATATTGCGTGTAGCTTTTCCGATCGATATTCCAAATTAATCTGCTAAAGTGGATCGCGTCAATGGTTTCTTGATACTGAAATCCGAACCGCGGCTCCTCTATGATATTCAAATGGAAATTGTTCGGCCTATGTACCTCACGGAGTACTCACTCCTAGTACTTGGTGTATGTGATATGACATGTGTGCTGTGCTCCTCAGCGTCTTGCTGGCCAGCGGAATCGCGATAAGACCAAGACGAGTCTCGCGACACGGAAATTATCATTTGCGTGTAATTCGATTCTTAGATGCATTTTTCCACCAACGACAGTTAAACTGCCAGGCATATGGGGACAAGTGAGGAAATGTACGGTAGCTTACGTGCATGTTTGTTTTCACTGGGGGTGATTACGGGATTCTCATTTTTCAGTTGACTATTGTTTCTAGGCATAGTAAAATATATGGAAGGAGGAATTATAAATTCACGTTGACTTGTTCTAAAGGGAGTGAGGGGTATATGTTGAAAGGGAAATTTTCTATAATATTTTTATATTTATTTTCAAATTTTATCAATCAACTAGATTATATCTTGTAAAATTTCAAATCTATCTCTTTTTGGCCATTTATATTCAGTTTCAGGATTAGTTCAATGACTTTGCTAATTAATTTCGATTTTTCACTGACTGCTGTTATATCAGTTTGGACCATTTATTTTTAACTAGTTGGTCCTAAATTGTATTAATATAGTATTATAGTAGTTCGATATATGTTTGTATGTTTTTAAAATTTGAATGCACATTACTTTTAAACGGAAAAACAGAATTGATTGCGTTTGTGAGTGAAAACTATTCTATATTCTTATACAGGGGCGGATCCAGAATTTTTTTTTTTCTGGAGGGGGTCACAGGAGAGAACATTATAAAAAACAAATAACAAAATATTATATATAACAAAAAATACAAATTTATTAGCTTCAATACATTACACTTAAACCAACTCCATACAAAATATTAGAAATAATAAACGACAAAAAACTGAAAGAAACTTGTGGAAAATTTGTAGAAATCTATTTCAGAAATCAAGAGAATGGATAAATAAGAATAAATAAATTAACGTTTCTTTCAACTATTTCAATCAAATATTTGCAAACAAATCCAAGGGAATCTTTTTTTCATACAAACATCCTAAACGCACTTGTTCTTCGTAGGTAACCAACCATTAAATTTCATAATTCTCATTCACACCTTGCAAAGAATAAAAACAAAACACGATCGCAAAGAATGAAAACAAAACATTTCGAAAACAAAAATCAACCAGCTGATCATTCCAACGTAAACTCATAATTGCGAAATTCACGTTCGTGCCTACGCCGTTACGTTCTCGCAATTGTGCATCTATTTAAAGAAAATGGCACACCTAAATTAAGTTTTCACGGCATGCATTTTCGGTGTCTTGAAAATTTTTTACCGTCATTTCGTCTCATCTCTGTGATTATCATCGAGATTTTTTACATATCAGTTTTCCCGAAAGTTCGTGAAAATTGATGCTACAACGAGTACTTACGCGTGAACGTTACAGTTTTCTGCTAATTTTGTCATGGAATTTCAGTAAATAATTCGCGAAATAAGTGAAATAAACGCAATTGCGGCAACGCATTGAATCGACTTCTTTTGTTTTTGCCGTATACTATATGTACGAGGTGTGTTCAAAAACTATCGCGAATTTTGAATTTTCGCGGGTTACGTATATTCGAATTTCGATTTTTTTGTTGCGTTATGTTGGTACTCATGTCTGTCACTTACACCGACAAGCTCGGCCATTTTGAAAGTTCACTTAATTGGTGATAGCTGCTTTACTTGCACGTGTTTTCAATCGTCTTCGATTTTTACTTATTCAAAAAAATGGAACAAAGAACGTGTATCAAATTTTGTGTGAAAAACGAAATTAAGTGCGCGGATGCATTCCGAATGTTGACTGTGGCATACGGAGAAGCTACCTTGGACCGAAACAACGTTTATCGGTGGTACAAAATGTTTTTAGAAGGCCGAGAAGATGTGATCGACGAAGAGCGTGCCGGACGCTCGAGCACTTCAACAACAGACGAAAAAATTAATGAAGTGGAGAAAATGGTATTGGCCAATCGTCGAATCACCGTAAGAGAAGTTGCTGAGGACCTAAACATATCGATTGGCTCGTGCCATTCGATTTTTATCAACGATTTGGGCATGAGACGGGTCGCCGCGAAATTCGTACCAAAATTGCTCAATTGCGACCAAAAACAGCAACGCATGAACATTGCTAATGAGATGTTAAACTCTGTCCGCGACGAACCAAATTTGCTCCAGAGGGTCATAACTGGTGACAAATCGTGGGTTTATGGTTATGACGTGGAAACCAAAGCTCAATCATCTCAATGGAAGCTGCCGCGTGAACCAAGACCGAAAAAAGCGCGCCAAGTTCGGTCGAATGTGAAAGTTTTGCTGACAGTTTTCTTCGATTGCAGGGGCGTGGTGCATCATGAGTTCTTGCCACAGGGAAGAACGGTCAATAAGGAATATTACCTGCAAGTTATGCGCAATTTGCGCGAAGCAATCCGCCAGAAACGTCCGGATTTGTGGGAGAACAAAAATTGGCTTTTGCACCACGATAACGCCCCTGCTCACACATCGTTGCTTGTGCGCGAATTTTTGGCCAAAAACAACACACTAATGACGCCGCAGCCACCGTATTCCCCAGATCTGGCCCCCTTTGACTTTTTCTTGTTTCCTAAACTGAAGAGGCCCATGAAAGGACGATGTTACGCTACGCTTGACGAGATATAGACGGCATCGAAGGAGGAGCTGAACAAGATTAAAAAAAATGATTTTTTGAAGTGCTTCAAAGATTGGAAAAACCGTTGGCACAAGTGTATAATATCTCATGGGGATTATTATGAAGGGGACAAAATAGATATTCATGAATAATTAAATAATTTTTGAAAAAAAACAAAATTCGCGATATTTTTTGAACACACCTCGTATGTATCTCATTGTTTTGTTAAGGATGGCATGAATAGTTTAATAAGACGATACTTGGTGATATCGCAGTGAAATTTTAATTAGTAGTGCGGATAAATGACATTGATTTGTCTGGAAAAGTGTTATAGTAAAATCAAAAAGCTTCTATTTTAAGTGGGATCCAGGCAAAAGCTTAAAATGCAAAAATAACAATACAAACCGAATTTTTCGAATTTGTTTATAGAAATTCTCGTAAATATTTATCACTTTTTTTCCAGTTTTTCAACACTTTTCATTGATTCCTTCCAGTTGGCTGGTTTTATAGTTAGAAATTCTGGTTCTAAATCCAGTAACGAAGAAAATTAAAAGTTTCAATTTGGCGAATGCATCATGGTAAATACCAATACAATTGTATATTAAACAACATATTGAGATTGAGATATTGTTTCTTAAAAAGGCGACAAAACGACCAGCTTCCACAAGAACGATTAACTCTTTCTTTTCTAAAAGTCAGAAACCGGAGTCTCAATCTAGTTCTGATACATCATCGTCGGCGGAAGAGTTCATACCATCAGCTTGTATTCCGAACATCACTGATAGGCTTCAAAATGTTCCGTCCACTTCCCATTCAGCGAATACTACGCATACAAACGAACTATGCTGCAAGCCTCATTTCGCGTCCGATATAGGGTCTTACGTAAACCAACGCAACATCGACGATTTTACTAAGGCGGATTTACTGAAACATCACTGGGAACCTCCTCCCGATTATATTTTTCCTCATAATGTCGTGATGAAGAATGGGAAAGAAAGGAAGAAGTACGCTCAAAAATCCCATCTAGAGAAATCCCCTTGACTGGTTTTGTCTCATAAAGATCAAGGTCTTTATTGTAAGTATTGCGTACTATTCGCGTCGAGCTCAGGAGGAGGTTACCAAATAAACACTTATCTGAAGCGTCTAGTTCGAGAACCGCTGAAAAAGTTTGACGACGCTTTCTGTTCACCAACGAAACCAATATCACCAGAAGGCGGTAGAAGCTGGCAAATATTTTCTTCAGACTTTTCACAATCCAGCATCAGAAGTGATCAACCAGGTCTATGAACAACGATATGCGCAGTTTAAAGAAAATCGAGAAAGATTAATGCCTATTATCAAAACGATCATTTTTTGTGGTCGGCAAAATATTTCTTTACGTGGACATAGGGATGATGGATCGCTCTTGGATAGGACAGACGGAGGAGACAGTCTGGTGGCAAATGATGGGAATTTTAGAGCTCTCCTTCGCTTCAGAATTGATTCTGGTGACTCTTCTCTCCAGTAACATTTAGAAACCGCAGGTGCAAACGCAACGTACATTAGCAAAACCACCCAAAATCAACTGACAGAAGCCTATAAAGAGGAAATTCAGTAAGTTATCCTGAATAGAGTAAGAGCGGCAACATTTTTCTCTGTTATATTTGACGAGACGACTGACAACTCACACACTAAACAGCTCTGCTTGTCACTTCGCTACGTCTGGAATAGAGTTGCCAGAGAAGATTTTGTTACATTTTGCGACGCGCACTCTGCGATTCATTCTGAAGATGTGGAGGGTAACAAGCGTCGTTTAACTGGAGTTGCAGTGGTACATATTGTCATTTGTGTAACAAATTTGACTTGGATCTGCAATACTTGGTTGGAATCGGTATAGACAGTTGCTCAGTGATGTCGTCTGACTTGAAAGGGGCATGTCACGAGTTGATGAAAGTAACAATTCACGCGCGACGTTGTCCTTACAATAACCATGTGCTGAACAATTCTTTATTGAAGTTATCGGATGTCACAAACTGCCGAAACGCTTCAGGGACAATGAAAACCATTGTAGCTTTTTCAAATGCTTCTTCAAAAAGACACGGTGTCTTCGAAAACAAGCTTGGTAAAAAATCTCTTCAAAGCCTTTGCGAGACACAATGGGTTGAAAATAACGTAGGACACCTGCAGTTTCAAGGTGAACGGTTAATAAAAATTTGTGAAGCACTTGAAGAGATTTCAGCGTGGCAGGATGAGAAAAGTGCATCTTCTACTGCTAACCTTCTTCATGCTCTTCTTAATCCAACGTTCCTGATTTCAACTGCTTGCTTGAATGATGTTCTTGGTATGTATATAACCTATACTTTTTTCAGTTTTACAATTGAACGATTTGAAAAAATTACGCAGACATAATTCGCTCAATTTAATTAATAAAATAAAAATAATCATTATAAACCAAAGAAGAAATTTAGTTTACAATAATTTTGTTGGTTTTTGTATTTTTCGGGAGTAACTTTACCATTAACCCGCATACTCCAAAAACCATCATTCGATCTGAAGAAAGCAACCGATTTGATAGCAGATACTTTGATTGTTCTTAAGAAGAAAAGAAGCGAGGCTGATTCCGTTTTTCAACAGCTGTATACTGAAACTGAAAATCTCGCTAAACAGTTGGATGTGGAGATGAAAACACCTCGTGTTATTTCTCGCCAAAAACATCGAGATAATCATCAACCAAATCAAACCCGGAGGAGTATTTCAGGAGAGGGATTTTCATTCCTCTATTGGACAACGTTGTAACAGACCTCAACGAAAGACTCTCCACAGACGTGATGAACCTTTTTCGGTTGAGAGTGTTTCTGCCTCGGACTTCATGCACAGTGGAGGACATTGAAGACGTTTGCTATGCAGCGGAAACGTACCAGAAGCTTCTGCAAACTCCTGTCTCGAGAGTCATTGCAGAATTCAAATTGTGGGTAGCCAAATGGAATCGGATTGTTGAAAACGGCCGTGAACTCCCCGACTCGCTTCCTCTAGTTTGTGCTGCGTGTGATGAAGAAATTTATCCATCCATTTGGAAACTGCTTGATATTTTGCATACGCTTCCTGTGACCGCAGCCACTGCAGAAAGGAGTTTTTCAACTCTCCATCGCCTCAAAACTTGGCTGAGATCAACAATGGCAGAATACAGACTCACTGGGCTACACATTCATCGCGACATCGAATTGGACATCGATGCGTTAATCAACAGATTTGCGAAATAAAATAGAAAATCAGATTTTGTGTTATAAATGATCTTCCCAGTTGGAACTTATAAAAATGTACACAAATCACAAGTGTTGCTACAAACCAAATACAGAAAAAATCAGTATTCTATAAAAAGTTTAGTCGTTATTATAGTTATATTTTGTTTCCAATGTTTTTAGTTAACAATACAGTAAGTTGACTTTGGTCGTTTGGTGTGTTTCTGGTTTTTGATTTCACAAAAACTGGGTTCATTTTGGTCGTTTGATATTTTTTGTTTTGCTTTTGGGTTTGCGAATAATTCATTCAGCTCTGTTTTTGTAAATGCGTGCTGATTCTGGGGGGGGGGGGGGGTCATGACCCCTGTGACCCCCCCCCCTTGGATCCGCGCCTGATCTTATAATGATCTACAGCGTAGAAGTCGTGATTCACCGGCGTAATAAAACTGCATTTTAATAATTATTTGATTTATAATTATATATTTGTTGTTGCCGATATATTTTATACCGATTACAATATTTTCAACTTGAATAACGAATATTACTATAAACGTTTGTATCGTATTAAACTATGCCACTAGTAAGATTTTACTGAATGAAATTTTTATATATCAAAACAGGTATATTGTTTACAGGCTATTCCTTGTTTTGATTCAATATATTTAAAATTAATGATATTTTCAATGTTAATTCTTACAGTAAATTTAGAATTTATTGAGTTGAATTTACTGTTGGAAATTAAATAAAATGTCGTTTAATGGTTAACATTGCAGCTTTCAAATCTTAAATAAAATCTGTTCGAGGCTTATAATCAAGAAAAATCTGGGCAAGTCACTTGTTAAGTGTATGTTTTCTCTATAAATTAATTGATTCATTTGATACTTGTTGCCGTCCCTGCTAGAGAGCGCTGTACTTGCGTCAAAGCGATGACGCAAGGGGGACAGTTGCCCACAAGGAGAGACAGTGCTCACTCAACGTTTGGCAGCCATCTCGAGTGAATTGCACGAAGGGAAGGTGGACTTTGCGCCTCATCCCGGATATGAGATTATGGCTAAATCGCAGACATGGTGAGACTGACTTCTATCTGACCCAGCGTTTGAGTGGGCATGAGTGTTTTCAGTCCTACCAGTTTTTCCCAGGAGAGCTTGGCCTGGATAGTATGGTCACGGTGAGGTTTGAATCGGTTGGCAAATGGAACCACGTGGCACATTTCTAAAAGATACAAGAGACCAGCAGCAGTCAGAGTTGAGAGATCGCTTGTCTGGCTATTCCTCTTCCCCTCTCCTCTCCCGCTGGAGGAGGGATCTTCCAGCCCGAGGGCACCTTAAGGTGTATCAAAACGAGACCTGGCCCGAAGTAATGTGTCAAACGATTCGAGGCTAGGTTCTCGGGGTGAGAGCGGAGGTATTTGGTGGGGGTCCAATCACTTGCAAGCATAGGAGCCCCACTCTCAGTGCGTAAATGGTATTCACCTCCCAACCACAGAAAAAAACATTTGGTCCGAAGGTGCTTAAGGCCCTCTAAATACCGCCCTTAAACCCAAAGTAACAAACGGTAAGATTTTTACCACGAGCATTATTGCGACCCTCAAGCTACGATGGCCCCCGCGGGGGGAATGCTGGTTGACAGGAATACTCTTGGAGGCTAGCATTCTTTGGGGAGTTCCGCCCTCCCCCATACCCAAGGAAATTGCCGCAGGGGGAATGCCGGTCGTCAAAAGTACTCTTGGAGACTGACATTCTTCGGGAACCGCCGTCCCCACGGACCCGAGGTTATGGGGGGGTGGCGTGAAGTGCACTCCTGGGATTACAAGTAACGACCCTGATTTGATCTAGACTACGCTTTGGACAACGAACTGGAATTTATGCTTTGGGCTGACGGATGTGATGGTTTGGACCTAGTTACTTTGCACGGTAGTGCCGTACCGTCTCCGTGCCGGTAAAACTTTTGCAGACATCGGAGTACGTTCGAAGCTAGCACTATTGGGTTGGTGGTATCTGAGCACTTGTCTCCATAAGGCTCTGAGCACTTGTCTCCATTAGGCCTTGTGCCAACCCTCGCATGGCCTCCCTGCTCTGCAAATATAACCATGGGACCTAAAAGGCAACTACACACACGAACGGAGACAGTGGCTCCGAGGGGGAACCAATAAAACTGGAGCAACCAAAAAACATAATAAAGATAAAAAAGAAAGTAAAAATAACAACAACGACGACGCAACCAGCGGTTGCAGCCACGATGTTAACAGCACATCGCGAGCGGTACCAACGATGACAAAAGCGACGATTAATACAATGAGTATAAAAACGGAGATTGACGGAGAGTTTTGTCCAGATTGAGAATCCTGCGGCGTTTGAGTCCAGCAAAAAAGTCATGCGAACGCCAGAGCGTTCTATAAAGTAAAAGCGGGAACTCTGCAGGACGCGTCAGATGTTTAAGCGGTCGAGGAACATATAAAGAATATCGAGAATTCGATGGTCACTGCTGCGATTGCTACCGAAGCGATTGAAGCAAGGGTCGTAGATCCCGATATAACAACGAGCCCTCCTGAAATCCACGAAGAGATTATGGCAGGAAAGGACAGGATTGACCAGATAAATTAAGCGACGTTGTGTGATTTCATCGCCAACGTCGAAAATGTGGCCGAAGCACTGTGTTCGGTAACAGAAGCCGATAATGTCTCCTAAGAACGATGGTCGCAAAGTACAATTGCCGTTCAGCAACATGAAGAAGAAAGGCTATTCCAAAAAGTGGGAGATTTTCTGAAAAGAATACAATCTTCATGCAACTCGACAAAAATCAACAAACTAGTAAAGGTTGGGCTCCTTGAACTACACGAGCTCCTACCCCGCATAGCGCATTATCGGAGGAGCTGATTAAAGGCCGAAGAGGACCAGGAGGCCAAAGAAGAGCAGGACGCTAAAGAAGCACTGGGGGCTTAATCTATAGGGCACGTGCAGATAGCTCCGCCACCTAAAATCAATCAAAGAATGGCGACTAGCTCAAACGAAGGAGATCAGGATGAAAAAGGAAAGGAAGAGGCATTTGACGGGAGTGGAATGTCAGATCAGAAATTCCAGATAGTGCTTACAAAAGGACTGAAGAAAGCTGCAAAGAAAATCCTTCGAAAAGTGCCAGAAAACAAAGTTCGCACGGACGCCCAACAAGAAAATAATACCTGATGTGAAACAGGAGGGAAAGAAGCCCCGACGAAGACCCCGGCAGCAGAAACTGCTCGTAAAACCTCAGGATGGTCGATCCTACGCGGTGGTGCTGCAGGATATTGGGAGAAACGTAAGGCCCGAAAACACTAACACTGCCATTCAAGCCTAAGTCCAACGTGGTCGGGCAACATACTGGTCGAATTCGGAGCAGAGGCCGGCAATAGGGCAGCATTCTGCGACGCAACAAAGAAAGTTCTCGGCAAAAGCGCAACCATAGCCTCGCTCGAGCCAATGGCAACGATCGAAATAAGAGGCATTGATTGCGTCACAGATCTGGCCAAGGTAGAAGACGCCATCAAAAGGAGTTCCCAAGTGTGGGCAAGATCAAAGCGAGGCTGACGCCAGAAAACTAAAGGGGACGGTCCATCACCATAATTGACTTGACCGAAAAGGTAGCCGAAGTATTTATCAATAAGGATAATATAAGAATAGGGTGGGTTATCTGTAGGATACGGCAAAAAGCAGCGCCTCTTCAATGTTTCAAATGCCTTGGCTATGGTCACACTGCACAAGTATGCAAAGGACTGGATAAGAGTTCCCTATGTTACGAATGCGGTGAAATGAGACACAAAAGCAAAGAGTGTACGAAGGAAGCACACTGTAATATTAGTAAGGATGCTGATCCAAGACCTGATTTTGGACACGTCTTGAGATCAGAAGCCCTAGCCAAGGCAAAATCAGAACTTAAATGACCCGCGGTTTAACCGCCCGTTTGTGAGGGAAATGAAAGCCTACTTCATGCTGCTGAGTGAGCAACACCATGATAAAAGTTCTGCATTATGGTATCCTGACAAAACTGGTGCTGCCGCCATCTTGGTTCGGAACAGTGATTTTCAAGCGGAGAGTTGTGGATGGGGAAATGGTTTCGTGTGGGTTCGGTGTTCAGGAACCACCTTCTTTAATGTGTACCTAACGCCGAACGAACCGATATAATCTTTTCAAGGCAAGCTTAATGCTCTGGAGGGCACTTTCTCGAACGTAGAGGGCAATGTGCTCGTTGGGGACACATCAACGCCAAAGCAATCGAATGGGACATGCCTTAAACAGATTTTCGGGGAAAATGAATCCTGTAAATGGTGGCCAGGACGGCGCTCGTCGTACTAAACAAGGGAAATATGCCAAATTTTTTGTCGTATTGGCTGTGAGGGGATCATACCGGACGTGATATTTGCCCCGGAGTTCTTAGTACAGAGGAAACACAATTGTAAAGTATTAGAGGACTACTCAGCCAGTGATCATCAGTGCACTTGCTTGAGATCAGTAATGTTGTCTCCCGATGTCCGTGCTCTCGGCTTTCTTCAACTGGATGCAACATCGGAAGGATGGACGTCGAGTGGTTCGTTGAGGTGCTCACAGCAGGTGAGCCACTGCAGGGAGCTTCGGAGGGGGCGGAAGAATTGGCAGCTCAAGACGTGGTGAGCTCAACTATGAGCATCATTACGACTGCTTACTGCGCTTCTATGCCCCGTCAAAGACCCCGGCACGGCAAGCCCCAGTATACTGGTGGTCAACTGAAATCGCTGAAAAATGAAGAGATTGTCACAAACTTCGGCGTGAGGCTCAACGGGTGTGGAACCGTGACGGGGCATGCAACCGGTTGGCAGCATATAAGTCGGCCAAGAAATGCATTCCCAAATTGATTAACGATAGCAAGGACAATGCAAACAAGGATCCGTGGGGCCTTGGCTACAAGCTAGTTATGCGGAAGCTTGGCGCCCTACGGTCGCCTTGCATACATGATGTGGAAGAAATAAATGAGATAGTGCAAGCACTCTTCCCCGCCCATCCCATCCTTGTTGACGCTGTCCATGGTGAAACAAATCGATTGTCGATAGCATAGTTATTTCTTCGATACGTGATAGCATATCGGCAGCGATGTTATTTTTGCCCTTAACATGCAACAATTTTGTTGTATATTGTCCTATGAAATCTAGTTGTCGCAGTTGATGACTTAAGTGGCTTATGGTCGGTAAAAATTGTTAAGTTACGGGTTTCCATTAAATGACGAAAAAATTTAACAGCTTGATACATCGCAAGAAGTTCGCGGTCATATGCGCTATATCGCTTTTATGTTCGGTCGAATTTACGTGAAAAGAATCCTAGTGGCATAAATTTTCCGTTGACTTCCTGCTCCAATAGCCACGTCTGAAGCATCGCAATAAAGAGTAAGTGGAACGTTTCCGTTAGGATGTGCAACTGAAATTCATTTGCCACCAGTTCTATGCATTTTTAAAATGCTTTTTTCGCTTCCGGGATCCATTGCAGAGGTCGTTAGTCACGCTTATGCGCTCCTTTTATGAAGTCAAAACAGCTTCTGTAGACGTTGATTGTGCCAATAAAGCGACGTAGTTCTTCAACTTCTTTTTGGTTTTCAAGTTTAGTTAGAGCTTCAATTATGTCCTGTGAAGGTCTAATGCCTTGTGCATTGACATTGAATCCTGAATATCGAAGCTCTTGCTGTCCAAAAACTTATTTGGCCACATTAATGTTTAAATCATATTTTTGAAGACGTTCAAAAACGGCTTTCAAGTCATTGCGATGTTGCTGAGAATCTTTGGAGGCGATGAGAATGTCATCTATGTAACAGTGGCAAAAATCCATTCCATGAAGAATAGTATCCATTAAACATTGAAACGTTTGCGCCGAGGAAAGTCATCACTTTGAATTCAAACAGTCTAAACAGGGTGATGATGGCTGTTTTTTACGACCCTCAGGAGCTATAGGATTTGATGATAGGCCCGATTGAAATCCAGCGTTGAAAAAATTGTACAGCCGGCTAACTGGATCGTGAAATCACTCAAATGAGGAAAAGGGTATCGGTCAGTGATAGTGATACTATTCAGATGACGCAAAGCCGCCATTTACCTGTTTTCTCCTGACTAGATGCAAGGCCGAGGCCCATTCACTGTCGGATGGTTGGCAGATGTTCTTTTCCAACATAAAATCAAACTTCTTTCTTGCAGCTTTAAGCTTCTCTCCAGATAGCCTTCGAGCGCGTGCTGCGACCGGTGCACATTGTGTTATAATGTGGGGCTGGATTGAATGCGGCACAGCCTTTTGTACATTAAACCATGTTATTTGGTCAAACTCTGCCAAAAGTTGATGATGTTCATCAGTTATGACATACGTGTGGATTGTTGGTACTTTTATTGTGGCTACTGATACAAAAATCTTTAGATTTGTATTTTCATTCACTAGCTTTCTAGCTTTTAAGTCGATTAGCAGGCCGTGATGATGCGAAAAATCAGCTGCTAGGATTGCTTGTAAATTTGCAGGTAAATTTCCGCCTGAGTCCTAATTCCACTATCACGACTTTTGATCCTTAGGTTTTTATAACTGAACCGCTTGAGACGTTGGGTTCCAAATCGGTGGAATGTTGCTTGTTGCACGAAGATCTGGGTATGACTGACATTTCCCCTCCCGTATCAATCAAGAATTGATGTCTAGATTTTTTGTCGTAAATGGAAAGACAGCTAGTTTTTTCATTCCGACATGCGCCCGCCGATTTACATGCCGTTGAAACTAGTTTTTTGCTGCTCCGATTTGATGCAAGGTGCACGATATTTTCTTTTTCGCTCACCAAACCTGGAGTGGTCAAAACACATACCATTTTTGTCGAAATTTTTATTTCGCGTAGATGATCTAAATTCAGATCTTGACTCTGAATCTCCGCGCCGTAGATACTGAATTTTGCGAAAAAACCTTCCGATTTCCTTTTGTATCGTTCCCATTTGTAAAGCCGTTTTTTCATTCGATGCGGTTGTTGATGTAGCCGATATCGATGGACGCAAAATCTCCATTATTTTATCAGCCTGTGCCGCCAATTTGGCAATATCCGTTACCTCGCTACCCACTAAGATCCCGTGAACGTACTCATTGGAACATTGTCCTTGAAACCACGTCGTTGAATTGGTCATCGGTTAAATTTCTACGTTTTGTAAGAAAATGGACGGTTTTTCTTCTCCAATGTCAACACCACACAACACGCGACGCAATTTCGCTTCACTTGATTCAGCGAAAGATTCTAGAATTCTCTTTTTAATCGCGTCATATTTTCCATGCTCCGGCGGATTAATAGCGATATCTGAAACTGCTTGCAAAACCGAAGCATCCAAGTTCACTATGGCATATCAATATTCAGCTTTATCCGACACCGCATGAGAAATTTCAAACGCCATCTCCACTTGAATGAACCACAAACCAGGATTATCTTTAATAGATGGCGGAATTGTAACTTTGTCCGTGGAATGCATGCGGATTTCAGATTGCGCGGGGCTTTTTCCTGCCCGTTTTGGTGTGTCAGGAGGCGAAGACATTATTAAAGTTTAAATAGTTTTTGCGGAAATATTAAAAATGGCGTTACTTTTTGTGTTTGGCATCACTATGCACCTCCTAGCGTCACTATAACTTATATTGTCTTTTTCCTTTTCCGCGCCTTCGGTGTCACCATTGTGGGGTGCAGCTAAATGCGATGCACGTTCCCCATACAAGAAGGAAAGAACAAGCTAAAAAATAAATAATAACTTTATTAGCAAGCAAAAATACTCGTATGAACTGAAATTAACATGTTGAAAGATACATGATTACGCGTTTTTAACTACATGGAGGTTACAATTCAAGTGATCGTTTTGATTGACAGGAGCTGTCAAATTCATTATATCCACTAAACGATTGAAGTCACTATATCTCACCAACAGATGCGCTGCAATCGCTCGAGTGTCGCCACACCAAGGAACAGCTAGTGACATCTATCCCTTACAATGCTGTCAACCATGGCAAAACAAAACATAATAGAATGATATTGAAATTACAACTGAATAAAATGTCTAAGTTAAACGGCTTTTGGGGGACTACCTAAGTGACCGAAGCCTGCTCTACGACACGACACAGGGCCAGCGAAGGATGGCTGTTACATCGGGTGTTGCCCAGGGATCTATCCTTGGTCCGGACCTGTGGAGCGTGTCTTACGACAGGCTACTGAGACTGAAGATGCCAGATGAGTTGCACTTGATCGGCTGTGCGGATGATGTTGCGGCTCCGGTCGCTGGACGCACCATTGAACAAGCGCAACTTAGGCTGGGTATGTTAATGCACTGAGTGAGAGACTGGATGACTGCTCGGGGGTACAGTTTAGCAATGGAGAAAACCGAAGTGGTCGTCTTGATAAAGAAGAGAATCCCTAGAGTAAGGATGATCAGTATTGGTGACATGCAAATCGAATCAAAACGAGCCATGAAGTACCTGGGGCTACCGATCGACTCGAAGATGAATTTTTGTGAGCAAAGCAGGGCAACGGCTGAGAAGGCTGCTTTAGGAGTATCGGCTCTGAGTCGACTTATGGCCCACGTAGGGGGACCCACCCCGTCAAGAAGACGCCTCTTGATGAGTGCTGTAGCATCAGTGCTACTCTACGGAGCAGACGTATGGGGCAACGCTCTCAGTAAGAAGGTTTACCGAAAACGTCTGGCACACAGGTACAGAGAAGAGGAGCGCTGAGGATTGCATTTTTGTATCCGACAGTCTCCAGTTCGGCGGTGAAAGTCATTGCAGGCGTGATACCTGTCGGCCTCCTTGCTAAAGAGTGCCGCTCTATTTATCTTCATCAAAACGAGGATGAGAGGGAGATGGTTGTCCGCGAAGAGAGACAGCGCTCACTCAACGATGGACAGCAGTCTTGGGTGAATTGCACGAAGGGAAGGTGGACTGCACGCCTCATCCCGGATGTGAAACCATGGCTAAATCGAAGGCATGGTGAGACTCACTTCTATCTGACACAGCTTTTGCGCGGGCATGGATGTTTTCAGTCTAACTGTACAAGATTGGTAAGTCACGGCCCCCTGATTGTCAGTATTGCCCAGGAGAGGAGCACAATGCCTACCATACATTTTTTGTGAGCATAAAATGGGACAGCCTGCGAAGGGCCCTCTACAGAGAGGCGGGAGAGCTCACCCCGGATAATATAGTCGCGGTGATGCTCGAATCGGTAAAAGATAAAAGGGACTCACAGCAGCCGGGGGGTGCTGAGGCTGGGGGATCGCTTGTCCGGCACTTCCTCTTCCACTCTCTCCTCTTGCTAGAAGAGGGATCCCCCAGCTTGAAGGTGCTTCACGGCGTAACAAAACGAGACCTGGCCCGAAGTATTGTGTCAAACGTTTCCAGGCTGGGTTCTCAGGTTGACAGAGGAGGTGTTTAGTGGGTAGCCCAGTCGCCTTCTTGTGAGCATGGAAGTCCCACACAATGTGCGTAAACGGTCAGCCACCTTCCTACCACAAAAAAAAAACATGGTGTGCAGTGTCTTGTATATTTTATTGAGACCTAAACTTTTAAGAGACTATCATTTCTAACTTTTTCGCAAAGTTTGAACTATGTAGCCTTTATAGTTTTTGAGAAAACTTGCTATGATACAGGGACAGATTGGACGCACGGATAGAGAGGACGCAAAACAAGCAAGTCTTTGTAAAATTCGTTTAACGAAGCTTCAACAAGGATGAAAAGAAAATCAGGATTGGAGGATAAAATAATTGATGGAAAAGTAAATATGTAGTTCAATAATGTTAACTAGGATAATGAATTCGATTACAAATATTTAAGTATTTAAGGCCTGATATTAAAAAAAAATCGTAAGTTAGCACTAAGAAAGATTTCTTTTGAGTAAGTAGGACAGTGCATCTACCAGAAGGTCTTTGTAACCACCCTAGGGTTCAAAACAAGTTTTCTAGTAGTGTAAATCGGTGACTTGAATTATCCATCCAATACTTGGGTAAAAAATCCTTCAAATTTATGCAAAAGATGCCAAGTCTCCTTCATAAGCACATTGCAACCGCCATTTTATTCCAGCTTAAATAATTTTTTTTAATGTTCGGCTGATTGTAGATAATCAAATTAAACACTATTCCTTAAATTTTCATGAAAATAGGAAGAAAATAGAAGTGAAATTCGTATCACCTATCAGCACATGTTATTTTTGTAATACCATACAATTGAAATGGCTATAATTCACTTGATTATGATTGGATTTCCATAAAATTGCGAGCATAAAGATTCTATATCAATCTATATAATTTCAAAAAATTTTGAAGTGCCATTTTTATTTTATGGGTGCAAATGCAAAATCTACAAATCATTCTATTATTGACCAAATATAGTAAATTTTGATTTTTGACGTATTTGTTGTCTTTGTACTCATAAGGGCTCACCTTCGTGATTATTATCAGATCTTTCGGATCAGAGGAGTCCAATCGCGAGGGGGAAAGACAACATTTTGGTAGATTTTTCCCCCTGGACCGCATGATGCACAAAATAACTTTTCAAATTCAGATTCTAATCAAGACCTTTCATTTGATACCCAACTCGACTCCCTTAAATTTAAAATAAATTTTAATGGTCACTTCGTTATAAGGTGGGGCCCCCTTGGAAAATTTTGAAATGTTTGGTAAGACCAAACCTTTTGAGAGACTACGACTTCTGATCTTTTCACAAAGCTTGAGCTTTCTAGCATCTATAGTTTCTGAGGAAACTTGCTGTAACGCAGGCACAGACGGACAGACAGGTTGCGAAACTAGTAATACTTTGTAAAAAATTTTTTTTGTGCAAAGACCTAAAAATATATAAATAGCGTTAGTGGGAAAAGTTATTGTTTTTCTTTAAATTTTTGTTTTTTATTTTGGTCGGCGCTAAAACAGAAAATTAAGGGAAGATCCAATATTGTAAATTTTAATGTGTATCCGATTTTAAAAAATTATAAAACTTTTACCCCTATCTCGACTTTTTTAAGCAGAGGAAAAAGAGTTTTCTGCAACAGTTGCTTTCATTGAATACTTGTTATTTTCATATACATATTTGCATGCTAGTTTTCTGCACTTAAAGTATCTTGGCGCTTGAATTAGATGATTTACTCTACTCGCATACTAGTTTATATTGAAACTGTTGTTAGTTTGCATTGCATTGGCTTCTACAATACTTTGACTAAACAGTTGACGAGCAGCATCGCAAAACACGGTATTGTCATGCAAGCATGAATGCACAGAGCATCAGCACCTATGCATACTCGTATGTACAATACATGTACTTAACATACACGCTCTGTGCATCAATTAACGTTAGTGGGTCTTTAGTGTGAATGACATGGAAAACAGAGAAAGAATGGTAACATAACGACTATCCCGTGTATCAATTACAATTTTATTGAAAATTGCACTCTCGCCTAATCTAACGGTTTGATTATTTTCTACAATGTCTAGACCTATATACTTGTAATTTTATTGATTGAGGAAATAAATTAATTTTACGTTCGTAATTTTTTTTAAAAGGGTAGTGAGGATATGATGGTTGAATTGGAATGATTAACTGATTCAAAGGGATCAATGACGATTACTTTTAAATTACAGTATGAGTTGAATTTTAAGCTGATAATAGGTAAATCAGTGGTTTATGTCTGCAAAATAAATAGGCTAACAAATTTCAGTTCTTTCTGAAAACCAGCGAACCAAGTAATTTGCAGAACAAACATAGGAAGAAGACTACAAAATCAATGTACGAGGTGTGTTCAAAAAGTATCGCGGGTTACGTATATTCGAATTTCGATTTTTTTGTGGCGTTATGTTGGTACTCATGTCTGTCACTTATGCCGACAAGCTCGGCCATTTTTAATGTTCACTTAATTGGTGAAAGCTGCTTTACTTGCACGTGTTTTCAATCGTCTTCGATTTTTACTTATTCAAAAAAATGGATCAAAGACCGTGTATCAAATTTTGTGTGAAAAACGAAATTAAGTGCGCGGATGCATTCCGAATGTTGACTGTGGCATACGGAGAAGCTACCTTGGACCGAAGCAACGTTTATCGGTGGTACAAAATGTTTTTAGAAGGCCGAGAGGATGTGAACGACGAAGAGCGTGCCGGACGCCCGAGCACTTCAACAACAGACGAAAAAATTAATGAAGTGGAGAAAATGGTATTGGCCAATCGTCGAATCACCGTTAGAGAAGTTGCTGAGGACCTAAACATATCGATTGGCTCGTGCCATTCGATTTTTATCAACGATTTGGGCATGAGACGGGTCGCCGCGAAATTCGTACCAAAATTGCTCAATTGCGACCAAAAACAGCAACGCATGAACATTGCTAATGAGATGTTAAACTCTGTCCGCGACGAACCAAATTTGCTCCAGAGGGTCATAACTGGTGACGAATCGTGGGTTTATGGTTATGACCTTTCATAATATTTTTCGATACGATCGAACGACTGATTCATCTGGGAAATCAATCGGTGGTGGTGTACTTGTGGGTGTCACAAAGTCCCTTGGTTGTCTTTCTTGTACGGATTTCATTCCAACTTCTCCTGTTGAATGTGTACTTGTTAGGGTAACCATTTCATCCAATATTCATCTTTTGGTATCGTCAATTTATGTACCTTGTCAGTCTTCTCTTTCCACTTACGTTAAATTTCTCGACGAACTTTCTATCTACATAAACGCTAAATACCCTTCAGATATTATTCTTCTATGTGGTGATTTTAATGCTCCTTCTTTATCTTGGAATCTATCTTCTTGCCCATATATCGAGTCAACCCACCGTCTCTCTGAAGTTTTTTCTTCTTTCCTTGCACTGTGCTCACTAAATCAAGTAAATAGCATCACAAACGTTAATGGCCGCATTCTTGATCTGGTTTTATCAAACTGTTCAAACAATCAGTCTACTATTTTGGACTTAAAACATCCTGAATTTGCTTATGTTGCATCCGATCTCAACCATCCACCATTAAGTATTGATGTTAAACTGTGTAACATGAGGCGTAAGAAGACTGAACAGCCTTCAAGGTATAATTTCCGTAGATCAAACTTTGCAATTATTGCGAACAATCTCCAATCGACTGATTGGGACTCCTTCTTTGCTAGTTTATCTTGCGATGATGCTGTTTCTAAATTCGACATGTATTTGAATACGTTGATCAGCCAACATACACCAATAGTTCAGACATTAAAAAGTAATGACGCACCATGGTTGAACGCCGATATTTTGACCCTTCTAAAAAGTAAGGATCGAGCTCATCGAGACTTCAAACGTACTGGGTGTCCTGCAGCTTGTACAGATTATCAAAGACTTCGTACTCTTGCTAAATGTCGCATTAAAGCAGCTATGCGTGATTATTATCTCTCCATAGAACAATCTCTGTTGTCTAACCAAACAAAACCTTTTTGGTCTTTCATTCGTTATTTGAACACTTCCTCTCGTATTCCAGATTCAGCACATTGGAACAGCTTGGAGGCTAATGGGCCTTCTGCTATTTCAGATCTTTTTGCTAAATTTTTCTCTGAATCTTTTAGTGCCTTGTCTTCACCTACAAACTATTGCCCTCCATTTTCTTATTCGACATTAGCTATTGATTTCGAAACCACTCCCTATGACATTGAGCTACTCATCAGCAAGTTAGATGGAAGCATTGGACCGGGTCCCGATGGCATTCCCGCTATATTTGTTAAGTCACTCATTACTTCAATATCTACTCCTCTTTCAATTCTGTTTAATATTAGTTTAGCCAATGGAACTTTCCCTCAAATATGGAAACTTGCACATATTGTTCCAATTCTGAAAAATGGTGACCCTTGTAATATTTCCAACTACCGTCCTATATCTATCCTCTCCTGCTTCTCTAAATTGTTGGAGCGCCACGTTCACAATAAATTAGCATCATCTCTATCGCAAATTTTTGCTGCCGAGCAACATGGATTTCTTCCTAATCGCTCTACTACTACTAATTTACTCGAAATATCTCATTCGATTTCTTGTGCTCTAGATAACCATATGCAAATGGATGTCATTTATACTGATTTTCGCAAAGCATTTGATAGAGTTGACCATTCTATTTTACTACTAAAGTTGCAGCACTATGGATTTCCTGCTCCAATGTCGGCTTGGATAAATTCTTATCTAACATACCGTTCTTGTTGTGTTCGTGTAATCAGTTCATTATCTTCGACCTTTTACCCTACGTCAGGTGTCCCACAAGGCTCAATCCTTGGCCCTCTCCTATTTATACTTTTTATCAATGATTTACCTGCTGCTTTAAACTCAAAATCCCTTCTATTCGCAGATGATTTGAAACTATACAGGGCTATCGGTCAAGTAGAGGATTGTTCTCAATTGCAGAATGATTTGTCTATCCTGGAAAATTGGTGTAGCATTAACAATCTTGAACTGAACATATCTAAATGTCATGTTATGTCGTATTCCCTTAAACCAGTGCAAATCAAATTTATCTATTCAATTGGAAGCGAATCTCTTTCAACGGTTCTAAAAATTAAGGATCTCGGTATAATTTTTGATCCCAAACTCAAATTTGATATGCACATTTCAAGCATTAAAACCAGAGCTTCTCGAGTCTCAGGTTTTGTACTGCGGCATACTTTTATTTTCCAAGATATATTCTCCGCTGTCCAGCTTTATAATACTCTAGTTAGAAGTATTTTAGAGTATAGCTCTCAAGTTTGGTCCCCACACTTTGAATACCTTATTGCTGACATAGAATATGTCCAAAGAAACTTCACCCGCTGTCTTTTTTATAAGTACAAGATTCCCTATGTTCCCTATGAAGACCGACTCACTTATTTACATCTTCCTTCATTAAAAGCACGTAGGACTTTCCTTGATGAATGTCTTTTATTTAAACTCCATCACCGCCTGATTGATTGCCCTAACTTGGTAAATCAAATAAGTTGGAGGAGCCCCGGCAGGCCGCTGCGCTCCTCCAATCTTCACATCCAATTTGCGCGTACTGAAACCCATTTTCATTCTGCCATGATTCGTTTGCCTCGCGTGCACAATCAATTAGAACTTGGTACTTTCCCTCAATCTTTAATAGCATTTAAGCAGTTACTTAGAAATAAACTACATTAATTATTATAATTTATGATTAATTGCTTAATTATCTTAAATATTTTTGTCTATTTTATCTATATTGTCTTTTCTATTTTTGTAATTGGGCATTTTGCCTGTTAAAATGGATTCAAATAAATAAATAAATAAATGACGTGGAAACCAAAGCTCAATCATCGCATGAACCAAAGACCGAAAAAAGCGCGCCAAGTTCGGTCGAATGTGAAAGTTTTGCTGACAGTTTTCTTCGATTGCAGGGGCGTGGTGCCCCATGAATTCTTGCCACAGGGAAGAACGGTCAATAAGGAATATTACCTGCAAGTTATGCGCAATTTGCGCGAAGCAATCCGCCAGAAACACCCGAATTTGTGGGAGAACAAAAATTGGCTTTTGCACCACGATAACGCCCCCTGCTCACACATCGTTGCTTGTGCGCGACTTTTTGGCCAAAAACAACACACTAATGATGCCGCAGCCACCGTATTCCCCAGATCTGGCCCCCTGTGACTTTTTCTTGTTTCCTAAACTGAAGAGGCCCATGAAAGGACGACGTTACGCTACGCTTGACGAGATAAAGACGGCAGCGAAGGAGGAGCTGAACAAGATTAAAAAAATGATTTTTTAAAGTGCTTCGAGGATTGGAAAAACCGTTGGCACAAGTGTATAATATCTCACGGGGATTACTTTGAAGGGGACAAAATAGATATTCATGAATAAATAAATAATTTTTGAAAAAAAAACAAAATTCGCGATATTTTTTGAACACACCTCGTATAGGGTATTTTCGAGAGCTTTAAATCGAAATTTAAAATTATTATTGTTATTTCTTTTTTTAAGTAAAAATAAATTTGATGCCGCTTAACCTTCATAAATAATTTCTAGTAAATGGCTACCGCGACTAGCATATAAAACCCACTTTTTTCCAATGCATCTGGTCTTATTGCGTCAATGGTATGTCGAATATTTTCCTGCAATCCATCCAAAGTTGTTAGTTTATTAGCATAAACCAAAGACGTGACATACTCCCAAACAACATTATTTGGAGATATTAAATTGCTTGATCTTGAACGCCAATGGACTGGACCCTTTTTGTGAAAGAATGTAGTGTTCTAATTTCATTTCCAATGAGTTGATTGTTTTGTAGGCTGTGTAGCATGTAGCACCATCCTTTTGGAACGAAATGTTTTAGATGTTCATCTCATTGACAAGTTCCGGTAACGTCCACCATTTACCGCAACGGCAGCGGGACTGAAGGTGCCATTAAGTGTGTACATTTCAGTCAATTTTAATGGATGTAATGGAGCTACATTTAATTGATGTAATGGAACTCTGCCATGGAGGATCACTAGCCCGTTTGAGAAAAGGGGAGGGAACCCCCTTGTTTCCATAGCCACAGCTACCATGATTCCTCATCCTAAGCCGCACAACTAAATGGTAGTAAATGGGCTCGAGGTCTCCACTTGGGTTTACTGGTTCCCCAATAATGGGACATTAAACGCTGAGAAATGCTAATAACTGTAAATACATCTACAGCTCTGCAACTAAATCCTACTTAGTCCTCCTTTGTTAGAACGTAAGAGGTTGAAGGCAGGTCTTCCGCGCTTGATAACAGAATCAGAGTAATAACCATGCAGCCGGAATGGAGGTCACCATCCCTGAAAAACCCTACAATTCCTCGAAACCTGCAGAAGACCCTCAGAATGGATTGGACTCACGGCAATGACCTCGCAAACAGAAAAAAGGAATACGACATTGGATCCTGGATTGTCAGATCACTGAATTACCCTGGCGCCGATAAGGAGCTTTTACAACAGGCCAGTCAATATAAATTGAAAATCCTGGCAATCCAGGAAACGAACTGGACTGAAAATGATGCCCAAGTCATGAGATCGTACACAATATTCAAAAGTGGGAAGCCCACTGGTAAACGGGGATCCAGTGTGAACTTCATTGTGGCTAGGGAGTTCAAATCGCACATTGTTGATTTTAAGGTTGTGTATGATTCGTATAAAAGCGAAATCTGGCTGATAAACGTACAAGCCCGACCGAAGAAAAGGAAGAAGAAATGAAGGAAACGTTCTACAATCGCCTGGAAAGATTGTCAACTACTCATTGCCTACAAACGACACAAAAATAATTCAGAGTTATTTCAACCCTATGTTGGCAATGAGATATCGCATCGGGGAATAACTGGAGGATAAAGCCTCCACGATGAAACAAATGACAACGGCCAGCGCCTGATTGACTTTGAATGCAGGAGAAATCTAGTCATACGTTTGACTTGGACGCCACATCGATACATACATAAAATAACCGGAGTATCACCGAAACCAGATTGACCATACTCTGATCCAATAGCGTTGGGCCTCAAGCATACTTGACGGCCGTACATACCGAGGAGCCAATTGTAACTCGGATCATTACTTGATCAAACTAAACTATCAATGTTGCATGTCAAAGGCATATTCGGCAAAGACCTGCCCGCTACATTGAAAGGCTCCAAACGGCATCTTTAGTTAAAAATTTTGCGGAGACCGTCACCAACCGGCTGGCTCCCATCTTATCAAACGCATCGTTAAAGACGAGCAACGAGCTCTGGATGGAAGTGAAAGCAGCTATTAAGATCGCCACAGAGCATACAACCAGACATCAAGCCCGGCACATAAGAAATGATTGGTTCGATGATGAGTGCCAGAATGCGATAGTCAAAGAGAACCAGCCGTGCAAAAAATACGTAGGTAGGAAAACCAGGACGAAGAGAAAACACTGTGAAAATCTTAGAAGAGTAGCGAGAGTAGAATTAAGAAAAGAAAACACTACGACGACCACTGGAGGCGTATCGATGTAATTCTAGCGAGCAACAATATAAGACAAGCATACAAAGTAGTGAAAAGTTTGAAGCGTGGTTATCAGCCCAAAATACGCTCTGTCGTGATAACGTTGGCAATATCATCGCTGATGAAACCAAAATTAAGGAAACATGGACACAATATTTCAAGAACCTCTTCAATCCTCCGAACAGCTCCAGAACATGGAAGACTATAGATGTTTCAAGAGAGCTTCCATTGGCCCCACCAGCTCTGGATGAAGCCCGAAAGAATAATAAAGCGCCAGACATCGATGAGATTCCAGTGGAGCTCATCAAATATTGTGGCAGCAGTGTTCATGGAGCTATTCACAAAGTCATCCAGCACATTTGGCAACAAGAAAATATGCCAAAAGAGTGGAGCCAATCAATAAAATTCTCTATACACAAAAAAGGAGACAAGCTACAGTGCGAAAATTATAGAGGCATATCACTACTGTGTGTGGCGTACAAAATATTTTCAAAGACAAAAGAAAATAAAATCGGATCATATGCCAACAGTATTATTGGGGAGTATCAAGGTGGTTTTGGAGCAGGTAGATCGACGATAGACAAATTTTTCCCAGTCAAACAGGTACTTGAGAAATGCAGGAAGCTCAACATAGACGTATACCAAATTTTTGTTGACTCTGAGTAAGCAAACGACAGTACTGATAGTGATGTACTGTAACAAATAATGCTTTGTTTTAGAATCCCACCCAAATTAGTCCATCTTACAAAAATGACGATGACGGTGACAACCTCGCGATTCTCCATCAATAACCAATTCACCGATGACTTTGACACAAATATTGGACTAAAGTGGGGAGATGGACTGGCCCTATAGCTATTCAATTAGGCTTTGGAATATGTCATAAGGAAGCTGCTTGTCGATACACGAGTTACATTACTCTACAAGTTGAGCCTAGTAGTAGCCTATGCAGGCAACATCAAAGTTTTGTCGCGGTCATTAACAACTGCTAAATAACTCTTCCTGAAAGTCGACAGTGAAGCAAAACTTATAGGTCTACAAATTAATGAAAATAAAACAAAGCTCATGAAATAGTCAAAGAAGAAAACCTGAAGCATGCAAAGTATCACACTTGGCGAATACAGTATCAAAAATAGGCAAATTTGTGTATTTAGGCACCAAAACGAAAACGGGTAATGAAAGAGACGAAATACGCCGAAGAAGACAGCTCGCAAATGAAGTATTTTATTCAGTTTTGATGGTATTGAAGACTAGCTACATATACATGTAAACAAAGCTCTAAATATACAAATATGTGATAAGACCTGTGTCATGCTATGGGTGTGAAACATGGACCCTAATCCAAGCATCCGTAAATATATTGAACGCCTTTTAGCGAAGGGGCGGAGCGAGCCTAGACGAGGTCCAACGGCGAATTTGATACAACCATGAGCTGTATGAAAATTTTAATGAAGCGAAGGTCTTGACGATTGTCAGACTGCAGAAGCTGCAATGAATCGTATGGACAAACAACGGATACCCAAAAAGGATTCGTTGGGAGAACTGATAGCCGGAGGCCAGTGGGGTAACCGAGGACACGCTAGTCTGACTCAGTCAACGAAGACAATTCATTGCTGCTCGAATTTTGAAATTCAAGGACACGGTCAATGGATTGAGGTATTCGGAGGAGCTATTTGCATGATGCGAAGGCCCAAGAGGAGCTGTAGTGCTAAGAAGAATAAGAAATACACAAATTCATCCATATTTTTGCTACTGTATTCTACAAGTGTGATACTTTGTATGGTTGAGGTACTTTTCCTCAAGTACGTCATGAGCTTTGATTATTTTCATTGATTTGCATCCCTACTAGTTTTACTTCGCTGTTGAGATTAAGAAGAGTTCTTTGGCGATTGTTAATGATCGTGACAAAATGTTGATGTCGTCCGCATAGGCTACCAGGCTCGACTTGTATAGTAATGTAGCTCATGTATCAACTGGTAACTTCCTCTGGAGCCAAACTGAATAGCAATGGGTTCAGCACATCTCCCTGTTTTAGTCCGGTATTTGTGTCAAAGGCATCGGCGAGTTGGTTATTGATGCATAATTGGGAGGTTGTCGACGTCATTGTCATTTAAGTAAGACGGACTAATTTGGATGGGATACCAAAGCAAAGCATTATTTAGTACAGTACGTTACGATCAATGCTGTCGTTTGCATGCTTAAAGCCAACGAATATTTTATGTACGTCTATGTTGAGCCCTCAGCATTTCTCAAGTACCTGCTTGACAGTGAAGAATTGGTAGATTGTCGATCTACCTGTTCTAAAACCACCTTGATACTCCCCAATAATACTGCTGGCGTGTGCTCCGATTTTATTCTTTAAGACCTTTGAAAATATTTTGTACGCCGTACAAAGTAGTGGTATGCCTCTATAATTTTCGCACTGTAACTTGTCACCTTTTTTGTGGATAGGGAATATAATTGATTGGCTCCACTCTTTTGTCATTTGCATGTGCTGTCACCATATTTTATGAGCTCCACTGGAATCTCATCGATGCCCGATGCTTTATTATTCTTTTGGCCTTTAATTATGGAAAATATTCCATCCAAAGTTGGTGGAGCCAATGGGAGCTCTCCGCACACATCTATAGGTTCCTATGTTTTGGAGCTGTGTGGAGGATTAAGGAGGTTCTTGAAATATGATGCCTATCTTCCCTTAATCTTGTTTTCATCATCGATGATATTGCCGATGTCATCACGACAGAGCGTGGTTTTGAGCTGATAACCACGCTTCAGGCTTTTCACTACTATACTTCTCAACTAAACTTATATATATATATATATATATATATATATATATATATATATATATATATATATATATATATATATATGTATATATATATATATATATATATATATATATATATGTATATATACATATATATATATGTATATATATATATATATACATATATATATATATATATATATATATATATACATATATATATATATATATATATATATATATATATATATATATATATATATATATATATATATATATATATATATATATATATATATATATATATGAATAGTATACAATGAAATTGGGGTCTGAAGGTCGCAATTTTGTTTGTTGTTGCAAATTCGTTAACCGTTGGCGGGGCAATATATGGAAAGTTCGATAATTTTGAAAGTTTGTTTGCTTATATATATATACATATATATATATATATATATATATATATATATATATATATATATATATATATATATACATATATATATATATATATATATATATATATAGATATATATATATATATATATATATATATATATATATATATATATATATATACATATATAGATGTATATATATACATATATATATACATATATATATATATATATATATATATATATATATATATATAATAGGGGTTCCGGTTTTCTAACAGATGGCGTAACTTGATTTATATTGCAGTGATTCACCTTTCCAACTATGTGTTGGAAAGCTACTGTCATATAGTTTCAGGTTCAGTATGTGTCATTTAGCTGAAGCGTAAACAACAATAGTTTTTTACTCTGAAAAAATCGAATTTTGTGCTAAATAAAGTGTTCTTGCGGGGAGTACTTCTTCATTACTTCAATATAAAGAAAAAGGCTGCCGAATTGTATGATGTGCATGCTCTAGCTAAATGTACGTGCCAGAAGTGGTTTGCACGGTTTAAAAATGGCAATTTTGACTTGGACAGCCAAAAAAGCTTAAAGATCACGAATTGGAGACATTGTTTGACCAAGATTCATCCCAAATGCAAGAAAAACTTGAAGAATCACTTGGCGTCACTCAACAAACCATTTCCAATCGTCTAAAAGCAATGGGAATGATCCGGAAGGTAGGCCATTGGGTGCCGTATGAATTGAAGCCAAGATACGTCGAACGCCGATTTTTCACGTGTGAACAACTACTTCAACGGCACAAAAGCTGAAAAGTGGGTCCATTACGATAATCCAAAACGTCGGGCAACGTATGGATACCCCGGCCATGCATCATCATCGACGGCCGTTCAGAATATTCTTGACCTGAAGGTTATGCTGCGTATTTGGTAGGAAAAGCTGGGTGTGATCTATTTTGAGCTGTTGCAACCGAATGAAAAAATCACAGGGGAAGTCAACCGATGACAATTGATGCATTTGAGCCGAGCACTGCGCAAAAAACGGCCGGAATATGAACAAAGGCACGGCAAGGTAATTTTGCAAAATGACAATGCTCGGCCACGTGTTGCACAGGTCATCAAAACCTACCTTGAAATGCTCAAATGGGATGTCCTACCCCACCCACCGTATAGTCCAGACCTTGCGCCATCCGATTACTTTCTCTGCTTCTGACCAGCGCTTCTCGAATTATGAAGAAGTCGAAAATTGGATTAATTCGTGAATAGCGGAGAACCTGGCCGAATTTTTTAGAGAGTGGATTCGTGAGTTATAGCCAGCGATGGACAACACATTGAATATTAAATTTGCAACTATTTTTTCACAATAAAGCTTCAATTTCCGAAAAAAACCGAATTAACCGGTACCCCAATTATATATAAATATATATATAGATATATATATATATATATATATATATATATATACATATATATATATATATATATATATATATATATATATATATATATATATATTTATGTATATATATATATATTTAATCATATTATAAAATTCAAGCAAAAAATTTTTTTCATTCACGAATACTTCGCAAGGATATGGTTTCTTTTTTTAAACCACTGCTCATATTACTGGGAGTGGTACATTTGAAAGCATGCTTTTTACAACTCGTACAGAGGGGTACATTGCAAGAGGAATACATCCGCTTTGTTCTTGACTGATATTCTGTTACAATGCAATGAGCGCAGCGGCGCGACGATGTCCTTTCCGGCATATGCTGTCCTGTTATTCGATACAATAGGTCAAGAAATGGCTTAATTGTACGTTTCTGAATCGTCGTTTTTGCGGGTTTGGTCCTCTTTTTCGTGTTGGTAAAGAAATGCTTGTCAAGTAGGATATTATTTCTAGCTTGAAGTTTTTAAGATTCTCTTGATACGTTTCTAATGTAGCAATGAGGTACGCATTTACCAAAGTCACATAAAAGAAGTGATAGAAAATTCTTGGCCACCACTTTCGACTCCTATGGTCCAATTTATAATACTTCTTAAGTTGATCGAACTTATCAACTTTATTCATATGCCAGTTGTAGTCGCGTATTATGTGAGGACATTGAACGGTTTGAAGGTTTCCATCGAATCCACTTCTTTGCACTTCAGTTACATTAGAGGGATTGTGAGAGTTTGATAAAACTGTAACCGCTTTTTTATCCATCCATTTCATATAAAAAAGTCCAGTATTACTGATTTGCCAATCAAAATCACCTTGCGTAAATGCTTCTTCTTCTTTGTAGCTCTACAGCCCCTTTCGAGCCTTCGCTTAGAGATAGTTAGAGTATCTCATTGTCATGATCGAATATATCGGAATTCCACAAGGTGATATGATCATTATCTCGCTTTGATCGTGTGTCCGTCCACCCAGCTGCGATACGTTCTGATTCTAAACCAGCACGTATCATAACTGAACATGCTTATAGTTCGTTCGAAGAACCACTCGAACTACATCTCCTTGACGCCAACGAGACTTGAACCAGAGACCTTTGGCTTACGGGTTTAGTACGTAAATGCTTATAGGCTATCAAATCATTTGGTAAGTGCTTCATTTTGGTCTGTATGGTTCCACATGCATATATCTCCCTTTGTTTCAGTTCAACAAGAAGACCATGTGAGGTGAAAAAAGTATCGAAATATAATTTATGATTTCGATTGCTTATTGTTGAAGACAAATCTAAAACAATACTTTCGCTAATTTTCTCGTTGGTGCATTGTATTTTTTGCCAGTGTATACTACAAAATTATAAGTATAACCACTTTTATTACATAGCATCGAAACTTCGTAGCCTCTTTTTATTGGCTTTTTTGGCATATATTGTTTCAAGGTACTTCTTCCTTGGAATTTTATTATAGACTCGTCTAAGGCAACATATTCACCAAGTTCAAAGCATTTCTGATATATCTCCAAAAAGATGTCTAAAAGAGGTTCCACCTTGTAAAACTTATTATAATTGGGTGCTCCTCTCTGAGGAATTCAAGTGAATATTATTTAGTAACCAGCTAAATCTCTGCACTGGCATCAAACTTACAATAAACGCAGTTGATCAATAATCCCGATAACTCGCCTGAAGTTTTACTCCCATCAAAAAGTTAATACCAATGAATACCCGTATTTATTGAGAATTTTTTGGAGTATATGGTTTTCCAGATTGTTGGACATACAAATTCGTTTGAGAAACTATATGATCAATAATTGGATTCGTCAAAAGTTTGTTGAAAATAATTTTTCAGATCTGATGGTCTATGATGGGTGCCAGCGAACTAATTTGGAGGGTAGACATTACAATTTTTACTCCAGGTTGGATTGGCCTGAACTGATACCGGATCACACTCCACTCGCATATTGGACAAAAAAATGTCATCGCTTTCATCAAAATTATCTTTGGAATCCTGTCCACATGCAAATGTGAAAAAATTCATTTATTTCTCTTACCTATTACAAAAAATAACTCACATACAATGGCCTTCCATCTTCAACATGGTTGAAATGAGGCAAGAAAAATTCTTCCAAATTACTTGCACAATTTTCTAGGTCTGCGGATTCTCCATCAGAGGGTATATTCCTCCTCATCTTGTAATAAGAAAATAGAATTTGTTGTTCCGTGAGGTTTTCTCTATTCATTTACCCTTTCTTTGATGAAACATAAGTTTTTAGCAAATATGTGCTACAATGGGCAGTAGTCTGTAGTCTTCCTTGTAACTCTAATACCAACCTTGTATTGCACTTTTCACTCTATACAATTACACTCACAATGTTATTTGCTTAACTGAGACTTGGTTGAAGAGTGACATACAAAGCTCGGATTTTTTCCCAAATCACATTGTCTATCGGAGGGACCGTGATTCTAATCTGACAATGAAATCTGATGATGGTGCAGTACTGATTGCTGTTGCTAAAGATCTTTCTAGTGAGCTTTGCGATAATTTTCATCCCCCAGACTTAGCCGAGCACGTACTTGTCTAAATCAATACTCTTTCCACCCCTTTGTTCACATACTGCATCTATCTTCCCAGTAACTCTTCTTTTGACTTTTATGATTCACTACTTGACTCATTATCATCGTATTGTCTTTCGCTTCATCCCACTTCAAGTATTATTATTTGTGGTGACTTCAAATTTCCTTCCGTAGAATAGATATCTTATCCTCTAATCGACAGTTTGTATTACTGTCGAATTTTCTTTCCCAATCTTCCCTTAACCAATTAAATTACGTTCTAAACATAAACAATCGGATGCTAGATCTTGTAATGTCAAACTGTCGATACTGGGCATATTCTCGTAGATGCTGCACCTCCCTCCTATGTATCTCCTGACCCCCATCATCCCCTCTGTTGTTGGACATCAGTTTGAGCTTTCCAAAAACAATTAAATGCCATCAGCCGCTCAAGTTGAACTTCTGGAAAGCCAATTACAGCGCATTATCGGAATCTTTGAATTCACTTGATTGGTCCTCGTTTTTTGCCGGTATTGATTGCGAAGAAGCTCTTACTAAATTTTATTCAATTTACACCCCTATGTAGGTCCAAAAAGAGCTCTGAGCCACCTTGGCTCAACCGTGACATCTTAGAAGCTCTGAAGTTTAAGAACAAACTTCATCAAAAGTTTAAATTGACCGGTGATTCTGACTCATAATGAATACTCTAGATCCCGTGCCTCCACGAAATTATTAATTAAAACTCAAGGAAAAATTACTTTACGCACATAGAGCAGTCACTTCATTCCAACCAGTCAAAACCATTTTGGTCATATGTTAATCGTCTTACGTCCTCCCCGCACTTTTCTAGCACCATGTATTGGAATGATAAACAAAGTTCAATACTGAAATCCATTTCCAACTTGTTCGCGGACTTCTTTTCCACTATAACTTCCTCTTCAGCATCTGATTCTTCTTATGATTTCCCTCTTCATTTTCCTCTGGCTGATAGTGCTTCTGCAGTTAGCCCTGCAGATATCGAGTCCATGATTAATACTCTTGACATAAGCATTGGTTCTGGACCAGACGGAATTCCAAATGTGTTCGTCAAATTTCTGTCCTCTTCATTAAGTGGTCCTTTGAGTTTTATTTTTAACGCCAGCTTGTCCTCCGGAGTTTTTCCTCGCTTCTGGAAGACAGCCAACATCTTCCAAATTCACAAATCTGGTCCTCTTTCGTATGTCTCCAACTACCGTCCAATCTCACTTCTATCTTGTTTCCCGAAGATCCTGGAACGTTTCGTTCATAATCACATTTATGAACTTATATGCTCCTCGAATTCTCCTGCTCAACATGGCTTTCTTCCAGGTCAGTCGACGACTACAAATCTACTTGAGTTTACTCACATTGTTGGTGAGGCCCTTGATAAGCACTTTCAGGTTGACGTCGTTTATACTGATTTCGCCAAGGCGTTTGATAAAGTAAATCATAACGTACTGTGTAAAAAGCTAATACAACATAGTATTTCTGGTTGTTCGCTCTCTTGGCTTATCTCATACGTAAACAATCGTTCATGTAGAGTATGTCTCTGTGGGGTGTTATCTCACTCGTTCTATCCATAGACTGGTGTCCCTTAAGGATTCATCCTGGGGCCGCTTTTATTCCTAATATACATTAACGACTTGCCCTCTTTAATAGATGCTCCATGTCTTCTCTATGCTGATGATTTTAAAGTTTTTAAAGTGGCTAGATGTATTGGTGATTGCATTTCCCTCCAAAATGACGTGGACGTCCTAAGCAATTGGAGTGAATCAAATTTTCTTTCCCTTAATGTGCAAAAATGTCATAAAATGACTTTCTCTTTGAAACTGAACCCAATATCATTTCCATATACCCTACACAATTAGCCGCTATCTTTAGTGACCAAGTTCAAAGACTTAGGGGTGATCTTAGACCCGTGACTCAAGTTCGATGAGCATATCCTCGACATCATGTCACGTGCTTCTCGGGTTTCCGGATTTGCTCTTCTTCACTCATGCATCTTTGGAAGTATCATTCCAGTACATCTTTATAAAGAACTGTTCACCCTATCCTCGAGTATTGTTCCCAAATTTGGACAGCGCATTATAAGTACTTAGTCTCACTGCTGGAATCTGTACAACGGAAGTTCATCCGAATATCATTCTTTAAATTTAAAGTCCCGTACCAATCTTATGAAGAAAGACTTTCTTTTCTGCACCTACCATCGTTATCATCTCGTAGACACTTTCTTGATGAATGTCTCCTATATAAGCTTCACCATCATCAGTTGCAAACAAATGTAAGAGAGTTACTTAAAATGCAGACATCTAATTATTCCACTAGAAATGAAGGATCTTACCAAATTCCATTTGCAAGAACGGAAATATTTTACAATTCGCTACTGCTGCATCTGCCAAGAAACCACGATGCTATGGAGTTTGGCCCGTACCCTCCATTTTTAGTAATTTATAAGCATAGACTTAAGAATTTAATTTGAAATACCTAGCCTAGTATATATATATGTATATATATGTATGTATATATATGTATATGTATATATATATATATATATATATATATATATATATATATATATATATATATATATATATATATTTATATATATTATGTTGCACTTTACATCTATATTGTTTGAACCAATCTTGTAAATGGACTTTAGTCTGTAAGTTGGTCGAAATAAATAAATAAATACACTCAACAATTTATCGCAACGAGGAACAACTTAGTTTTTACTTTTAAAAATTTTGCGTATTGTGTACTCATAAAAACATACGAACCAAATCAGCATTCTCAACTTCACGGTTCTACAGAGCTCAGAAGTCAAGTTCCGAGTAAGCAACCAAAAATTCATTTGATAGAAATGTGTTTGTCGCATGGGGTACAATGGTATCAAAAGTAAACCGCTGCCCGTACTGCCCAGGAATTAGAAAATGTAGTGGTTTAAAATACATGCATACCAATTAGCACGGTACTTGGCAACGATAATGGCTGATGTCATGTACCTTGACGACAAATACGCATTAAAAAACAGCCGCGAGCTAACAAATTCTACCACTTCTTTAAAATTGACAGAAAATTGTCGACTTTTATCATTAGACATCACCAACCTCTATACGTCTATCCCTGTCTATGAAACACTGGCCATACTAAAAGAAAAACTTTCATTCAACAACAGCCGACGATTCACAGATCAAATACTCAATCTCATAAAGACCACAATCAAACAGAACTATTTTAAGTTCAATAGCAACACATACATTGCCAAAGACGGTCTGGGTATGGGACATCCAATGTCCTCAATAATGTCAGAAATATTCTTACAATCTTTGGAAGAAGTCTTTATACCCAAAGTTGTCAAAAGATTCAATGTAATATTTTACAGACGATATGTGGATGACTGTTTCATTGTTATTGACTCACAAGAAAATAAACAAGACGAACTACTTGCCTATATGAATGAAATTCACCCGAATATAAAGTTCACTATGGAAAAAGAAACAAACGGACAACTCAACTATATGGACCTAACTGTGACACGTGAACAAACACGATTGGACTACAAAATATACAGAAAACCAACCACAACTGATCATACCATACATGACACATCTAACCA
Source organism: Odontomyia ornata (assembly GCA_963969285.1). Classification (NCBI taxonomy): domain Eukaryota; kingdom Metazoa; phylum Arthropoda; class Insecta; order Diptera; family Stratiomyidae; genus Odontomyia; species Odontomyia ornata. The sequence goes on along the minus strand of OZ017739.1, from coordinate 404,808,370 downwards.
CCCCGCACAACATAAGCTAGCAGCGTATAGATCAATGGTGCAGAGGCTCCACTCCATCCCCATGGCTCCTGCTAACTACTCCAACGAACTAAACAACATTTACAGAATAGCGAATAATAACGGATACAAACAATGCGACATTGACAAACTTGTCACACAGTACAAACAAAAACAGGAACGCCAACCAACTGAAACTCATAAAAACGACCTACAGTGGGTATCGTTAACATACGTAGGCAAAGAGACATACAAACTATCAAACTTCCTTAGGAAATACAAATTGCAAACTGCATTCAAAACGAGCAAAAACATTGGAAACAAACTGAAACCAAAACTGAATGACACATCGATATACGAAAACAGCGGCATATACAAACTGACATGCAAGGACTGCGACATGGTATATATAGGAAGGACAACACGAAAACTAACGACAAGATACAAAGAGCACCTATGATCTTTCTTATACAACAAGGCAGACTCCAATTACGCGACGCACCTACAAAACCACGCACATGAGCCTGAGGCTATGAAAAACTCTATGAAATTGCTACACAAACAAAGCAAAGGACCGAGACTTGATATCCTAGAAAGGCTTGAAATTTATAAACATAGAAAGACAGACGGTGACATTATCAATGAACAACTTGTTACCAATTCCGACGCAATTTTTTCAGTCCTAGACCACACTCTTAGACGCAAACGGAAACGAGATGAAACAGAACAAACAGACAGCCAACAAGCAAAAAAAAACAAAAACAAAATATCCCTCTACCTGGTATAATCTAGCACTTGAGTAATTTACTTCCTGACCCCATTAACCATCCACTAATTACCCATCCACTAATTACCCATTCTACGACTATATTAAGTCGTTCCCTTCAACTCAACACATCCTTTAGACACAGAAGATGACTCAAAGTAGTCGAAACGCGTCTGCTCAAACAACTAAGCAAGGCCCGACGGCTTTCAAAGAAAAAAAAAATTTAAAATATATACCTTGCAAAGAGTTAAGTGAAAACAAAATAGAGGCTGTTTTAAATGAAAACCCGTGATTTCTGTTCTCATCACAGTATAGTTCCAATTTGCACCAAAATTGCTACAAAGATTCATTCATGTGTGTAATAAACCCATTTTAATGAATCATGCGACGCCGCTGGCGACCACTACTAACACACCTTGCTGCTAGGTGGCTTGTCATTTCACGTTGGTTGCGACGGGCGCACATCCCACGGCAATTTTGTCGTGGGATGTCAAGAGGGATTGACAGCCACATGGCAGCGAAGTGTGCACGTAGTGGCCGCCACCCAAGAAGAAGCAAGAACTGAAAGAAGTAATATACGAAAAATTTCATTTCAATCCCCGGTGGAAAGGAATAACAGGCTAAAAGGTATCGACCGAAAAATTAGAGTATTACTTCAAATTCAATGACAAATTTGAGATTCATGATGATTTGGAGGTGTAAAACGAATGAGTTTATTGCTTGAACTGGACAAAGGGGAATGCACAAAGGAAAGGAATCGAGAAGGCGAAAGTGTTGCTGCCAAAAGGCTTTTCCCAAATATCTAGAAGCATACGGTCAAGGTCAGGACGATATCGACTTAGATGAATGGGACTCGGATTCAGATATTGAAATTCTGGATCATCTTTCGTTGTCAGTACGATCGTTGGATCAATCATCGGATCAGGTTAGTGTTAAAATACTAAATATTAAAAGTCCAAGTACAAATGATACCTCAAAAGATTTTACGGAACCAATTGATAAAGTACGAGACGATTCAATAAATCATTTGATGGCAACAATAGCGAAATTAGATTCAAACGGAGTACAAGTTCTTCCGGAAGGTAGGAATAAGACGACATCGCCACAAGTCCATAGTTCAGCAGATATTGCGAATGTTGCTGAAGAGAAAGCTGACCAGAAAGACGATCCAAATGAAGATTGGTGTGCAGTTTGTTTGGATGGTGGTGAATTGATGTGTTGCGATAAATGTCCATTAGTATTTCACCAAAATTGTCACATACCAGCTATAAGTTCCTTACCAGATGAAAGTGAAACGTGGCAATGTTTGCTATGTGTTAATTAAGCGGAACTGGCAAGTTCAGCTGAATGTGAAAGACATAATGCAGGAGAACTTGGCGCAAATGAATTAAAGATTATACAGAGGATATGTTTAGAATTATATTGCCAATACGAACAAAGTTTATCATTTAGAGAGCCAGAACCTGCAACACCCACTGCATATTATGCATACATTGCCACATTTGTAGCTGACGTTCGATTGTTGTCCAAAAATGTATACTTATATTATCCGGAGGATTCAAAAGCATATGCGCATGGCCGTTATCTAGAACAATTTTTCGAAGAGCAACTGGCTAAATGGCTTCCTAAATACGCTCTCGTAAACAAAGATGAAACGAATGCAGATGAATGTCCTGTGAAAAAAATGCGCAAAAATTCCGAATGAATGCCCTCAGAAAACAGAACAATTTCAACTGTCGGATAAGAAAAATCAAAAACGAAATAAAGGAGATTATATTTACTCACAGGAATAGTTTTAGCATCGTAAGTTTAGGCGTATATTTACGCTATCGCCTGTTGATGTCGCACATCGACACATTTAAACTCTTACTACAAGCAAAATATTAATTTATTGTTTAAACATAACTATACATAAAATAAGAAACCATTTTTATTTACTCGAAAGAAAGCATGTAGTTATTCCAAATATGAAATGTTCATTAAAAATTTCACCGGTTAGTTCTTAATCATATGAATAAATGCATACCAATTTCATTTGAAACATAAGATTATAAATGTAAATTAATTTTATATGACAGAATGCTATCTAGATATTCAAAAAACGACAGAAAATCGTACTTTCATTGATTTTAGACATAACTATAAATTAAAGACATTAAAATGTAGAACATTTACTTCCAATTCATACGAGAAATGACATTTATCAGAAACACTTTTTGTGTTTGAATTCTCCTTATTTTGGTTGCTTTTAGACGAAACTCATGTAGACTGGCATACGATTTTATTAATTTGTTTTTATAGCTGAGGTAAATGAGTGCTAAAAAAAATGCAATTTAATACAAACTGATTATCAAACTGTAGAAAAAAAATACTATTACTTTTAGTAGAATACCTTAGTTAGAAATTTATATTGTATCGAAGGAATCGTTAGTTAGAATGTAGAGAAATTAGAGACTTGTTTAGCGTTAGTTATACGTTACAAACACACACGACAAAATCAGTCAATGAAAGAAGCAAACCAATATTTAATTTGCATTAGTAGATAATTGAAATGAATATTCCTAATAGGGAAATTCTTCGTGAAAGCTATATGACAAAACAGCAATAGTATAATTTGAAATTGGAAAAAAAAATGTTTATTTCGAAACGAATGAAAATTAATTGATTGGAAACGACTAACTTCATACTTTCGATAGTACAAGTCTCGAAACATACACAGTTATAAATGCGAAAAATTGCCGAACATTAATTTTATGATATTTAAAGCATTTGTAGAAGGAAAACGATTTATTTTTTTTAAACAAATATATAACAACATGAATTGCTAAACTCTAATAACGACTTTCCTTTTCAGTGGTCGTTTCTTTCAGCGGGAAATAGAGTGCAGGGTAAGTATGCCGTCACGAGGGTAGGATTTGAGAAAATCCGCCGAGGTCGGTTTCGCGTCGCGCGCGGTACGCGGTACCTTTGTTGTTTTGCCGTTTTATTAGCGTAGCTTTCGTCGGGTTGAGTTAGCGTAGCATATTTTTCGGTACCGCGTCGGAAATTCGGGAACGCGAAGTAAAAATTAGATTTTTGTTCTTGACTGATTGAATGAAGAAATACGGAGTAACGTAAAATAGGTTTCCTCTCCGTATGGTTTGTTTTGGTGACGCGTTTGAAAACGGGCATGTATTGGTGGCTGAAGATTGTAAATGAGCGTAATCCATTCGGAGACCCGCGACCGAAATCCTCTCCGATCTAGCTTGCCGACAAGCAGCCACCGCGTGAATGGATTACGATGCACGGATTGGTTGACCGGTGGGTACCATCCGTTGGCACTACTCAGACTTAACGTCTAGAACCGATGAGAGGTCTTTTCCTCGTTCGGACTTAGACATTAAATTCATTACACCATAATAAAAAAAACTAAATTCGATCCATTTGAAAATGGCAACTGCTCAAAAGTCGAAAAAGGTTGAACAATAAAAAAAACTTCAAGATCAGGTGTAATAATACGCAGCATCGCCATGTAATACTTGTTAAAACGCTTTCTGACCTAAGGAAACAAGTACAAACGTTGGACGCCTTCCAGCTTGTTTCCTGCACCGAGGATTATTGTAAATTGTAGAATATAAAATTTGTAGAATGCAGACACAAGCATGGAACGCCTTCCAGTCTGCATCTACCCTAACTAGATAACCCCATGCGAGCGTTTGCACGCCCTTAGCAAAGGATATTCCCACGCAAGTAAAAACACTAGCGTATCGAGAATGAAAGAGAGCTTTATTCAATTCGCTTCCACTTAAATACTATTTTAACCTAACTGTGCATATAGAAATTAATATAACCTAATTACTTACAAGCTATACTTAATATTTATATTGCTTATAAAAAAGGGCATTGCCAGATGTTAAATGTACTAGAACAAAAATGTAATTGAGTCGGCCAAATTCAATAAATTGCTAACTACATCATTGTATGAATGATGAATATGGAGATCACTACACAGGTTACGATATCAAAATGGCGGCTAGGAAAAGTTCGAAATTCGAAAACTTTTTTAAGCTACAATTTATATTGGATTTTTATGAAACCTAAAATCAAGGTAGACGTTGATGAGATCTTGTACTAAAATGTATAAGAACTAAATTCGATTCCTATGAAGCTACCGACTTTAGCAGTAGTGAGTTTTTTGCATTGCAGTCAAAAAATTGTATTTTAAAATACACGGTACAATGCATGCAAGAAACTGAGTTTTAAAAGATTTGAAATGAAAAAATCTGCCGTTGAAAAGGGTGAAATAAGACAACTTTTAGAAAAAAAATAAAACCAACTTCAAAATGCCCTAAAATGGATGAAATGAAATTTAAGCGGTGCCAAATCAATTTCCCCATTCCAACGTAAAAACTTCTAACGTGTGCACCATCACAAAAGAAACGGGGAGAAACTGATATGGCTCCGCTTCCATAATTTTTTTTTTCGTAGCACTACAGCCCCTTTCGGGCCTTCGCTTAGAGATAGTTAGAGTATCTCATTGTCATGATCGAATGTATCGGCACTCCACAAGATGATATGATCACTATCTCGCATTGGCCATGTGTTCATCCACCCAGCTGCAATACGTTCTGATTTTAAACCAGCACGTATCATAACTGAACAGGCTTATAGTCCGTCCGAAGAATCACTTGAACTAAGTCTCGTTGACGCCAACGAAACTCGAACCGGAAATCTTCAGTACACGGGCTTAGTGCTCTAGCCACTAAACCACGCGGACTTCTATTTTTAACCGACTTCCAAAAGAAAGAAGGTTATCAATTCATCGCGTATATTTTTTTGCTTTTTTTTGTATGTTCACGCATAACTTTTAAACGGAGATAGATAGAAGAGTCCTGTTTTTGGCAAATGATACGGCTTTCTTCCAGTTAGGTCCCATTTAAAGGATAAGAAATTCAAGTAACGGTGAAGGACTTTTACCGTTAAAACTAAAAACATTCCGCCTTTCACCCGGATTTTTCAGCATAACTGATCGACGCGCGTAAGGATTTCAATTGTAGAGGTTTCAAATATTGATCTAAAATGTATCGGAACAGAATTGAAATCCTCTGGACTCTGTTGATACATTGATGTCGAGAAATTGTATTTAAATGAGAGTGCCAATTAGTTGGCACTCTGCAAGGATTTGTTGGAGATAGCGAGTCCTTTGGTGACGGATGATAAAAACGTTCAGTATCGTTAATTTTCTGCATAAACGGTACATTTTAGTCCATGATTTCTACCGGAAATAACCAATAAATTAATTCTAAATGTGGCATAAATACAATTCAACAATAGTTAAAGGGAACTTTTCAGGATGCATTTCTCTTCCGCATTAACTTTTGTTTACCAATGAGCTTGGTATAGGATCCTTCTTCCATCCTTAGACGTAAATGTTACATATAGGATTATAAAATTCCCCGAAGAAATAATAAGGATTGAGTGATTGCAAATTATAGTCGACTCGTTACTTTCCAGTTAATATTATATGTACATTACAACATATGCCCAGAAATCTAAAATTAGTGATTTCCATACTAGAAACCTGCGAGAATCGCAACCTAAAAAAAGATACGTTTCCTGCTATAATTGATCATAACTGAACAGATGAAGATGAAAATGCATAGCCATGTTTTCATTGAACTATATGGTATGATTTTCTTGAAACTTTCATGAAAATTAGGTGCCACAGTTAACTGAAAACGAGGGCGATGGGTTTCGAATAAACGTGAACGAATGATGCGGTTAAGAAGGATATTTTTATGTAAATTTCATGAGATTGATTGCGGAGTGAATTTTTTGTTTACATCTATAAATACATATATCTATATCTATATATATATATATATATATATATATATATATATATATATATATATATATATATATATATATATATATATGTATATATATATAAATATATTGTCGCGTGTTATTGGTTCGCGGCCTATAATTTTAATGTTCCGGGAAAGTGAAAACGCAATGTCTTTTAATTTAAGTTAAAAGTGTTTATTCAATTCAAGAAAATGCACAATAATCAGTTTAACACTTTCACTAATTTTAATTTTCACTATTAAAATAAAATCTAACACTTGTCCATAAATTTCTTATCGCAATTGTCTTCTAAATCACTTCACTATTACGAAACACACTTCTACACACTTTCGCAGTTCTTATCGCGGTCGAATGAATGAATCCCCCCATTCATTCAGCTCGCCTTTATATAGGGTCTCTACCTATTCACCCATTTCTCGTTTATTGGCGAATGTTCTACCGAGAAAATTAATGAATGGAGTGACGTCACTTGCAGATGTTGATCATGCTCGTTGGGTTCTCGGGGTTTCGAGTGAATTCGTGTTCTTCATTGTTGTGAAAACAATTGCGACAGTAGCTCGCAGAATTATTTGTACATGTAACACTGCCCCCACCTCAGTTCTTTTCGCCCCGAAAAGATGTGTCGCCAGTTGTAGTCAATTCTCCCTGGGTGTAATATGGGGCAAGACGGTCCAGATGCACGATTTTCATTTTAGCTCTCGGCTTACGATGTTCCTGTATTCGGTATACGACGTCGTTGATTCGCTTTCTAACTCGGTATGGTCCCTCCCAATTATGTTGCAACTTTGGAGACCTACCCTTTCGCCGTTGCGGGTTATAAAGCCACACCAAGTCATCTTGCTGGAAGCCAGTAGAATTAGCCTTTAGATCATACCTGGTCTTCATGCGGTCAGTAGCCGATTCCAGGTGTTTCCGCACTGTCCGATGTATCTGGTTCAACCGTTGTCTTAGATCACTTGCGTACTCCGAGACCGTTTGGGGTTTCTCAGGGGGTGTTCCGAACTTTATATCGGCTGGCAAACGAATAGACTTTCCAAAAATGACTTTGGCTGGGGCTTGGCCCGTCGACGCATGTTCAGCGGCTCTATACGCCATCAAAAATAGTGGGATATGTCGGTCCCAGTCCCTTTGGTTCTCGTCAACCATTTTGGCAAGGTGTTTATTGAGCGTGCCGTTGAAACGTTCGACCATTCCATCGGATTGGGGATGCAGCGGTGTTGTCCTCGTTTTCCGTATTCCGAGCAGCTCGCACATTTCGCCAAAAACTAGTGACTCAAAGTTTCGGCCTTGATCCGAATGTAGTTCGCCAGGTACGCCGTACCTACTGACCCAATTTAACACTAGCTGTTCAGCTACAGTAGTTGCTTCCTGGTTGGGAATGGGGTAGACCTCGGGCCACTTGCTGAAATAATCGGCTACAACCAGCGTGTATCGGTTTCCCCATTCAGATTCAGGAAAGGGTCCAGCGATGTCAACAGCAATCCTTTCAAACGGTACCCCTACGTTATAGGTTTGCATTTGTCCTCTCAGTCGTCGCTTTGGGCCGTTGACGGAAGCGCAAATTGTGCATCTGCGACACCAGTCCTCTACGTCTTCTCGAGCGTGGAGCCAGTAGAACCGTTCCCGCAATTTCGCTAAGGTCTTGTTAACACCAAGGTGGCCTCCCGAGGATCCTTCATGCATTTCCTTAACCACATCGTGGATTCGGCTTTTGGGTAGTATAGTTTGCATCCTATAGGAGCTGCCATCCGCCGTTTCCCATTTCCGCTTGAGTACACCACCCTCCACCTGAAGGGAGTTCCATTGTGCCCAATAGCTTTTCAGGGTTGCGCCATGCGTTGAAACGTCCTTCCACTCAGGTCGCCCAGTCGTCTCCTTCCATACGAGCAATGGTCCGATGTCTTCATCGGCTAGCTGGGCATTTCGAATCTCCTCCGATGACCAACCTTCATCGAATTCAGCCGTTATCAGTCGCAGATCAACGGGCGGCTCCTTTTCCTCAATCCGTCGGCAATGCTTGCAGTTAGCTGGACATGGGCGACGAGATAGGGCGTCAGCATTTCCATGAGCTCCGCCCTTTCGATGAACGATTTCGTAGTCGTACGACTGCAATCTTTCGATCCATCTCGCAACTTGTCCCTCGGGGTTTTTGAAGTTAATTAGCCATCTCAGCGATGCATGGTCCGTTCGAAGAACAAATTTCTGGCCATATAGGTACTTGTGGAACTGCTTGGTGGCCTCTATTATAGCCAATAGCTCCTTCCTGGTCACACAGTAGTTCCTCTCACTTTTTGAAAGAACTCGACTGTGATACGAGAGGACTCTTTCTTCGCCATTGATCTGCTGGGAGAGTACAGCTCCAATACCGCCGTTGCTTGCATCAGTGTCAACTACAAACATTTTTCCGGGTTTCGGATACGCCAGCACGGGTGATTCACACAGCTTTTCCTTCAGGGTCTCAAAGGCTGTCTGGCATTGTTCGTTCCAGACATACGGACGATTTTTCTCGGTTAGCTGATGGAGACACTTAGCTATTTTGGCAAAGTCTTTGACGAATCTTCGATAGTAGGTTGCCAGACCCAGGAAACTTCGTAGTTGGCGCTTGTTGTTTGGTGATGGCCAGCTTTTCACGGCTTCAATCTTCTCAGGGTCTGTTTTGACCCCTTCTGCTGATACGACATGTCCCAGGTATTTTACTTCAGCTGCGAAAAGAGTACACTTGTCGGGACTAAGTTTCAAATTTGCCAGTCGCAGTCTGGAGAAAACCTCTTCTAAGTTCCGCACATGCTCTTCGAACGTTCTCCCGATGACGATGATGTCATCTAGGTACACCAAGCAGGTTTTCCAGGTTAGACCACGTAGCACGTATTCCATCAAGCGTTCGAAAGTGGCTGGAGCATTGCAAAGCCCAAATGGCATCACCACAAACTGCCACAATCCGGTCCCAACTGAAAATGCGGTCTTCTCTCGGTCCTTCTTGTCGATTTCTAGCTGCCAGTAGCCACTCTTGAGATCGAGTGTAGAAAACCATTTTGCGTCGGCTAAAGTGTCCATGATGTCATCGATGCGTGGGAGCGGGTAACTATCTTTCTTAGTGACGTCGTTGAGCTGCCTATAGTCGACACAAAAACGAGTACTACCATCCTTTTTCTTTACTAGAACTACAGGCGCGGCCCATGGACTGATAGAAGGTTCAATAACGCCTTGTTTTTCCATGTCCGAGATCAGCGCGCTCACTTCTCCTTGTTTGGCTATAGGGAGGCGTCTGGGTGCTTGTCGAATCGGCTTGGCTCCCTGTGTATCTATGACGTGAGTTACCAGACTCGTTCGGCCTTGGTCATCCGGGCTTGTTGAGAAGATGTCACTGTACTTGGTGACCAGATCAGAGGCTCGTTTGAATAGCTGCACCGGCAATTTGACTTGCTTCAATATTGCAGACGTGGATTCCCGGGCTTTGTCTGTGTCTTGCCTCCTTTTCCAATGATGGTTGTGAGAAGCTTCCAAAGAGGTGATGGTGGAAACAGGCTGGCAGCTGCCGATGACTTCTCCCGCTTTGATGCTCGTGGTTGAGTCTGCGGTGTTAAGGACTCTAACCGGCATGTTTCCGTTCCCTATAGATCTTACAAGGCTTCGTCCTACAATCAAGCTGCTCAATGCGGATGTCTTCGTTGGCTCTATCAGATAAGATCGGTGGTCTCCAGAATCACCATCAAGCTTGGCCCATACAATGCTTTCGGAGGAATTCGGTACATCAGTGTCAGTACATACCACTACATTCATCTTGGGGATTTGGACGCTAGGATCCTCCATCAGTACTTCGACATTCTGCCATTTCAACACACGTTTGCCCAAGTCTAACGTGATTCCATGTGGTCGGAGAAAATCCATTCCGAGAATGCAGTCATCCATAATGTTCGCGACCAGAAAATTATGTCGGGAAACAAGGTCTCCCAACTGTATCTGGAGGTTGACCTCTCCATGAACAGGTGCAGTTTCGCCCGTAGCTGTCCGTAGTGAGAAAATTCTGCCCTTGTGAAGTTGTTGCTGTCTAACTAGGTCTGGTCGGATAATCGATCGGGTAGCACCAGTGTCGATTGTTATGGTGCAGTGTTCTCCGTCAATTTGACCCGGAAGGCATAAGTCCGCTTCTCCACGATGTAGTCTTGACACGGTGATGGTGGTGCTGGGGACGTCGATCCTCCTAGCCAACCTCTGCCCCACAAATTTGGCTCTTGCAGTTTGATGGTCCTCCATTCTAGGCTCCTGACACGGTCTGAATCTCCACCATCCTGGACAATAGCTCCATTTTCTTCGCTTCTTACAGTCTCTTTGCAGGTGCCCTTTTTCTCCGCAATCCCAGCATCTAGGCGCACCATTACCCTGCGGCTCTCGCTCATTTTCCACGCGCTTACACCTGCACTCGTCTGCCGCCACTTCACGGACGCGGGCAGTGGTAAGAGTCGCATTTTTCGCTGCCTCATAGTTCAGACTATAAACCAATGCGTCCTTAACCGTTTGCTTTTGAGCTAAACGCACGGCTTGTTGCAATTCCGGGTCCTTTAGTGCGCTGATGAATGCCTCTGTTGCTGCATCATCTCGATGTTCTGGGTCGTATGCTGGGTAAGCCAAAAGTGCTAGTCGCTCAATGTCTTGGGCTAACTGCTGTAGGGTCTCACCTGACTTCTGCACCCGATGCCTTAGCTGTGACCGATGAATCTGCTTTAGATGATCGTCTCCATAACGCATGTCGAGCGCATTCATTATAGCATTCGGGTTTGAGTGCAATTCAACGGGGATGGTCTGCAAAAGCTCGGCAGCTGGGCCTCTTAGAGCAAGAATCAATGCAGTTGCTCGTTCCTGGTCATTCCAGCGATTCGCCCTTGCGGCAGCTTCAAACTGGGTCTTCTAAATACTCCAGACCGTTTGCCCATCGAATATTGGTGCTTGGACATTTCTAGATGAGCTTTGCGCTGCCGTTATAATTGGGGCTGGTGGGGCGGTTACTACTGCCTTTGCTGCTTCCAATTCCTTTTTCATGTTTTCCATCTCATTGTTGATTCTCTCCTCGACCTGGCTGACCTTTTCCTCGACCTGGTAAACCTTTTCCTCGACCTGGTCAACCTTTTCCTCGACGCCTTTAATTTGCTTGTTGAGACTACCGAGCTCCGCTTTTATTTCGGTTGACTGTTTCTCCAGCTTCTGTGTGATGTCTGCCTTGATGTCTGCTTTGATTTCGATTGCTTGTTGGTCCAGCTTCGCTGATTGTTCGTTTAGCTTCGCAGCTAAACTGGATGTCTGTTCATTTAGCTGCGCTGATTGTTCGCTTAGCTTCGTTGATTGTTTATTTAACTTCGCAGCTAAACTGGATGTCTGTTCATTTAGCTGCGCTGATTGTTCATCTAGCTTCGCAGTCAGACTGGATGACTGTTCATTTAGCTTCGCTGATTGTTCATCTAGCTTCGCAGTCAGACTCGATGACATCAGCATTAACATTTGCATTAGCGCATTTTCTGGCTCCTTCGATTTTGGTGTTTCTACTTCTCCACCTTCTGCGCCTTGTTCCGCATCTGAGAACTCACCCGAATCCAGATTCACGCCTTCCGACTCGATCGCGTCGCGCAAGCGTGCAATCAGTGTGGCCTTTGTACCTTGCGTAGCCAGATTCCGCTGTTCCAACTCCTCTTTGAGCTCCGATATGGTCAATTCATTAATTTTTAAGTTTAAGCTTCGTGGCATTTTTAATGTTTCTTTAAATTTTACTATTGTGCACTATAAAAATGTTCAAATTTTCACTTTCAAAATTTTTCTTTCGCACTTCTTGACACCATTGTCGCGTGTTATTGGTTCGCGGCCAATAATTTTAATGTTCCGGGAAAGTGAAAACGCAATGTCTTTTAATTTAAGTTAAAAGTGTTTATTCAATTCAAGAAAATGCACAATAATCAGTTTAACACTTTCACTAATTTTAATTTTCACTATTAAAATAAAATCTAACACTTGTCCATAAATTTCTTATCGCAATTGTCTTCTAAATCACTTCACTATTACGAAACACACTTCTACACACTTTCGCAGTTCTTATCGCGGTCGAATGAATGATGATCCCCCATTCATTCAGCTCGCCTTTATATAGGGTCTCTACCTATTCACCCATTTCTCGTTTATTGGCGAATGTTCTACCGAGAAAATTAATGAATGGAGTGACGTCACTTGCAGATGTTGATCATGCTTGTTGGGTTCTCGGGGTTTCGAGTGAATTCGTGTTCTTCATTGTTGTGAAAACAATTGCGACAGTAGCTCGCAGAATTATTTGTACATGTAACAATATATATACATATACATATATATATATATATATATATATATATATATATATATATATATATATACACACATATATATATATATATATATATATACATATATATTCATATATACATTTATATACATATATATATATATATATATATATATATATATATATATATATATATATATAAATGGATATATATATATATATATATATATATATATTGTCGCGTGTTATTGGTTCGCGGCCAATAATTTTAATGTTCCGGGAAAGTGAAAACGCAATGTCTTTTAATTTAAGTTAAAAGTGTTTATTTAATGCACAATAATCAGTTAACGCTTTCACTAATTTTAATTGTCACTATTAAAATAAATCTAACACTTGTCCATAAATTTATTATCGCAATTGTCTTCTAAATCACTTCACTATTACGAAACACACCCCATAAATTTACTATCGCAGTTCTTATCGCGGTCGAATCAATTATTCCCCCCATTCATTCAGCTCGCCTTTATATAGGGTCTCTACCTATTCACCCATTTCTCGTGCATTGGCGAATGTTCTACCGAGAGGTACCTGGTAGGTTCGAACAAATTCATGAATGGAGTGACGTCACTTGCAGATGTTGATCATGCTTGTTGCGTTCTCGTGGGTTCGAGTAAATTCATTCGTTGACGTTCTTAACGATGATGAAAACAATTGCAACAGTAGCTCGCAGAATTATTTGTACGTGTAATTATTTGTACATGTAACACTGCCCCCGCCTCAGTTCTTTTCGCCCCGAAAAGATGTGTCGCTATTTGTAGTCAATTCTCCCTGGGTGTAATATGGGGCAAGACGGTCCAGATGCACGATTTTCATTTTAGCTCTCGGCTTACGATGTTCCTGTATTCGGTATACGACGTCGTTGATTCGCTTTGTAACTCGGTATGGTCCCTCCCAATTATGTTGCAACTTTGGAGACCTACCCTTTCGCCGTTGCGGGTTATAAAGCCACACCAAGTCATCTTGCTGAAAGCCAGTAGAATTAGCCTTTAGATCATACCTGGTCTTCATGCGATCAGTAGCCGAGTCGAGGTGTTTTCGCACTGTCCGATGTATCTGGTTCAACCGTTGTCTTAGATCACTTGCGTACTCCGAGATCGTTTGGGGTTTCTCAGGGGGTGTTCCGAACTTTATATCGGCTGGCAAACGAATAGTCTTTCCAAAAATGACTTTGGCTGGGGCTTGGCCCGTCGATGCATGTTCAGCGGCTCTATACGCCATTAAAAATAGTGGGATATGTCGGTCCCAGTCCCTTTGGTTCTCGTCAACCATTTTGGCCAGGTGTTTATTGAGCGTGCCGTTGAATCGTTCGACCATTCCATCGGATTGGGGATGCAGTGGTGTTGTCCTCGTTTTCCATATTCCCAGCTGCTCGCACATTTCGCTAAAAACTAGTGACTCAAAGTTTCGGCCTTGATCCGAATGTAGTTCACAAGGCACGCCGTACCTGCTGACCCAATTTAACACTAGCTGTTCGGCTACAGTAGTTGCTTCCTGGTTGGGAATGGCGTAGACCTCGGGCCACTTGCTGAAATAATCAGCTGCAACCAGCGTGTATCGATTTCCCCATTCAGATTCAGGAAAGGGTCCAGCGATGTCAACAGCAATCCTTTCGAATGGCACGCCTACGTTATAGGTTTGCATTTGTCCTCTCAGTCGTCGCTTTGGGCCTTTGACGGAAGCGCAAATTGTGCATCTGCGACACCAGTCCTCTATGTCTTCTCGAGCGTGGAGCCAGTAGAATCTTTCCCGCAACTTCGCTAAGGTCTTGTTAACACCAAGATGGCCTCCCGAGGATCCTTCATGCATTTCCTTAACCACAACGTGGATTCGGCTTTTGGGTAGTATAGTTTGCATCCTATAGGAGCTGCCACCCGCCGTTTCCCATTTCCGCTTGAGTACACCACCCTCCACCTGAAGGGAGTTCCATTGTGCCCAATAGCTTTTCAGGGTTGCGCCATGCGTTGAAACGTCCTTCCACTCAGGTCGCCCAGTCGTCTCCTTCCATACGAGCAATGGTCCAATGTCTTCATCGGCTAGCTGGGCATTTCGAATCTCCTCCGATGACCAACCTTCATCGAATTCGGCCGTTATTACTCGCAGATCAACGAGCGGCTCCTTTTCCTCAACCCGCCGGCAATGCTTGCAGTTAGCTGGACATGGATGACGAGATAGGGCGTCAGCATTTCCATGAACTCTGCCCTTCTGAAGCAGTTGGGGCCCCACTAGGTCTGGTCGGATCGTCGAGCGGGTTGCACAAGTGTCGTTTGTTAGGGTGCGATGTTCTTCATCAACTTGACCAGGAAGGCATCTGTCTGCTTCTCCACGATGTTGCCTTGGCACGGTGCTGGGTATGTCGATACTCCTAGACAACGTTCGCCCCCCGAAGTTGGCCCTTGCAGTTTGATGATCCATTCTAGGCTCCTGACACGGTCTGGATCTCCACCACCCTGGACAATAGCTCGGTCTTCTTGCCTTCTTGCAGTCTCTTTGCAGGTGCCCTTTTTCCCCGCAATTCCAGCATCTAGGCGCACCATTCACCTGCAGCTCTCGCTCAATCCCCACGTGCTCACACCTGCAATTATCTGCCACTACCTCACGAGCCCGGGCAGTGGTACGGGTCACATTTTTGGCTGCCTCAAAATTTAAACTATAAGCCAATGCATCCTTGACTGTTTGCTTTTGAGCTAACCGCACGGCTTGTTGCAATTCCTTGTCCTTCAAGGCGCTGATGAATGCTTCTGCTGCTACGTCATCTCGATGTTCTGAGTCGTACGCTGGGTAAGCCAAAAGTGCCAGTCGCTCAATGTCTTGTGCTAGCTGCTGCAAGGTTTCACCAGACTTCTGCATCCGATGTCGTAGCTGTGCCCGGTAAATCTGCCTCAGATGATCGTCTCTATAACGCATGTCCAGCGCATTCATTATAGCAGCCGGGTTTGAATGCAGCTCAACGGGGATAGTCTGCAAAAGCTCGGCAGCTGGGCCTCTTAGAGCAGGAATTAACGCAGTTGCTCGTTCCTGCTCATTCCAGTGATTTATGCTAGCGGCTGCTTCAAACTGGATTTTGTAAATAGTCCAGACCGTTTGCCCATCGAATATTGGTGCTTGCACATTTCTAGATGAGCTTTGCGCTGCGGTTATAATTGGGGCTGGTGAGGCGGTTACTAGTGCCTTCGCTGCTACTAATTCTTTTTTCACTTTTTCCATCTCATGGTTTATTCTCTCTTCGACCTGGCTGACCTTTCCCTCGACCTGGCTGACCTTTTCCTCGACCTGGTAAACCTTTTCCTCGACCTGGTCAACCTTTTCCTCGACGCCTTTTATTTGTTTGTTCAGATGACCGAGCTCCGCTTTTATTTCGGTTGACTGTTTCTCCAGCTCCTGTGTGATGTCTGCCTTGATTTCGATCGCTTGTTGGTCCAGCTTCACTGATTGTGCATTTAACTTCGCTGATTGTTCATTTAACTTCGATGATTGTTCATTTAACTTCGATGATTGTTCATTTAACTTCGCTGATTGTTCATCAAGCTTCGTAGTTAAATTGGATGACTGTTCATCTAGCTTCGCAGTCAGACTTGATGACTGGATGACATTAGCATCAACATTTGCATCAGCGCATTTTCTGACTCCTTTGATTTCTTCTGCGCCTTTTTCCGCATCTGAGAGCTCACCCGAATCCAGATTCACGCCTTCCGACTCGATCGCGTCACGCAAGCGTGCAATCAGTATGGCCTTTGTACCTTGTGTGGCCAGATTCCGCTGTTCCAACCCCTCCTTGAGCTCCGATATGGTCAATTCATTAATTTTTAAGTTTAAGCTTCGTGGCATTTTTAATGTTTCTTTAAATTTTACTATTGTGCACTATAAAAATGTTCAAATTTTCACTTTCAAAATTTTTCTTTCGCACTTCTTGACACCACTGTCGCGTGTTATTGGTTCGCGGCCAATAATTTTAATGTTCCGGGAAAGTGAAAACGCAATGTCTTTTAATTTAAGTTAAAAGTGTTTATTTAATGCACAATAATCAGTTAACACTTTCACTAATTTTAATTGTCACTATTAAAATAAATCTAACACTTGTCCATAAATTTATTATCGCAATTGTCTTCTAAATCACTTCACTATTACGAAACACACCCCATAAATTTACTATCGCAGTTCTTATCGCGGTCGAATCAATTATTCTCCCCATTCATTCAGCTCGCCTTTATATAAGGTCTCTACCTATTCACCCATTTCTCGTGCATTGGCGAATGTTCTACCGAGAGGTACCTGGTAGGTTCGAGCAAATTCATGAATGGAGTGACGTCACTTGCAGATGTTGATCATGCTTGTTGCGTTCTCGTGGGTTCGAGTAAATTCATTCGTTGACGTTCTTAACGATGATGAAAACAATTGCAACAGTAGCTCGCAGAATTATTTGTACGTGTAATTATTTGTACATGTAACAATATATATATATATATATATATATATATATATATATATATATATATATATATATACAGGCAGTCCTCGACTTACGTCGTTTCGATTTACGTCGTTTCAAGTTATGTCGAACAATGTTTTGACACTATTCCTCAAGCATACGTCATTTGTTTCGATTTCCGGCATAGGAGAGTTCACTTGTCGCGATGTCAATGATCGTGGGGCCGGTGGGGCGCGGTGTCGGCGTACGGAGATACCCCGCACATGCTGCTGATTTTGCTTAGTTACTTCAGGAAGAACGGACAATCAAGACGTAATACATTAGTTTTTTTTGCATCTTTGACAGTTTTTGTTTTTACATACATATTTAAGTGAATTTTAAACTATGCCACCTAAACAAGACAATAAAAGTGAAGTGAAGAAGAGAGTAAGAAAGACAATTACAATGGAGGTTAAATCTAAGATTTTAAAACTCAAAGATCGCGGTTGTTCGACTTCATCTATTGGACGAGAACTTAATTTATCACGCACGACGGTGCAAACAATATTGAAACATAAAGCAAAACTCTTAACAGCTCTACCTTCCGTCTCTTCAAACAGCACTATTATACGAAAAAGGAATGCTTCAATTTCTGAAATGGAAAAACTCTTGTACACTTGGATTCAAGATCAAACTCAGCGACGAGTTTCTCTAAGTTTGGCTATTATACAAAATAAGGCGCTGAGTATCATCAACACACTGCAAAATAAACGTGGCGAGAATAATAGTGAAGAAACAAAATGTTTTTCTGCCAGTCGCGGATGGTTCATGCGCTTTAAAACGAGATATTCGTTACATAACATTCGAGTCCAAGGAGAAGCTGCTAGTGCCGATCATGTGGCTGCTCAGAGTTTTCCTGGAATATTAAAGGAAATTATCGAAAGTGGAGACTATTCGCCTAAACAAATTTTTAACGTGGACGAAACTGGTTTATTTTGGAAAAAATGCCTTCTCGTACTTTTATATCGCAGGAAGAAAAGTCTATGCCTGGGTTTAAAGTGGCCAAAGATCGTTTGACGTTGTTATTGGGTTCGAATGTTGAAGGTGATCTTAAATTGAAACCCCTTTTGGTTTATAGGTCTGAAAATCTTCGAGCTCTTAAAAATTACGTCAAGAGTACTCTTCCAGTTATATGGAAGGCTAATCCAAAGGCATGGGTAACATCAATACTTTTTGAAGAATGGTTTACTAAGCATTTTATACCTGAATTGAAACAGTACTGTTTAAACAATAATTTGGCTTATAAAGCTTTACTTATTTTGGACAATGCTCCCGGCCATCCTGTGCGTATTGCCGATATCGATCCTCAAATCAAAGTTTTGTTCCTGCCTCCCAACACTACTTCGTTGTTACAGCCAATGGATCAAGGAGTTATAGCGTCTTTTAAGGCCTATCATCTCAGGAGAACTTTTTCGCAGGCTGTAAAGGCTAATGAAAATGAGGTGACACCCAACAATTTAAAAGGAGTCTGGAAAAAGTTATGCCCATTTTTTTAAGCCATCTGAAAGTTCTTCATCTACAGATCAACTAAATATCGATGAGATCACAACTGACATTGTTAATTTGGCTAACCGTTTGCCTGACATTGCAGTTACTGCTGATGATATTGATGATCTGTTATGCTCACATTCGCAAGAACTGACTGATGAAAATCTTATTGAATTGGAGGCCCAAGTACAAAAGGAAGCAATCGAGTCACAAGAAAAAGCTTCTTCTATTAGTAACTCTGAAAAAGAACTTACCCTAAAAAAAATTTTCGTAGCCTTTGCAAATTTGGAGAATGCCATGAAAATTTTTGAAGAAAATGATCCTAATTTTGAGAGAAGTTTCAACGTTAATAACAAAATTTGTGCAGCCTTTCAGTGTTACCAAGATCTATATGATAGCAAGAAGAAAGAAGCGAAGCAATCTAGAATTGATAGTTTCTTTAAGCCAAAAGTTTAATTTATTATTTATCATTACATATTTTCATTACATATTAAAGTTTTATAACTATTATTAAAATTAATAACACACAAATACCAAAAATAACTAGCAATTTCATAAGTGCATATATAATTATTTTAAGAACTTACTTTTGATAATAAAGTATGTATATCCTTTGTTATAAATGCAGTTTTTTTTAATTTCGAGTCCGTGTGGATCCTAACCCTTGAGTTTTACATATAAACATATGAAAAAATTTGTCTCGACTTACGTCGTTTCGATTTACGTCGCGTATTTCGAGAACCTAACATGCCGTAAGTACGAGGACTGCCTATATATATATATATATATATATATATATATATATATATATATATATATATATATATATATATATATATATATATGTGTGTGTATGTGCGTGTGTGTGTGTGTATGGCTATGTGTGTGTTTGTGTGTGCTTTTGCTTCGATTTTCACCAAATTTTCAGCAATATTTCTGTTCTGGCCAATTTATAGCTCCAGTTTGTACCAAAACTAGTGCAAAGATTTATTCAATTGTGTGATAAACCTCACAATAAAAAATCCAAAGTCAAACTGAAAGGTTGAAAAAAGTTGAACGATAAAAAAGCACTTCAGGGTCAGGTCAGAATATAAAAATGGCGGCTAGGCAATGTTCAAAATTCGATAATTTCTCAAAGCTACAATTCATATTGGATTATTATGAAATCTAAAATCAAGGTAGACGTTGATGAGATCATGGATTAAATATACCAGAGTTAAATTCGATTCCTATGAACGTTGCAGATTTTCGCCGTAGTGGCTTATGGATTGCAGTTAAAAAATTATATTTTAATATACGAGAACATGATACAATGTATTCAAGAAACTGAGTTTTGAATGGTTTGAAATGAACAAATTTGCCACTAAAAAGGATGAAATAAAAAACTTTTAGAAAAAAAAGAAAACCGACTTCCGATTTTATGGAAGCGGTGCCAAATGAATTTCCCCATTTCAAAATAAATACTTCTAACATCTACACCATCACAAAAAAATGGGGGAAAAAATGATATGGCACCGCTTCCATCAAATTTATTTCATCCTTTTTAGGGCATTCCGAAGTCGGTTTTCTTTTTTTTTCTAAAAGTTTTATTTCATCCTTTTTAGGGCACTATGAAGTCGGTTTTCTTTTTTTTCTAAAAGTTGTTTTGTTTTATTTGAACTTTAACTTGTCCTTAGACTTGCCTCCTCCAAATTTTTTCAATTATTATGTTTAAATGATAAAACGTTTAGTGAACTCGTACCTGAGATCTTTTTTCATATATTAAAAAGTAAAATTTCTTTATTCTACTTTATGAAAAAGAATTTATTCTAGCCAAAGAATACCTTACACAATCAACTGCTCTTGACACAAACCTTACAGTAAGTCAAGAACTAAAGCGAAGTCATTCGATGTCGCCGTTAGCTTCCACAGTATTTTGCCAACGCCAAGAAAAACCTCGTTCGAGGATAATTAAAAATGTTAATTGCATGTCAAATGAACTTACACTAACGTATCGCTGGCGCTGAGGACGTAGGAGTCGTAGTATCGAGTCAGAAAGTGACTCTAAAGCTATGATAATTATGAAAGTCCTTCAGATCATTTTATAAACTCCATGTCGACATTTCGCAATGTGGCATTGTTCTCTTTCGGTAAGAAAAGGACACCTCGCAACGGCAAACCGACAGAAATAATGGAGTGAATGTATAGCGAAAAGTACGAATTCAAGTACATCATACAACTCTGACACTCTGGCAAACTCAAGTTATCCTGTATATTGCATTTCTTCGTCTTGTTGATATTCTGTTCATATTCCATAACGCTGGGAGACAAGGAAGTGTTCATGTTTCCAAGAAGGACGAAATGGAGGAAAGTTTCGGTGCTGCTGCTCGACGCTTTTTCAGTTTGACCGAGTCAGCAGTGTCTTCTTGTTACGGAAATGTTCTTGTCTTAAATGAAAGACAATCTTTACTTTCGCAAGACTGAAATACGGAAATTAACAGGAAAACGTCTGAAGGTCGTGAAAATTGTTTCATCTTAAGAATTTTCCATGTCTATTCTATATACGAGTACTATGCACTGGATAAAAGTTGAATGGTTAGGACTTGGACAGATGTCTTTAATTTGTGTTGCCAAATGCGTGTCTTTGTTATGAAAGAAACGTCTCTGATAATTTTTTAGGGTAAAAAACATAATTAATTTTATGTTGATCAATTCATTGCTAAAAATTCACGCTCATCTCATATTTTATACTTCAAAAGAATTTTCCGTGATCCTAACCCATTATCTCGACAACCCAATTGTGCACACAGTCAAATAACAATTGTCTATGCTATTTCAATGGCTTGCAGTGCAGTATAATTTCGTTTTTCTGCAGAAAAGGATGATTTCCTCCGGGCAGGAAAGATGTTTCCTTCCGCCAAAGAACGAATCAGAATTCAAAACTTAGAAATTCAGAATTTTCGGCTCATCTATTTTATGCAAAAAGTTTCTGTCGAGATCATCTATTATTATTGCATTGGCGTAGCTAAGCAATGGTGAAAGAGAAGATAATCCAATAGGTTGGAATGGATTATTTGTTCAGGTAAATAGAGCGGAGTCAAACGGAATGAGAGAAGATGGTCGGTCGATTAGAATATTAAATTTAAGAACTGGATAAGGATAATACGAGTACTGTTGGTATATGCCATACTGAGTGGATCGTTAGGGACTTGAATTTAAACTGCAGATTTCAAGTGAAGAATTCTTGAGGAGGATAAGAATTATAAGTATGCTTAAATTTTAGATACTTGGGGAGTTACGAGTTAGTCACGGAGCCCCACTCACTTCAAAGTCAAAGTCAAAAGCGCATTATTCAATACTAATCGGTATAAATTTTCAAAGAATATAAAGCAAATTCCAATGGCTCTCTAAATTTATACATTATCATTTAACATATTTCTTCAAAAAAAACTCTAGCAAATTCAATTAATTAAGATTATTACATATTTTGAAAATCAATTGGAAAAAGGAGAAAAAACCAACCAACACTATCCTAAAATTATTTATAATTTTAACACAACAGTGAACTTTGATCCTACATCTAATACGTTTTAACTTAATTCTAATAAATTTCAATCAAAAAACTTTATCTTACACTTAAAAAATTCTATAACAATGTTCCTAACCTAAGCGTTTAAACTTATCTCTAACCTAATATAATAAACATAACATATGCCTAACCTATACCTAATTTTTAACAAAAATAAACAACAATAAACAACAACACTAAATGTAGCAATAATCAACGAATCTAGCAAATGAGTATCTCCATAAGGATTGTTGGTCTCGCGAACTCAAATTCGGAGAATATTTTATCTTCTTATCGGTGGCCCGTCGATAAATGTGATATATGACTGGGACTACGTCAGAATCAAAAACATATCGATTCATGTCCAATTACACGAATGCTTCTGGAGGAACGAAGCCAGTAGTGAGGCAAGTCACAATATACCCGTCTGTAGGGTGGAACGGCTGTGAAATCCAAGGGTTTTCACTCACAGTCACAGATCTTGCGATATGATTCCGAAGAAGTTTCAATATGAAGATATCGACTCTTGTCACTTGAGCGGTTTGATAAATTTTTCTATTCGATATATAGTGCTTCCAATCCGTCTCAGGCTTTCTGTACAAACCAGTACATGCACGAAGACATTTCCTTTCGAAAACTCTTAATCTCACCATTGAATTAGCAGTCTGGTTGAACCAGATCTGGCATTCGTATGTCAAAACTCGCCTAACCAGGGTCTTGTAACAAATAACTTTAACTTTTTGATCAATGTATCTGGAATGAAAGAGTCGCCGAAGGGCCATGACTACTTTTAGTGCCTTACTAAGCATAATTTTCACATGTTAAGTATAGTACAGATAATGATGGAGATAAATACCGAGGTATCGAACACAGGATTTATGCGAAACCCGTTCTAAACTACCCTCGCCAGCCATGATGTGGAAATCTTAGCAATAACGTTTCAGGTCTTGACTGACCCCCTGCAGCGTTGTCCGAAACAAGATTGTTTCGCACTTCTGCGCATTGATTTTCATTCGTCGATTGTCAGTGTACAGCTGCACATCATTGAACATTTTTTGGAGATTGCTCTGAACTATTGTAGCTTTTCGGTCTGCCGTATAGATGATCAGATCATCAGCAAACGCTACTAATGAACGCGTTGGCGAGACGTTAAAATCAAAGCCGTTCAATAGCTTGCGAATGAAGATTGAGAAGAGCAGAGACGCAGTAAATGTCCCCTGCTGTAGACCATTCAAGACCTTGAATTCGCGCATTGTTATCAGATTTCCGTCAGTTACATTAAACGATTTTCCTTACAACATATTGCACATCATGGCGACAAGGTCTCTGGGGAAGTTAATCTGAAGGAAATTAAAAAATATTCCATCTAATCACACCGTATCGAAGGCTTTCTCCATATCAATGAGACATACTCCAACACATTGTCTATCATTTAGTTCCCAACAGATGCCTGAGGTTACTTTTGTCATTCCATGTGTTGTGGAATGCCTTGCACGAAAACCAAATTGGCAATTCGGCATTAACTCATATTCCTCAATGAGGGCGTTTAATGCTCTGTTGAGTATCACTTCAAACACCTTGCTGATTTCAGGCAGCAAGCTAATTGGGCGATAGCTTTTAGGGCATGAAGATTCTTTTCTTTTCTTCAAGATTGGAAATACCTTAGCCTTTTTCCACTCATTTGGGATATATGAATTGCTCAACATGTTGTTGAACAATATGCAATAATTCCTAATAGCAACCTCAGGCAAATGTCGGAGAGCTACATTTGGAATACCATCAGTACCACTTGATTTCTTGTTGTTTATCCTGCGAAATATGAAACACAAGTCTTCATAGCTAACGAAATAATCAATAAGATTCAAGCTCGGTATGTGGTCAGATGTTAATGTTTCATTGAAATGAAGAATTGATTGGCCGTTCAGGCTTGATTTGAAGTTGGAAACTTTTCCTTCAACGACCTCTGAAAATGTTTCATTCCCTCTCTCAGGGTTAGGTAGATGAACCAATTCAAAATGTGTTCCAATCAGGGCAAGTTTATCCAATCCTTCACAAATGATCCTGTTTCTATTTTCATCCGGAGTCGTACTATCAATTTCGATACGAGCCCTATCGAAAAGATTTATCTCATCACTAGTGACTTGAAGATTCGATACCTTCACTCGAGACTTCTTGCGGAATATGCTATTCACTTTCATGAAAACGCCGTCTGGGTCCTGTGGGCTGAAACTCCTCAATTTTTCCACCCATTGATTGCTGACCTCACTTCTGAAGTATGACCGGATTAAGTTCCGGACATTTTTCAGATGTAATTTCAACAAAGCCAACGAGGGATGGTTGTAGTCCAAAAATCGTTGATAAATAGTGTTGACACGTGTGAGAAGAAGGCTTTTCAATCTTTTCAACCTTGCGATGGTTGGTGTTTCATATCCTTCCATATTGTTTCGATGTTTAATCTTGGGAACAACTTTCTCAATCATTTCCTACGTCAGCTTCTCCAACTTAGACAAATATACATCTATTTCATCGTTAGTTAGATTCCTGTCATTAGGAACGATTGAACAAGGGTTGCCATCATCAGAAGGAGGACATTGCTTCTGATACTGCCGATTAAACTTCTTTTGAAACTTTCCCCAGTCTGTTTCTATGAAGTTTAACCGATGATTTTCGTGTTGAACTGAAATCAGGAAGAAATCATCTCTTTGATGATTGATTTCCATTACGATTGCGTTATGGTCGCTATAATAAGGAAGCACCTGCAGTTTCCGTTGAGGACTATTAAAGCTGAATTCAAATCTTGCGTCTGCAATGCAGAGGTCCAAATATGAATTTGTCCTAGGGTATGTTGGGAACTCCGACCCATATATGTTGCACCTGTATTCAATTTGATTCTCTATTATCCACGATTTCAGAAATACACCTCTTGGATTATTGGTGGCGTTCAGCCATGATGTATCCTTGGGGTTCAGGTCACCGGCAAGAATATGATAAGTATGCAGCCTGTTCAATTCGAGTAATTCAAACAAGAAATTGAGTATCTCCTTGAACTTGTCGTTTCACCAGTTGCATGGGCAGAGATAACGAAGAGGTTATCCCCACCTGGTAGTGAAATTTCGATAACGCACACTTCGAAAGATTCAAAGCTTTTGAATTCGACTTTTTCAATATTTTGGAAACAATAGGGTCTTCTAACCAATATCCCCGTGCCACCTCCCCCATCACATATTACCCTATCGTTTCTTACGAATTCAAAATCCTTGAATGTCATGGAGTGGCGTGAATTGAGGTGGGTTTCAGTGAGATGCATGATGTCAGGCTTTTGCTTAACAATGAATTCAAGGAGATAATCACGCCGATGTATAGTAACAATAGAGTTGACGTTGATCAAGATGAGACGAATCCTATCCATGGGAATGTGACTGGATGAGAAACTATTTTGGAGCATGTTGGCCTAAACGTTGAAAAAGGAAATTTATTTTTTGGTCTTGTTTATTAATTCTATCTGAAAGAGATTCAAGCTGTTTGTAGATTTTGAGAAGTAGCTCATTATTGCCACTTACATTATTTATTTTATTTACATTGTTGTCTGCTGGTCCTTTGGCAGCAAGTGAAAATGATACCCCGGGTTTGACGAAGTTGGGAGGTAACAAATTGTGATTAAATTTGGTTTGTTTTGAGGAAAATTTAACTCTTGCATCTTGATACCGAGGGCTTCCTCAATATGATGCTGGATGACCAAGTGTACCGCAAGTAACACAATATAATGTTTCTTTTGGCTCCATCTGAGCCAATTCGCATTCGCCGGGGGCGTGAATATTTTTACACTTAACACAGCGATAGTGCATTGCACAATTGGCAGTTGAATGACCGAATGACACCTGTAACACTGATTGACCTCAGTTTTTTGGAGGCACTCCCACCTCACAAGTCTAAAGTTCAAGTACCTTACCTGTTGGAGGGCGCTCGGACTGCTATCGTTAGTAATTTGGACCAAATAAAATGGTAATATTTTACCTTCGACAGTTGATTTCCTTGACACAGATGAACTTAACAGCCTTCACACAGATGAACTTAACAGCTGGTGCTGCTTCCTGCAACATTTCAAGGAGATCAAGTGTATTCTCTCCACAGTCCAAGCCCTTCAACAGGAAAGACTGATTTTTTTCCGCCTTAACATTCAACAAAGCAAAAGAAACCATCAAGAAAGAATAAGAAGTAAGGTCAAAAGCGACCGAAGACAAGAAATTTAAGAAACCGCAACAAGAACCTGATCAAGAGGATGTCCTCAGCGTAAGCGGAGCAAACGGCAGCACGAAGCATTATGCAGCGCTAGCTGGGCTAGACGATTCCACGAGCATTGAAGAGGATAAAAGTACCAAAAATTTGAAACATTTTATTACTTAACCTGATAACAGATTTATCGAACCTTTAAAAATTAAAAATAGGGAGGAAAAACCAAAAGTTTTGTCTGCTGGTCTCTCTGTCAAAGAAACAAAAAGTCCCACCAATCAATATATTTGGGCAGACAGGCAAAGATATGGTTCAGCTTTTGGCTACCGAAATCAAACTAAATGATTTTGAGATAAGGAGAGTGAATGCTGATAAACTGACAATTAGAACTAAGTCATAGGTTGATTTTCAGGTAGCAACAAGTGCATTGGATTCTGGATATGTTCCGCACTTTACATACACCCCCTAAAGTGAAAAAACGAGACCTTTTTATTTTATTTATTATACTGCGGAGAAGTTGCACCAGAAATAGAATTTATTACAGTAAGAGGCTTTGTAACAAAGAGATCGATTGTCGAGCGTAAAAACTTGCCTTATTACTTAGTCCAGATTTCCAGCAAAAGTAGTTCAAGTGCCCTACAAAAGATAATGTACTTGAACTTTCTTGTGGTGAGGTAGGAGCGCCTCCAGAAAAGCGAAGTCAACCAGTGCTACAGGCGCAAAAGATTCGGTCATTCAGCTGCTAATTGGACCATGAAATATAGATGTGTAAAGTGCAAAGATGTCCATGCTCCCGGTGAGTGCAAACTGGCTCAGGTGGAGCGAAAAGAAAAATTTATTCTGTGAACAAGGGTGCCTTTGGTCAGCCAGCATCATATCGAGGATGCCCTCGGTATCAAGATGCAAAAGTAAAATTTACTCCCAAGCAAAGTCAAGTACACCACAGTGTAATACCTACCAACTTCGTCAAGCCCGGGGTGTCTTTTGCACTTGTTGTTAGAAGACTAGCGGACAATGTGAATAAAATAAACGAAGTAAGTGGAAGTAATGAGCTGCTTCTTAAAAGTTATCAGCAATTAAATTCTTTATCGTAGAGAATCGATAAACAGGATTCTAAAATTAACTTTGTTTTTCAGCGTTTAGGGCTTTCAAATGCCTCAAAATAAGTTGGCATCTAGTCACATTCTCATGGATAGGATTCGTCTCATCTCGATCAACGTTGTTAGTCACCATCGACGTGACTGTTTGTTGGGATTCCTAGTCAAGCAAAAGCCTGACATCATGCTTTTCACTGAAACTCACATCAATATATGGCAGTCCATGACATTCAAGGGTTTTGAATTCGCAAGAAGCGATAGGGTAGTAGGTAATGGGGGAGGGGCCACCGGGATATTGGTGAGAAGACCCTATTGTTTCCAAAATATTGAAAAAGTCAAATTCAAAAGCTTCGAATCTCTTGAAGTGTCCATTATAAAGATTTCACTGCCAGGTGGCGATAACCTCTTCGCTATCTCTGCCTATACAACTGGTCCAAACGTTCTCAAGTCCAAGGAGGAGCTCAATTCCTTGTTTGGAATACTAGAATTGAACAGGCTGCATGGTTATTATATTCTTGCTGGTGTCCTGAATGACAAGCATACATCATAGCTGAGCGCGTATTTCTGAAATTGTGGATAACAGAGAAATAAATTGAATACAGGTGCAATCTATATGGGTCGGAGTTCCCAACATACCCTGGGACAAATCCATATTTGGACCTTTGGATTGCTGACGCAAGGCTTGAATTCAGCTTTAGTAGTCCTCTACGAAAACTGCAGGTGCTTCCCTACGATAGCGACCATAACCCAATTGTAATGAAAATGAATCATCAAAGGGATGATATCTCCCTCATTCCAGTTCAACATGAAAATTATTGGTTGAATTTAAAAAAAAAACGAATTGGGGAAAGTTTCACAAGAAGTTTAATCGGTATTACTAGATTACTAGCATTACACCAAGCATTGCAAAGTTGAAAAGATCGAAAAGCCTTCTTCTGACACGCGTCAACAATATCTATCGGCGATTTTCGGATTACAACCATCCCTCGTAGGCTTTGTTGAAATTACATCTGACGAATGTCCCATCATAGTTCAGGAGTGAGGTGAGCAATCAATGGGCGGAAAAATTGAGGCGTATTAGTCCATAGGACCCAGATGGCGTTTTCGCGAAAGTAAATAGCATATTCCGTAAGAAGTCTCGAGTGAAGATATCGAATCTTGAAGTCGCTAGTGATGAGGTAAATCTTCTCGATAGGGCTGGTATCGAAATTGATAGTACGACTCCGGATAGAAATGGAAATAGGATTATATGTTATGTATTGCATAAAATTGCCCTGATAGGAACTCATTTTGAATTGGTTCCTCTTCCTAACCCTGAGAGAGGGGATGAAACATTTTCAGAATTCATTGAAGCAAAAGTTTCCGACTTCAAACCAAGCGTGAATGGCGGATCAATTCTGCATTTTTATGAAATATTAACATTTGATTTCACACCGAGCGTGAATCTTATTGATTATTTTGTCAGCTATGAAGACTTGTGTTTCATATTTTGCAGAACAAACAACAGATAATCATGTGGTACTGATGGTATTCCAAATGTAGTTCTTCGACAATTGCCTGAGGTTGCTATTAGGAATTATTGCATATTTGTCAACAACATGCTGAGCAATTCATACTTTCCAAATGAGTGGAAAAATGCTAAACTATTTCCAATCTTAAAGAAAGGAAAAGAATCTTCGTGTCCTAAAAGCTATCTTCCAATCAGCTTGTTGCCCAACATCAGCAAGATATTTGAAGTGGTCCTAAGTAAAGCATTAAAATCCCACATTAAGAAATATGAGTTGATGTCGAATTGCCAATTTGATTTTCGTGCCAAGCATTGAACCATACATGCGATAACGAAAGTAACCTCAGATATCTGTTGGAAACTAAACAACAGAGAATGTGTTGGAATGTGTCTCATTGATATGAAGAAAGCCTTCGGTACGGTGTGGTTGGATGGACAAGTTTCTCAACTCCTTCAGGACAAGTTCCCCAGACACTTTGTCGCCATGATGTGCAATATGTTATACGGGAAATCATATGTTGCACCTGATGGAAATCTAACAGCGACGCGCGAATTCAAGGTCTTGAATGGTCTACAGCAAGGAATAGTTACTGCGCCTCTGCTTTTCTCAATATCCATTCGCAAACTATTGAACGGCTTTGATTTTAACGTCCCGCCAACACGATCATTGGGAACGTTTGCTGATGATCTGATCATCTATACGGCAGACCGGAAAGCTACGATAGTCCAGAGCAATCTTAAAAAAATGTTCAATGATCTGCAGTTGTTCACTGACAATTGGCGAATAAAAATCAATGCGCAGAAGTGCGAAACAATTTTGTTTCGGACAACGCTGCAGGGGGTCAGTCAAGACTTGAAACGTAATTGGAAAGATTTCCACATCATGGCTGGCGAGGACAGTTTAGAACGGGCTCCACATAAATCCTGTGTTCGATACCTCGGTGTACATCTCGATCAGTATCTGTACTATACTGAACATGTCAAAATCATCACTTATTTGGGAAATATGAATTGCTCAACATGTTGTTGAACAATATGCAATAATTCCTAATAGCAACCTCAGGCAAATGTCGCAGGACTACATTTGATATACCATCAGTACCATATGATTCCTCGCTGTTAGTTCTGCGAAATATGAAACGCAAGTCTTCATAGCTGACAGAATAATTAATAAGATTCAAGCTCGGTATGAGATCAGATGTTAATGTTTCATTGAAATGAAAATTTGATTGGCCGTTCAGGCTTGATTTGAAGTGGGAAACTTTTGTTTCAACCATCTCTGAAAAGATTTCATTCCCTCTCTCAGGGTTTGGTAGATGAACCAATTCAAAATGTGTTCCAATCAGGGCAAGTTTATCCAATCCACCACAAATAATCCTGGTTCCATTTCTATCCGGAGTCGCAGTATCAATTTCGATACCAGCCCTATCAGGAAGAACTATCTCATCACTAGCGACTTCAAGATTCGATATCTTCACTCGAGACTTCTTACGGAATATGCTATTTACTTTCACAAAAATGTCATCTCGGTCCTATAGACTAATACCCCTCAAGTTTTCCACCCATTGATTGCTGACCTCACTCCTGAAGTATGAACGGATTAAGTTCCGGACATTCTTCAGGTGTACTTTCAACAAAGCCAACGAGGGATGGTTGTAGTCTAAAAATCGTTGATAAATATTGTTGACGCATGTGAGAAGGAGGGTTTTCAATCTTTCTAACCTTGCAATGGTTGGTGTTTCATATCCTTCCATATTATTTCGATGTTTAATCTTGGGAATGACTTTCACAATCGTTTCCAACGTCAGATTCTCTAACTTCGACAAATAGAGATCTATTTCATCGTTTGTTAAATTCCTATCATTAGGAACCATTGAGCAAGCATTGTCATTATCAAAAAGAGGACATTGCTACTCAAAGTCTCGATTCAAATTCTTTTGAAACGTTCCTCAGTCTGTTTTTTTTTAAATTCAACCGATGATTTTCGTGTTGAACTGGAATGAGGAAGAGATCATCCCCTTGATGATTGATTTCCATTACGATTGCGTTATGGTCGCTATCATAAGGAAGCACCTGCAGTTCCCCGTTGAGGACTTCGAAAGCTAAATTCAAGTCTTGCGTCAGCAATGCAGAGGTCCAAACATGAATTTGTCCTAGGGTATGTTGAGAACTCCAACCCATATAGATTGCACCTGTATTCAATTTGGTTCTCTGTTATCCACGATTTCAGGAATACACCTCTTGGAGTATTGGTGGCGTTCAGCCATGATGTATGCTTGGCGTTCAGGTCACCAGCAAAAATGTAATATGTATGCAGCTTGTTCAATTCGAGTGTTTCAAACAAGGAATTGAGCTCCTCCTTGAGCTTGAGAATGGTTCTACCGGTTGCATAGGCAGAGATAAGGGAGAGGGTATCCCCACCTGGCAGCTAGATTTTGATAACGGACACTTCAAAAGATTCAAAGCTTTTGAATTCGAATTTTTCAATATTTTGGAAACAAAAGGGTCTTCGAGCTAATATCCCGGTCCACCTCGCCCATTCCATATAACCCTATCATTTTTTCTTCTTCGAAATCCTTGAATGTCATGGAGTGCTATGAATTGAGGTGGGTTTCAGTGAGAAGTATGATGTCAGGCTTTTAATTAACAAGGAATTCAAGGAGATAATCACATCGATATAGAGTAACAATGCAGGTGGGTTTCAGTGAAAAGGATGATGTCAGGCTTTTGTTTGACTGGGAATCCCAAGAGACAGTCACGTCGATGTAGACTCAAAATGGAGTTGACGATGATCAAGATGAGACGAATCCTTTCCATGGGAATGTGGCTGGATGACCGATTATTTTGAGGCATTTGAAAGCCCTAAACGCTAAAAGACAAGATTAATTTTCGTATCTTGTTTGTAGATTCTCTCCGAGAAAGAATTAAGTTGTTGGTAAACTTTAAGAAGCAGCTCATTATTGCCACTTACATTATTTACCGTATTTTCTGCTGGTCCTTTAGGTGCGAGTGCAAATTATACTCCGGGCTTGACGAAGTTCGGAGCTAAGACACTGCAATGTAGTTGTGTTTGCTTTGGGACAAATTTTACTCTCGCATCTTGATATCGGGAGCATCCTCGATATGATACCGGGTGACCAAAAGCACCGCAGTTAATACAGTATGATTTCTCTTTTGGCTCCGTTAGAGCCAATTTGCACTCACCGAGAGCGTGAACGCCCTTGTATTTGACGCATCGATAGCGCATGGCGCAGTTGGCAGCTGAATGTCCAAATCATTGACACCGATAACACTGGTTGACTTCTCTTTTCTCGAGGCATTCCAACCTCACCACTTGGAAGTTTAAGTATCTGATTTGTTGAAGAGCACTTGGACTGCAAATCGCACGAAATGAAGTGGTCAACTATTTTTTTTCACCCTCGACCTTCTTGTCGCGAATGTTTTTGGCGGAAACAAATTCAATTTCTGGTGCTGCCTCCTTGAGCACCTGAAGAAGATCGACAGTATCTTCTCCGCAGTCCAAGCCTTTCAACAAAAAGGTCTGGTTCTTCTCACTTTTCGGGTATAGGTGAAGTGTGGAACACCCAGAATTTAGAGCGTTTTTAGCAGATTTGAAATCAACCAGTGATTTTGTTTGAATTGTTAATTATTCGGCATTGATTTTTTCAATCTCAAAATTCTTTAATTTGTTTTCGGCCGCCAATAGCCGAACCATATCCTTTCCGCTTTGACCGAACACATTGATTGGCGGAACTTTCTCTGTATTTTTGGCCCTTTTTTGAGAAGGACCAGCAGAACTGCGAGCTGGTTTCTTCTCCTCATTTTTATTTTTTAGGTAAAGAATAAAATTATCATCATTATCTTGACTCACATTACCTTCAATACTTTCGTCAACGTCTAATTCTTGTTGGAGTCCGTTCAGCGCTGCATAGTAGTTCTGGCTGTCATTAGCGCCTCCAGCACTTAGTATTTCTTCTGGGATGACTTGTTTGACATCTTTCTTTGCCTTAGTTACCATATTTATTGGCCTTACCGGTTCTGTATTTTGTACATATCTTCAAACGTTTTTATTAGTTGTAGTTTCAATTCCTGAATTTCAGTTTGAAGTCGATTCACTTTTTGTTTGTCTTTGACTACTTGAGTCTACCGAGTCCTGGTTACTCGTGTGTCTTCTTTTATTGACGCTTGCCGTCAATTTCGTATTGGTACTCTCTCCGGGACCCCCCAACGGAGGGAAGCCGTCAGGGATCCTCCATACAGCAGTCTTGAGTTAGTCTTTGGCTTATTTACTTTTGTCAATTTATTGATTCCGTGGGTCGATTTCTTCCACGATAAATGCTTTTTCCAATGAAAATCAAAATTTGTTTTTGTTTAACGTACAAAATATTAATTAACTTTTTTGAAAGTGACTTTTGTGAAAAATTAAAATTAATGACAGAAGCGATTAAAAACACGTCTACACGCAACGAGTGCTAGATGTAGAATTCTTTTCTTTTATCTCTTAGCTATATCGATATTAATGATGATGGCTAATTTGACAATTCCCATTAAATTTTTTTCGAAATTATATATCAAGCTTCTAGATACTAATTAAGGGCCTGGATTTTCTTACCAAAGTAAAGCAGCTGCTTTTGGGTGAAGCTTTTAAAAATCTAGTTAACTAAATAAAATCTTTTTTGCTGCAGTCCACTCTTAATTAATCGTAAATATAACATTATCCTTGAGTCCTGAAATGATATCAAATAAAGCATCAAGTTGGCTTAAGATTTAATGTAACACAACCTTTTTCCTCCCCCAATCACTATTTGAATAGAACCAAGGATCTCAATGGAATTTGATCCCAATCAATATCCACTTTAGTCTTAATAAGACTTCTCACTTCCAAGGCGATATCTCTCATACATTAGCATATGTAACTTCGCCACTCTTACGTATTATCGTTTAAGTTATTTCCGAGTAAG
This sequence comes from Odontomyia ornata, assembly GCA_963969285.1. Lineage (NCBI taxonomy): Eukaryota > Metazoa > Arthropoda > Insecta > Diptera > Stratiomyidae > Odontomyia > Odontomyia ornata. The sequence goes on along the minus strand of OZ017739.1, from coordinate 404,774,104 downwards.
TATACATATGTATATAATATCAAACATACGAATACGAATTACGAGACCATAGATACACATGTTTATGTATGTTCAAAGATAATTTTCTTAATTAACATTTCAGATACAGTGTCAGCAATATTGTAAGGATGTGAATTGTGAAAGGGTTGCACGATGAACTTAAAAGGCATTAATTAAATGAGATGACCGCATTTAAGATTTATAGACACGTGCATGGGTCGGTGTGCTAGTGTGCAATAATGGTAGGAATTTGAGACGCAAATCGATATGGTCATTATGACGATGATGATGAGGTGTGAAGAAACCAAAGGGGTTAAAATTAAAGTGATTTGATCACACTGAATTAGCATTAGAAGTGCCATGCAGATAGCATTATCAGAATTAGAGTCCTAGCTAAATTGATTCCATTAGTAAAAGTTGTTCTATGACATTCCAGACAAACTTCTGACTCAGGGATTCTTAACGTTCTCTGCATGTCGGGTACTCAAAAGGAAGTATGAATTTATCAGTATAACATGTAAACTTACTTTATCAACAATTGTGCTAAATACATTATCATGGATTTTTTCTATGTATTTGTGTTTGTCTGAGAAATTGAAGTATTCTTGTTATTATTGTGAAAAAAAAACTGAAAATAATTAAATATCTATTCAAAAGAATTATTCATCCCAAGCAAAATAAAAATTCAATTCGCATAGCTTTGGTCGGGAAACATTTACCTTAAGCAAATTGCAACCTCGTTAGAAACCTTATCAGATAGGGTATGAAAAAAGAAAGTTTACCAACAACCCCTCGGGTGATAAATTTCCAAGAAACGTGCAATAGAAAAGTGGATTTTCCTCTATGGAGCGTCAATTTTTTGCTCGACTTTATGGTTAAAAGTTTTGCGGACAACTACCATCATCGTCCTTGCACTTTCAACTTTTCCTGTTAGCCAATAGTTGAAGAGGAAGATTTCATTTGAAGGATCTGGTTGCGGCTACGACTGTGCCGTGCCATTGCTGCAACTACTTTGTACGAATGACTTTGTCTTGTGCTTGACTTTACATTTTGTCAGTTTGACTTGGAGTTTTATTTTGAATTTATATCCAAAGTTTCAAGTCAAATTGGCTTTTGTCAAGAGTTAAGTGCCAGCGAAAATGTGCAATGGGATTGTTAGTATTGAGCATATGTGAGATCTCATGAAAAATGTTCATATTCACTGGTTTTGATGTTTTAATAAGTATGCAATTTGATTTTTGTCGCATCGATTCTTGAGAATGTCATTTCAAAGCAAAAGAGGTGAATGAGACAAAAATAAAATTAATCATTTGAATGTCCTTTTCAAAAGCAGTTCAATAGTTAAGTAATTGACACAGGCTTGACTTGACTTGGGCTCGGTTTACTTAGAGCTGGTGCGATTTCGCCCCTTAGCTCCCTTTCTATCTGTGAGCAATTATTTACTCACCGTGATTAGCGAGATTATATTATTTTGTTCTTGTTTGTAATAAAATATATTCATTTAATGCTACCGCGGATAGTTGGATAGATTTCATTTTGGAGTGCTTTACGTCTTATGCAAAGGCATATAAATAAATGGGCGAGCAACGCGAATCGCCCATATCTTACGCTCTCAAAACTGCTTCTCCTTCCCCTTTGTTTCACGAGACCTTTTTCTTCCCTCTTTTCAGAAGAATCAATTCCCTCACTGACACCCGCGCACACCTACAAAATTTCGTTTCACGTGCACATGAGTGCGCCTTTGTTATCATCCGTTGTACAGTTTGAGTACAAAACAATAAACGTTCTCTCACAGAAAACTTGTACGTCAAAGCTGATGAAAACTCGTAGAGGCGATAAAACTCATGTGTCAAAGCTGATGGAAAATTCATAAGTTTTTAATAAAAAAGAGCATTAAAATGCCGATTTTGTACACGCGATCACCAAAACCAAAAGCTTTATAAACGTGAACGAGTTTCGGAGTGAAGTTAAGTGCAAAAACATATCACTTCAAACCTCAACTTCACACAACTTTAGTGAAGGTTGCCAATTGCTTCGGCTCTTGCGACCGGCTGCGGATCCAGTAATCTATATATCTATGGTCTTGAGATTCTCAGGGTAGTGTTAAAATGATTGTCTACTGTGTCGCGCACTTTAAGTACTATGTCGCGTACGTATATTTCAACAGGCTCGGTTCTGAAGTCCTTGTATGCACCCATGTTTCTAACATACCATGGGATTCCGAAGATTTATCTGATGATTTTGTTTTGCATGGATTGTAGTGCCATTTTGTTTGCCCGTATCGTTTGGTGTAAGGCTGTACTACCATAAAGTAGCGTCGGCCGTATTATTTGTTTTTAAAATCAGCAGACGGTTCTTAAAATTGAGTTTTTGGCTTTAAGGAGTGGATAGAGTTGGGATAATACATCATAGCAATGTCCTCGTTTGTTGCGTACGTGGTCGGTCAAGGAAAGTTTGTTGTCAAATGTTAGTCCTAGGTATTTGGTCGTTCTTGATCGGGCAATATTTTGGTTGTCAACAGTCAGAGTTTTCGTTTGCTGTCACTTTTTCCTAGCTATAAATAATGCATATATCTTGTCTGTGTTCAACTTCATCTTTCACTTGCAAAAATACTCTAAAAGTAGTTTATGGAGAGTTGCAGTTTGGTGGTGATGACTCTTGCCGAGATGAGTAAAAAATACAGGTTTCGTCGGCAAATAGGGACTTGTGAATATTCAAAGGCAGGTATGTCTGCAGCAAAGATATTGCATAGTATCGGAGAGATGGCTGATCCTTGTGGAACTCCAGCTTGAATTTGCCGCATGCCTGAGAGGCTATATCAATTTTGACACGAAATGATCTGCATTTTAGAAAGGAGCCAATGATTTGGATGAGCTGCAAAGACATTTGGAATTCATGCATTTTGTAAATAAGTCCTGCATGCTAGACTTTGGCTATATCAAATATAACCAAATCCATTGATTTCCTGCGGCTTAGCTTTATTTTACTGTATTGGACCACCCTAGTGAGCTAGAGTTTTGTGGAGTGTGCTAGCTCAAAGCCAAATTGTTCCTCTGGAACTATTTCTTTTTCGGTAACAACCTCTGTTGGTTGATTTAGTAGCACACACTCTATTATTTTCGACAGAGGGGATAATAGGCTAATAGGTCATATATGTGAAAACATGAGAATTTTACCAGGTTTTGGAAGAACAATAACAATTGCCGATTACCATACTTTGGGGTATTTTCGCAAGCGGAAAATTGAGTTTATGGTGGCTGTTATTGCGTTGAGAATGTTTTCCGGGAGTCATTTAACAATGGTATTTGATATTAAATCAAATCCTGGCGTTTTATGTCTATTCAGTACTCGTATGATGTCTTTTACCTCTTGAAGACAGATGCTGTGTATTTAGTCGGAGTCTGTAATGTCTGACCTCATGAGCCTGCTGGTTAACCAATTGACGTGATCTTCATGTTCGTCAAGGTCCTCCTCATCAGATGAATTTTCACAGAACTGCTGTTCAAATTTGATACCGTAAGGGCCATGAATTGGTGGTATTATAAATTTGTTTTTTATACGAAAGTATTTCGGAAACCTCTAGAAACCGTCGCACCCAGGCTCCAGACTTTGCAAGATGCTTTCTCATGTTTGAAATTTCATTTGCTTCCTGGCGTAATTAAGGATCACTTGTGTTCTTAGCCCTTCTCTGAACTCAATTCCTCCTCCTTATTAATCTTTTGATGTCGTTAGGAAGTTTGTGGGGGTTCTGATACCACTCAATAATAAAAAGAATCAAAAAGTCAATAAATATATAAACTTTATTTTATATTATGTATTATAATAAGTGACGCGCACAATATGGGGGCCGGTAGAAGGATAAACATTGAGCGCTCGTGCCCGAGTGAAAAAGGGAATTATCGCTTTTTCCATAAACGATCACAGCGCTTCGTTACGGCAGCGGTGAAATTCCGTATGACACCTCAGCTGTTATTGTCTTGTCGCTACAGTACTCTCTCCTGAATGGCTTTAACGTTTGTAAATATCAATATGAAATTGTCATGAAATATTATTTGTCAAATGTCACTTTGCTAGTTCAATTTTTAGCTTTCGGTCCGATATGCGTTCTCGGAGGTTGATTTTGTTGAATTAGTGGCTGTATCGCTGAATTAGCAGTGCATTCAAAATATGAAGGGCTTGATACGCTAAACTCTGACATTAATTTCTTTCCCGTTGATTGCCAATTAAAAGCTTTCTGTGTTCTTTCCTGAACTTTGTATGGCCCATCATAGGGAGGCTCCAAAGGTTTTCTCACGCGGTCTACGTGCAAAAATACATGTGAGCACGTTGCGAGAACTTGGTGTACGAATATTTTCCGCTTGCCGTGGCGCGATGCAGGTGTTGCGCGGACTTCCTTCATATGATTGCAGAACTTTTGCACCGGTAGTTTTGGGTCCGGTCGTCAAAAAAGAATTCTCCGGGTATTCGTAGCGTTGTTCCGTAGACCAATTCTGCAGATGTTGCTCCGATGTCTTCTTTAATGCTAGTGCAAAGTCCTAGTAAGACTGTTGGTAAAACGTCCATCCATTTGTGGTTATAATGGCGCAAAATGGCAGCTTTAAGTGATCGGTGCCAACGCTCCACCATGCCGTTTGCTGGAGGATGATATGCAGTTATCCGAACTTTTTTAACAGCCCACTAAATGAGTCAGTGATTGAAAAAATAGGGACTCAAACGGTGATCCCTGGTCTGATGTTAGCGAAGTAGGTTCTCAAAAGTGGGCAATCCAGTTGCAATAGAAAGCAGCAGTGATTTCATGAGCAGTTATTGTCTTTGGCGGAACCGCTTTGGGCCACTTTGTGAAGCGATCAGCATTGTCAAAACATATTAATATCTTTTCAAAAGTATTAAAGGTCCAACGATGTCAATGTGGACAAGGCTGAATCTCACGTCAGGAGTTTCTATCTGCCCAAGTGGAGGTCTGGCATGCCTTCCTGTTTTGCTGCGATGGCATGCAAGGCATGAACGAGCCCAATCCAATATACATATCTTTCAACATAGAAGGCCGTACGTACTTTTGTGCTTTTGCTTTCTCCGTTGAATGTCCGCTGGGATGAGAAAGGTTATGCGTTAGCCCAAATACCTTCCTCCTTAATATTTTTGGAACGTATGGTCGAATCTCGTTCGTTGAAACATCACAATAGATCGATGTATCATCGTCGGTCAATCTTATTTTCCGAAAGTGGATACTTGAGTTAGCCTGGAATAGACATTTTAATTCATCATCATCTTCCTGAGCTTTTGCCAAATCCTCAACGGTGATCATTACTGGCATGGAGATACTGGCAATTCGAGATAGTGCATCCGCTGTTGCGTTTTCTTTTCCAGTGATGTGGACGATGTTTGTGTAAAACTGACCAATGAAATCCAACTCTCTTAGTTGACGTGGAGATGCTTTGTCAGACTTCTGGGTAAACGCGTAAGTGATCGGCTTGTGGTCTGTTTTGATGATAATTGGGCATCCTTCGATCATATGGTGGAAATATTTTACCGCGCTATAAAACGCTTGCAGTTCACAGTCGTTAGTGCTATATTAACATTGCATTTTGCTGAACTTTTTTGAGAAGAATCCGAGTGGTTCCCAAGAATCATCGTTTAATTGCTCGAGAGCTGCTCCCATTGCCATATCAGACGCATCGGATTTGATGGCAAGACTTGCGTTTTTGGTGGAATGGCAAAATAATCTTGCATGAGCAATTTGCCGTTTACATTCTTCAAAATGTGATTCCACTATTGGATTCCATATCATCCTCGCTCGCCGCAATTCGGAACAATGAAATTAGTTTCGCGCTTTGGCTGACATGGTTGTTGACAATTTCTGGCGCGTTTATGGTAAAAGCAGTCTCGGTCGTCTGATCCAGACTTTGGTCGTTAACTTGTTCTGGGAGTCCTTGATTTTGACCGAGGTCACGTCCGCAGCTCCAGGCGGTCAATACGGCTCAATATTTGTTGTAGCACTTCGCTATTTACGTTATATGGCCTTTGTATAGATGCAATAGCGGGTGGCTGCTGTAATTCCATCATCAGATTGGCCATCTATGCGAGTTTGTCAATGTTGGGCTCGCTTGAAATAGCCAACACAACCTGAATATTTTCTGGTAGCTTGTCATTTGTTGTCCTCTAGTGTTTCAAAGATGTTGCAGGTAATGTGATGGCTTCCTTTGATTTGTTGGACTCTGCAAATGCTGTCATATTTGTTTTCCAACGGCGGGTAACTTGCGAAGGGAATGATATGCAGTAATATTTCTGGCTCAGCGTATTGTTTCTTCCTGCGTGATGCCATGCGTGTGAAATGTGGCTTCCACTTGTTCGAACCCAAAACCGGGGACCAGTTTAAAAAATGTAGGGAATTTTGTTATTCGCCATGCGTCAACAAAAAGATTCGCACTTGTCGAAGGTATGGGCGCGATGGGCGGTAAATTAACACCAAGACCCTATGAAGTTTCCAGGGTTTCCACGGTATCACTTGATCGGGTAGCCATTTTCGACAATTAATGGCGTCACCGAGAACTTTGTTTGAGTCAATACTCGAAAGGATCCAATATCACGTCGGAGTTACCACTGTGAGAGTTTTGACATCACTCAGTAATAAAAAGAGTCCAAAAGTCAATAAATATATAAACTTTGTTTTAATGTATTATAATAAGCGACGCGCACAATATGGGGGCCAGTAGAAGGAAGGACGTTGAGCGTTCGTGTACGAGTGAAAAAGGGAATTATCGCTTTTTTCTTAACACGATTACAGCGCTTCGTGACGGTAGCGGTGAAATTCCGTATGACACCTCAGCTGTTATTGTCTTGTCGCTACAAGTTCATAGGGATTTAACACCCTTGTCAGAGGTGTGACTGTGCTGTCTTCGTTTGCCTGTACTTTTTTTCTGTGATTTCTTCCATCATTTTTCCAGTGTCGCTGGCTGCTTCAGGTGTTTGAATAATCACTTCTTTTGACAGTGTGACTTGGAAAGCTTACCAATACGTTTTCTTCTTCTTTGCTTGCAGAGGTTCGACTATGCATATTCCTCCTATTAACAAGAGCACCGTTTTTTGGTCGGATGAAAGTTCGTCGAGGACTTCGATGCGTACATCGTGTACAAAGGTACGTGATATACCGATATCGAGAGGATAAATATTTCGTTAGCCGAAATGTGTTAGCTCTTTGGGGATATGCATATCTGTTATGAATCAATTTAACTCGGTCCCAGCACGTCTGCTTATCACAGCTCCCCAACTTCGCTGATAGGCATTGAAGTCTCTGGCAAGAAGTATGGGACGCTGAGATTCTAGAATTTTTTTAATATCTTCAAAGTGATGCAATGTAGGTGGCCATATACCGATATTACAATGAATTCAAAAGAACCCGTCCACACTTGAATTGCAGTGTCTTCTAGCGTTTGTCAAGTAGGTGTTAATATGAGATTATGGTTCACATTCCTTCTCACAAGAATGGCCGTTCCACCTTCTCTAGCTGTTGTTCTGTCATTTCTGGACAGAGAATAGTTAGAGAAGCGCAGGCAGTTTCCAGGCTTTAAAAATGTTTCCTAGATGAAAATGATGTCACACTTGTAATCAAATATAAGTTGAGTCAGCTCACCGGTCTTATGAAGCAGGGAATTTGGCTTCCATGTGAGAATGGTTAAATGATCCATTAAGGTCATTATTGTTTATTTATTAGTATATTATTGATCCTGTTTTGTAATGCAAACATACCCTGCATTATTTTCGCAATTATGTTTTGCATCGTGGTTTGAAACTGTGTCTGCATGATGGTGAAGAGCCGGCCATGTTTTTTTTTGTATTTTGTGGAATTTTTGGTTGTTTTTGTGTGTTTTTAGTGTCTTGTTGCGCAGTTATTGTGATGATTTTATTTTGATTGCTATTTGCAGCTGCAACTTGTGCAAACGATTTGCTGAGATTCACTAGGTTTCGAGTACATCCACCATAGTTGGCTGGATGTTCTCCACCAGAGTTCACACATTTTGGCCTTTCCTCTGTTTTTTAGCGCGTTTTGAAAAATGGAGGAGCCCATCGCATCTAAACAAGGAGGAATGTCCAAACTGCTGACCCTTGTGGCACATAACTTGTCCTATATGGGGACGTTGCACTTTGACAGTGCCCTTGTATTGTATATATCAGTCTCAGATTTGGGAAGGAAGGCCTTCACCGACCTACATGGCCTATCCCTAAATTTTATGTAGTGGATTTTAAAAGGGTGAAATCCTTGGCTCTCCAAATATTCTTTGATATCATCAATCAACAGTCCATACAGACCTCTGATGACCATATTCAGATTCCTTTCTTCAGGAAGGATGTATGTGTGGTATTAAATTTTTGTTTCTGTCAGGTACTTAGTCTAGTTTCTGTGGTCCCAAGGTGTCTGTGAAATTATCTGGAGCTCAAAGTAGACCCTTTTGGTAGATTCATAATTAATTCCAAGTCTTTTCATGTCCTGAGGGCTTGAGTTTACTTTTCAGGCTCTCGAAAAATGTCGGGTACCGTTGTCCGTTTCTTGTCATCGTCTGAGGATATGGATGAGGTAGGTGCTTTGGGAGTAATTTTCGGTGGGAAAGCCAGCTCTGGTAGAGCCATTGAGGGACTTGGCGATGGCAGAGCAGAAAATTCTTCATCACAGCACAGTCTTCCTACATGTACTCATTGTCCTCATCGTCTGCTTCTATGGCTTCCTCTTTCATTGCTTCTTCTTCCGAAGAAAGAGGATATGGCGGACAGCACTCTGAAGAGGAAGGTGAAGACTCTATTTTTCTCTTTTTTTTAATCCCTCAATTACTCCATGAGCTCTTTATTAACTCGGTGTTCTTCTGCCTACTCCAAGTTAACATCGTTGAATTGCTATTGAATCTCTCTCAACTGCTTTAGAACTTTGCTAAGCTGTGGCTGCACAGTTTGCAAAGCTCTTAAGAGCGATCCGCTGACCCTTGTCCATTGTGGATACATCCGCCATACACAACCCACTCAAACCAAACTCAAACACTTTGAACCCTCTCCAATTATCAAATATTTTAATGTGAATGAGAGATAAGCAAAATAATAAGGACTCGCAACTAGCGAAAGCAAAAATCACTCACCTAGAAGACTTCTTGATTTTTGTTTGCTCACTCTTTCTCCTCCTCTTTATGCCCGTCGCACTTTCCACTTTGGTAATAACACTATCACTGCCATTACCACTATCACTACCGATTGCAATCAATGTGCAACGCAGACTGTGCGACTTAGCACACATTTTTGCATCTGGCATACATGTATACTGAACTAAATATGCTATCCGCAAGAGATGATGTTTCTTTGCAGCGTGAACTGGTGTTGGTGCACATCGATGTGATATTCCTAGTACTTTTTGGGCACCTGCTTTACTGAGAATATTTGATCTTTTGAGGACCGTCCACTTCGAAAGCCCCCTGATACTTTTCTAGAATGCTTTCGTAGTACGGCTTTAATTTTTTGTCTATGATATTGGAGAGCACTTTATAAGACCGTAATAGTACAGCGATGCTTCTATAATTTTGACACCTTTACTTATCCCCCTTTTTTGTGCACTGGACTTTTTCACCAGTCCCCTTGTGACTACTCCTCTGGCCATATTCTGCATATAAGTCGATGCAGAAGGTTACTTACATGGAGACCCTACTCTGGAAGAGTTCTGCTGCTATTCCATCCATTCCAAGAGGCTTATTTTTTCTGAGCTCTCGTACTGCTGCGTGTAGGGTAGACTGAATACAGTTGAAATGGTGGACGACTCAAATAAAGCGAATATTTCGCCACAGTGCGTGTTGAGATGAGTGGTGCAATAGGAGAACAAATCGGCCGATAAGTCCAAATACGAACTTTAGTGTTGTGTCGCTCTTCTTGCACTGTGTTCGTGTGGAGGAGGCTCTATTGAGTTTTTCAACAGCAAAGTAAGTATTTTTTGTTTGTGAATTTCTGCAATTATTTTGGTTTTATTAGAGCTAGAGTATTGAGAGTGTTCTATCATTTTAATAGAAGTTTGTAAAATATGGCTGAATGATTAGTTTTTAATTCGGATTTATTATCATTCTTACTGTGAACTGTTTTATACTTAGGAGGGGGGCTGGAGACGATAAAAACATTTTTGTGGCAACGGTTGAAACAGATTATCTATTTAATTTTCTTGTTTTCTAGATGCCAAGAGTACGCCGAAGGAAGACTACGAGAGGTCAGGCTGATTTATCAACGTACCAATAAGCCCATGAAGATGTAAAAGCCAAACTTTCTTTAAGAACAGCGGCAGAAAAGAATGGACTGAACATTGTTCCCTGCTGGTGTATGTACGTGAACGAGATGTGACTGGTGGCGATGAAAATCAAGAAATGGGATACAAGGCTCATAATTGAGTGATAAACTAGAAACAAGAGAGATGTTCAGACATATATTTTGGCGTAACCAAAAAGAATGTTATATAATAGGCCTATGAACTAACCATCAAGCACGACTCATCTTGATCTCGGACTTGGAATGAAAATGAAATGGCCAGTGAAGAATGGTTTCGCATGTTTATGAGAAAAAACCTTAAACTGTCAGTACGTGCAGCACAGGCTACAAGTCTTTCTAGGGTGACTAGCTTTAATAGAAATAACGTAGATGCTTTCTACGACAATTTGGCTACTTAAATAGGCTGTTATAAATCTGAACCACAAAATATACAATATATAACACTAATTTGACCGACGTAACTACTGTAAAAAAAACTCGATCGAATAATACGAGAGTAATTTGAAAAGTTTCCTGTATTACTGGGAAGAAGTCGTGGTACATTCAAGTTCTCCTGGCAACCAACAGATGGTAAGATTCCAAAGTTGACAGGAGACGTTTGTTAAGAACAATGGATAAAGTCGAGTATCATGCGGTGATAAAGTACATCTATTTGAAAGGGAATAAAACTCGGAAAGTGAAAGAAGAGTTTGACTGCGTGTATGGAGAATCATTGCCCTCATTTACAACCATGAAACATTGAGTGGCCAAGTTCAAATGCAGTCGCACAATCATTTTTGACAATGAAGATTCTGGATGTCCAAAAACTGTTTCAACGGAAGATATCTCCGTTTAGTGCACACAACTGTGATGGGAGATCGTCGACTTACCATTAAGGAAATTGCTGATGCTTGGAAGATATCAAGATTTTACATGAAGATTTATGCATGAGGAAATTGTCTGCGCCATGGGTGCCACGTTTGTTGACGATCGACCAAAAGCACGTACGGATGGACATGTCGCACGAGACTCTTTAGCTATTCCAAAAGAATCCTATTGAGTTTTTGGCCCGATTAATTACTACCGACGAAACCTGAACCCATTATCATACTCCGGGGACTAAACAACAGTCAATGCAGTGGGTTGTGGTAGTAGAACCAGCACCAAAGAAGGCGAAGGTCATTCTTTCTGCCAAAAGAGTGATGGCGGCAGTTTTTTGGGACAGCCGTGGAGGAATTATGGTTGATTACCTTCAAAAAGGTAAATCCATTAACGGAACTTATAACGTTGCATTGCTGGACCAATTTAAGACGGAACTCAAGGAGAAGTACAAAACTTGTCGATAAAGAAGGCGCTGTTTCATCAAAACAACGTGCGAGTCCACATATGCATGGTCGCAATAATGAAATTAGACAAACCCAACTTCAAATTCCTTGAACATCCACCCTTTTCACCAGACTTAGCTCCGAGCGACTTATTTTCGCGCACTAACATGAAAAATTTCTGGGTGGAAAAAAATATGGGTCCGATACCGAGAAGTTCTGGTGGAATGCGATCATGCAATGAATCAGTTCCTGCTCTACCTCGATGAGACCTTTTCGTTGGGAAAAAAATTTATCATTCAGGATTTGGATGAGTCGCTTGTTTTCATTTCTCGTGATGTAGTGGATACTTTCAAGGAAGCGTGGATGATTTAATGGGATTTTAAGAAAAGGAAAGTAACCCTTAAATGAGATCAGATATTCGAAAAACATATGAAAACTGGGCCTTATTTAGAGAAAGTGGGCATAAATGCATTTTAGTTTAAACGAATTACGAGTACAGAATTGTACAAAATTCCAAATCTAGATGAAATCGTTGATAAAGGACGGGCAGTACTTTTCTAATCACAGACTATACAAACTCGCGATACCCATGTAGACTCTCTTCCTTCATGCAGTGTTCATTCTATTACAATAGTAACCGCTAGCCCAACATTGGAATTATTTACAGGGAATATAGATGAATACTAAAAACATACTACTGAGAATTCATTAATGAAATTTAAGGATCTCTTGTATTCCGTTTCGATGTTCAAATAAGTTATTCGATGCTATCACGATTAAATTTAAAATTCATACCAAAAGACACGACTCTCTGGATATATGGTATTCAAGTTGCGATAAAACCCAATTCAAAGGTCCAAGATGGCCACAATGGTAGGAAATACGACTCTGATTCAGATTATCAAGAGAATTTGGAGGGTCTCACCTTGCGTATGAATATTTATCGAAGAAGAACAACAGCCCTGCCATTGGATTAAAGCTCTGGTCAGGAGTATGCTGTTGGCTACGAGATGGCTCGTGAAATCCACACAAGGGAAGAATTTCAATGTCAATCATATAACTTCTTCACGAGGGGTACCCGTTTGGGAATCACATGCACCGATAAGCAGTTGTGGTCTGAGCACCAAAATTTTACCACTGGTTACTAACAACAGGCAGATTACGCTAGGCAAACAATGGAGCAACAAGTACAAGAAGCGTTGGTCGAATTTTCAGAAACTATTCATGATCTCAAGATATTTTTTCGAAATTGTCACTGTGATGGACATTTGATGTGTTACAAGTATAGTCGTAATGTTGTTTGCTTATGTTTGGTGCGATGTGGGCGCTGGCGGTTACCAGGATTTTGAGTGGCTGGACTTCACTGAGGATTGTCAGATAAGTAGTACTTTTATATTTAATCTCTTGGACAAGACACTTTGTGTGCCTTCTTTCTACTTTTCTAGGTATCCAGATCTGATGGTGAATCCATGTGATTTGAATTAACACTACATATACTAGAATTTTCTGATTGTAAGCTTTGACATTCAGCGGCATTGTTTGATCCATTGTGGTCTTACCGGTGCTGCGTCTTTTGGGGCTAGATGTCATAGGCATCGTAACAGTCACCAAAAAACGATAGCTCCGAGTAGCTATCAGAATTATCACATTCAAAATAGCGACTCTGCCAATCTAAGCAACGAGAACTATCACAAAGTGTACCTGAAAGTCCTAACAGTTCAGCAGCCTTTTTACACAATCCCGTACTTGACTTTTGATTGCTACTATCACCTGCGCTTTTATTACGTCCTCCATTGTTGTTATTGTCATTACTCAATATCATTGTTGTTGTTATTGCTACTCTGGTGTTGTTAGTGTTGTTGATCATCACGCCATTGTTATTCATCCGGCTGTTCCTTTTGCAGTTCGTTGTAGTCAGATTTCCTACACTTGTCGACTTTTCCACTTCTCTTCCTCAAGAAACTTCCAGAAATTTGTCTTTTTAGCAATTATCGCTGACTCTATGTTGGACGCTTTCTTTGATGATGATGACATTGTCGTGGTCGTCCTCGTAGCCACCGCAGCCGGTGACGTCACATTTGCAGATTTCGCGAATGCAATTTGCGTTTCGTAGGGTTAGAGGTGATGAAGATGTTGGTGATGTGGATTGAGGATATGATTTTGAAGTAAATGGCCACTATGTTCATTTGGACTGTAGTGAAACAGTTTAGGAATAGTTCGAGTGGATACTGACAACTTCGTTATCGTCGAGGATGTCCTTTCTGTAACAGATATGTGCGACGCTTCAGCAATGTGGTTACTAGTCACTAGAGTAGCAGAGGAGCTTCTGCAAAGGTTATTGCTGTATACTCTGTGTCTTTTCCTATGTTTGGCGCTTCGGGAGTAAGTTGCTCCCTTCTTCAGTGTCAATAATTGACACTGAAGAAGGGAGTAACTTTCTCCCGAAATATATATTTGTCGGAAAAAACAAAATAATAGCGTTTAAATGGAAAAGATGAAAACACAGGATATTATTGCTGTAGTTATTGTTTGTGTAGTTAGGCTGTGCGTTTTGTAGTGAAGTAGGTGGCCCGAGGGCTCTGTTTCTTAGCTCGTAGAATGTCTTGTTGATAGTGGATGCTCTGAAGAGGTTAAGGCGACCGAACTCTCCATAAGCGTAATTCGTATTTAGCACGTAAACAGCATTATTTTTACATTCAAACAGCACGTCGTCCATGTCACTGGCATTCATAAATGGTGCCTCACTAAATTTTGGCCCTCCAAATGATTTTTGTTGTAATTGCTGCTGTTGTTGGGTTTAATGTAAGCCCGATGTCACTTGAGACGTACGATGACGCAAATCTGAGCTACACTATGTTGTTATCCAAAAGGATTGGACGCCTACAACCAATCTCCGACTTCTCAATGAACCTAACACTACACCTGCTTTTTACGTCCATTGAAGCTGAAATCTGCTTTGTAACTTCTTCTATTGCACGAAGATAATCGTCGCTATCTTTAATCAGCTTATCATCACCACTTCTAGTGATATTCCTGATATTTCAACCGTTGAAGTTTTGACTAGAGTTTCGAGTATGCACTGGAGTTTTGAATCCATTAACTCTTCTGGTTGGACTTTCTTCCACAATTTATCGAAATTTGTGATATCCTCAGGAACATCAAGACTTTGTACCATAAATTTGTATATATTGGTTTGGGAATCATCTTCACCACCCTGCGCCTGCGCCGCCAACTTGAAAGTTACGATTCATGTTGTCACCGGGATTATTAGTTTATTTGCATGATCAAAGTGTTCTCCTGTTGGCTGTGATAAATTTCCTCATTTTGTCGGTTCCTACGATGATTTCTCCCTCAAGCATCCTTTTGATTCATTCTTTCCGTAGTTGTTGATCACAGATGATACGGGAATGGTATCGTGAACTTTGTCGTACCTAACTAATCTAAGTTGAGCTCCATTAATCTAACTTGACTAAATTACAATCTGCACTGCTGTAGCCATTAACATTAGAATTTATTCTTCTTTCAAACTTTACTAGAACTATGTTCAATACATGGTAAAGTTTTCGATCCCAGTTTGGCTGGAGGATGCATCCTTCTTACCACGTTTCCCGATGGTAAGTGGTGGTTAAGTTGGCTAACTTCTCAAATTTCCCGTAAAAATTCTTAATATAAAACTTTGAAGGAAGATTAAAATTAATAGAAGATTATAAGAATTGTGAAGGACTTGAATATTAACAATAACATATTTGTGATTTGTTAGACTTTAAGTTGAACATTTTACCTTATTTACATCAATGTAATGTAAATCTATACGAAAATGTTTTGCTCTACATTGAGCTCGCATCGCTTCGTGCGGATATCGATCTCGTTTTTCGGATAGCTCTGATAGCTTGAAAATAACTTATGGCATTCTTTTGTAGCTACATGATTGTGTTGCTTATTATAATAATTTTTCTGAAAAATTATTAGAAAAGTAAACTGTTAGAAGAAGGTGGTTTCGACGTGTGTACTAATTTTCATTGGGCCAACACTCTTATTAGATACACATCGGTGATGGCGACCACCACGCTTAGAGGTGAGAGAGCTATTTTTAATTTTCATGTAATTGTCTTTAATTCGTAGTTAGAAAAACATATTGAGTTCACATAAGCATTAAAATTAAAAATAGCTCTCTCACCTCCAAACATCGCGATAACCGATGTGTATCTAATAAAAGTGATGGCCCGATGAAAATTAGTACACACGTCGAAACCACCTTCTTCTAAGAGTTTTCTTCTCTAATAATTTATCAGAAAAATTATTAAAATAAGCAACTCAATCATGAAGCTACAAAAGAATTTCATAAGTTATATTCGCGATGTTCAACTTTACCATTACGAGTTGTGAAATGTTATTAAATGACGAATAAACATATTAATTTATTATACTCTGCATTATTTGCATGTGT
Source organism: Odontomyia ornata (assembly GCA_963969285.1). NCBI lineage: Eukaryota > Metazoa > Arthropoda > Insecta > Diptera > Stratiomyidae > Odontomyia > Odontomyia ornata. The sequence goes on along the minus strand of OZ017739.1, from coordinate 404,758,069 downwards.
TTCAAATGACCCCAGGTACTGTTTCAACTGACCTTGGCACAGGGACGGTTGATACAAATTATTTTTTTATGTTAAATTTTATTTTACACATAAAATACAATACAGTGATCTCAAGTAACATTGCCCATTAGTAGACATATATATGATATTTTATTTAATATATTCTCGTCATCGCTCGCTTAACTGGTCCCGACGCAATGGACAATAAATGCTAAAATGTTTCAACCGTACCCAGTCGACCCTACTCTGCCTCTGGTTAGTAGTGAGACTAGGACATCTTGCTCTGCTTCTGGAATGTTCACAGCTTTTGTCGTTTTTGGAGACGCTGTGAATAGCTTCTGGAAATACTGCAGCCATCTGTTTTTAATTTCGACTGGTTTGCCTATGATTGCTCCTTGTGTACTTTTGCAAAGACTCGTTTGTGGATTCAAGCCATCTTCTAATTGTTTAAAAGAGGCATACGCCGATCTGACTTTATATAGGGTCATATTTGTGTTCATCTGTTGGATCATGGCGTTGATGGTCAGTTGTTTGTTCCTTCGGCACATTTTTTTAAGCTTGACGTCGAAGGGTTTTAATTGTTCCCCTTTGGCCTGAGTTGGTCACTGGATGTTTTCTTTGTGCACCCATTTGCTTTGAAGGATTTTTTTAAATAATTAACACTACTAAAATTGCGTCCTGTCTGTCCGTGTGTCACAGCAAATTTTCCTCGTAAACGCTATAAGCTAGAAACATCAAATTTTGTTTGTAGGTGTAAATTGGTGCCCTCTTCAAAGTTCAGCTACAAAAATAATTTATAAATTATTTAAGGAGGGTCTCCCCATATAGGAGAGTAGCCCCCGGAAAAACAAAAATTCTAATAGGTAGACAATATGGGTATAAAGTAAAAGGTCTGATGGGAACTTTTCAAAACGGCTTAAACTGACACTTTTTGCTTCGACAGGAGCACCGGGAGGCGTAATACATGAAAATTTCCCGCGAGGGGAAATACACGTATTCCCGCGCGGTGTAGCCCGACGACGCGGGATCTGGTTTTTGGACGTTGCAGCATCTGGACCGTTGTGGAGAGTTATTGTGGACGTGGTGCTCGTTGCGGAACCAACCGTTCACGTCGCACTGCTGGTATCATTGGTGTTTGGTTTATGTAGACATCTGAGCAGATGGATCGTAGTAGTCTTTGCGTATAGACGTCTTTTAAATCGCTCCTGTCAAAAGTTTTCAAAAATTAAATTAATTTTCAAAAACGTTAGTCCGAAGTTGATTTTTATCGGAAAAAATCTTATATTGTCGAAGTAATCGACTCAGGAAATTTCTATCGAATATTTTGCTTCGATTGGTAACGAAAAAAAATCCACAAAGAAAATCTCGCCGCTGGTATGGAGGAGCCCGACGGCTTCCCACCGTTGGGACAACCTGGGGAAACGACGAATATAAAACTGGCGATAATCACCAAAAGAAAACATAACGAAGAAAACTCCGTAGATGGAGGGTGCAAGCTGCAAATAATAGTGGACAATCAACAAATTGCAGAAAGAAAATGATGAACTAAGGCAAGAGATACAGTCTCTCAAGGATCTTTTCAAGAAAGGGATGAAGCCTCAAAAGACGCTGCCACAAAATCAAAGGCAACAGGTAACAAAGCCAAAGAAAAGTACAAAGCAAGCAATTCCAGAGGAAGTTCTAAGTGCTGGTGGCACCAACGAGAGCCAAAATTACTTTGCAGCGCTGGAGGGATTAACCGAAGATATGGAAATCGAAGGAAATATCGGAGGTAATTTTAATCAAGATAATGACGTTAATTTTATTCAATATTTAAAGAACAAAAATAAGGAGAAAAAACCAGACCGCAGTTCTGCTGGTTCCTCTGAAAAAGCTTCCAACAAGACAGAAAAAGTTCCGCCAATCAACGTGTTCGGACAAACCGGAAAAATATGGTTCGGCTATTGGCAGCCGAAAATAAACTGGCCAATTTCGAAATCAAAAGAGTTAACGCCGAAAAATTAACTATAAGGACAAAATTACTTGTTGATTTCAAGTCAGCCAAAGATGCGCTGATTTCTGGGGAGGTTTCACACTTCACCTATACCCCAAAAAGTGAAAAAAATCAGACCTTCTTGTCGAAGGGTTTGGACAGCGGAGAGGATACGTCGATCTTCTTCAGGTGCTCAAGGAGGCTGCACCAGATATTGATTTTGTTTCAGTCAAAGCCTTTGCGACAAGAAGGTCGACCATAGAAAGGAAGAATTTACCACTTTACCTGGTACAAATTGCAAATAAGAGCAGTCCAAGTGCCCTTCAACAAATAAGGTACTTGAGTTTCAGAGTGGTGAGGTGAGAACACCTCCAGAAAAGAGAAGTCAACCAGTGTTACCGGTGTCAAAGATTTGGACATTCGGCTGCAAATGTGCCATGCACTATCGTTGCGTTAAATGCAAAGACGTTCATGCTCCCGGTGAGTGCAAATTGGCTCAGACGGAGCCTAAAGAAAAATTATACTGCGTTAACTGCGGTGTTTTTGGTCACCCAGCATCATATCGAGGATGCTCCCGATATCAAGATGCAAAAGTTAAATTTGCTCCAAAGCAAACACAAGTACACCGTAATATCATACCTACCAACTTCGTCAAGCCCGGAGTATAATTTGCGCTCGCCGCTAGAGGACCAGCAGAAAATGCTGGAAATAATGTATGTGGCAATAATGAGCTGCTTCTCAAAATTTACCAGCAACTTAATTCTTTATCGGAGAGAATCGACAAACAAGATTCAAAAATCAACTTTGCTTTTCAGCGTTTAGGTCTTTCAAATGCCTAATAATAACTTGGCATCCAGTCATATTCCCATGGATAGGCTTCGCCTCATATCGATAAACGTCAACTCTATCGTTGCTATACATCGACGTGATTATCTCCTTGAATTTGTTGTTAAGCAAAAGCCTGACATCATGCTTCTCACTGAAACCCACCTCAATTCATGGCATTCCATGGAATTCAAAGATTTTGCATTCGTAAGAAACGGTAGGGTAATAGGTGATGGTGGAGGTGGCACCGGGATATTGGTTAGAAGACCCTATTGTTTCCAAAATATTGAAAAAGTCGAATTCAAAAACCTTGAATTTCTTGAAGTGTCCGTCATCAAAATTTCACTACCAGGTGGGGATAACCTCTTCGTTATCTCTGCCTATGCAACTGGTCAAAATGTTCTCAAGTTCAAGGAGGAACTCAATTCCTTGTTTGAAATACTCGAATTTAACATATTTTTGCCGGTGACCTGAATGCCAAGCATACATCATGGCTAAACGCCACTAATAATCCAAGAGGTGTATTCCTGAAATCATGGATAACAGAGAATCAAATTGAATACAGGTGCAACCTATATGGGTCGTAGTTCCCAACATACCCTAGGACAAATTCATATTTGGACCTCTGCATTGCTGACGCAAGACTTGAATTCAGCTTTAATGGTCCTCAGCGGAAACTGCAGGTGCTTCCTTACGATAGCGACCATAACGCAATCGTAATGGAAATCAATCATCAAAGGGATGATTTCTTCCTCATTCCAGTTCAACATGAAAACCATCGGTTGAATTTCAAAAAAAACAGACTGGGGAAAGTTTCAAAAGAAGTTTAATCGGGAGTACCAGAAGCAATGTTCCTCTTCTGATGATGGCAATGCTTGCTCAATGGTTCCTAATAACAGAAATCTAACTGACGATGAAATAGATCTCTATTTGTCGAAGTTAGAGAAGCTGACGTTGGAAACGATTGAGAAAGTTGTTCCCAAGATTAAACATCGAGAGAATATGGAAGGATATGAAACACCAACGCAAGGTTGAAAAGATTGAAAAGCCTTCTTCTCACACGCGTCAACAATATTTATCGATGATTTTTGGACTGCAACCATCCCTCGTTGGCTTTGTTGAAATTACACCTGAAGAATGTCCGGAACTTAATCCGTTCATACTTCAGGAGTGCGGTCAGCAATCAATGGGCGGAAAGACTGAGGGGTATTAGCCAACAGGACCCAGATGGCGTTTTCGCGAAAGTGAACAGCTTATTCCGCAGGAAGACTCGAGTGAAGGTATCGAATCTTGAAGTCGCTAGTGATGAGATAAATCTTCTCGATAGAGCTGGTATCGAAATTGATAGTACGACTCCGGATAGAAATGGAAACAGGATTATATGTGATAGATTGCAGAAACTTGCCGTGATGGGAACGCGTTTTGAATTGGTTCATCTGCCAAACCCAGAGTGCAGGAATGAAATATTTTCGGAGGTCGTTGAAGCAAAAGTTTCCGACTTCAAATCAAGCCTGAACGGCCAATCAATCCTTCATTTCGATGAAACATTAACATCTGACCTCAAACCGACCTTGAATCTTATTGATTATTTTGTCAGCTATGAAGACTTGTGTTTCATATTTCGCAGAATAAACAACAAGAAATCATGTGGTACTGATGGTTTTCCAAATATAGTTCTCCGACATTTGCCTGAGGTTGCTATTAGGAATTATTGCATATTGTTCAACAACATGTTGAACAATTCATATTTCCCAAATGAGTGGAAAAGGCTAAGGTATTTCCGATCTTGAAGAAAGGAAAAGAATCTTCATGCCCTAAAAGCTATCGCCCAATTGGCTTGCTGCCTAACATCAACAAGGTGTTTGAAGTGATACTCAACAGATAATTAAACGCCCACATTGAGAAATATGAGTTGATGCCGAATTGCTAATTTGGTTTTCGTGCCAGGCATTCGACCATACATGCAATAACGAAAGTAACCTCAGACATCTGTTGGAAACTAAACAACAAAGAATGTGTTAGAGCATGTCTCATTGATATGGAGAAAGCCTTCGATACGGTGTGGTTAGATGGACTAGTTTTCAAACTTCTTCAGGACAGGTTCCCCAGACACCTTGTCGCCATGATGTGTAATATGTTATACGGGAAATCATTTGTTATAACTGATGGAAATCTGACAACAATGCGCGAATTCAAGGTCTTGAATGGTCTACAGCAGGGAACAGTTACTGCGCCCCTGCTTTTCTCAATATTCATTAGCAAGCTATTGAACAGCTTTGATTTTAATGTCTCGCCAACGCGATCATTGGTAGCGTTTGCTGATGATCTGATCATCTATATGGCAGATAAACGTGAACTCTATCGTTGCTATACATCGACGTGATTATCTCCTTGAATTTGTTGTTAAGCAAAAGCCTGACATCATGCTTCTCACTGAAACCCACCTCAATTCATGGCATTCCATGGAATTCAAAGATTTTGCATTCGTAAGAAACGATAGGGTAATAGGTGATGGTGGAGGTGGACCCGGATTATTGGTTAGAAGACCCTATTGTTTCAAAAATATTGAAAAAGTCGAATTCAAAAACTTTGAATTGAATCATTGGTAGCGTTTGCTGATGATCTGATCATCTATACGGCAGACCAATAGTTCAGAGATATCTTCAAAAAATGTTTAATGATGTGCAGCTCTACACCGACAATTGGCGAATGAAAATCAATGCGCAGAAGTGCGAAACAATTTTGTTCGGACAACGCTACAGGGGGCCAGTCGAGACCTGAAACGTAAGTGGAAGGTTTTCCACATTATGGCTGGTGAGGGTAGTTCAGAACGAGTTCCACATAAATCCTGGGTTCGATGCCTCGGTGTTCATCTCGATCGGTATTCGTACTATACTGAACATGTCAAAATCATGCTCAGTAAGGCACTTAAAAGTAGTCATGACCCTTTGGCGACTCTTTCATTCCAGATACATTGATCAGAAAGTCAAAGTTATTTGTTACAAGACCCTGGTTAGGCGAGTTTTGACATACGGATGCCAGATCTGGTACAACCAGACTGCTAATTCAATGGTGAGATTAAGAGTTTTCGAAAGGAAATGTCTTCGTGCATGTACTGGTTTGTACAGAAAGCCTGAGACGGATTGGAAGCACTATATATCGAATAGAAAAATTTATCAAACCGCTCAAGTGACAAGAGTCGATATCTTCATATTGAAACTTCTTCGGAATCATATCGCAAGATCTGTGACTGTGAGTGAAAACCCTTGGATTTCACAGCCGTTCCACCCTACAGACGGGTATATTGTGACTTGCCTCACTACTGGCTTCGTTCCACCAGAAGCATTCGTGTATTTGGACATGAATCGATATGCTTTTGATTCTGACGGTGTCCCAATATTATATCACATATACCGACGGGCCACCGATAAGAAGATAAAATATCCTCCGAATCTGAGTTCACGAGACCAACAATTCCAATGGAGATACTTATTTGCTAGATTCGTTGAGGCTGGTCGAGCTGAGATGGAACAATCTAGGTATTGGTGGCTGAATGACAAAGTCTAAATTATTCGTTTTTAATTTCTGTTTTTGTGCTTTTTCTCGTTACTTAGCTTTTTAGATTCATCTCATTATTGCTACATCTAGTATTGTCGTTTATTTGTATTATAAATTAGGTATAGGTTTTAATATAAGGTAACGTTTTTTTTTTTGATTGAACTTATTTAGAATTAGGGTGTAACAAATTAGGTATAGGATATAAGTTCATTGTTGTGTTAGTAGTATAAGTAATTTTTGAATAATGCTGGTTCGTTTTTTCTCCTTTTTCCAATTGAATCAGAAAATATGTAATAATCTTAATTAATTTACATTTGCAAGTGTATTTTTTTCATTAAATGTGTTTAACTGATAACGTATAAATTTAGAGAGCCATTCGGGCCATTGAGTTTTTTATAGTTTTATTGTTTGGAATTTGCTTTATGTTCTTTTAAAAATTTATAACGATTGGTATTAAATAAAGCGCTTTTGACTTTGACTTTGTAGACAGCTGAGCCTCCATTGGGTGTCGAAGATTAAACGCAGATGTCGTTGTGCCTGCTTCATATGTGTTGCTGACGATAACAACGGTTGGTGGCTATTGTTGTAGTTCTTAAAATAACCTTACAAGCTATATAACTTCGTTTCATACCTTATCGCCTGATCATTTTTTAATCTCAGTCATTTAAATTTTACGAAAAATGAATCAATCATCTCGTTTCGGCGTTTATTTAAATTCTTTTTTAAGTATCTTCGTATTTATTTAAGTTGGATGGTATGTACGGGGTCCTTCCCTATATGCATTTAAACGTAACACGCTTTATGTTTTATAAAATTTGGAACGATTGCGATTGACTAAAGCGTACTTGAATTAATAAATAAATTTGAGTACCAACGCCTTTTGACAGCAGGGTACTTCTTTCTTTCCAATTTTCTTACGTAATTATTATATAACAATTTCTTAACGCTGCATAGCAGGCCGTATTTTTGTTTTGAATTGCTCTGTAGTATCTCAATTTCGGAGGAAATCAAGAAAAGAACATTGATGGTGTAACATTTATATAATTTCTTGTTTTATCTTTAATTATTGTTCGGTTGTTTTAAGCTAACTGTCGAAAAATCAAAACATCTACATATGTACGTGCCATTAAAAATTAATAATCACGCATTCCTTTCTTCGCAAGAATTTCATACACTAAACCCAAAACTCAATCAATCTTAACCCTAAAAAATTTTCAAAGCTAATCCACACGAAACAGCAATTAACAATTTCCTAAGATTTACGAGAAAAGTTACACCTTGATTTACGACACACATACATATACTTTAAGGATGCCAATTTCCCTACAGGAGATGAACGAGATGAAAACTTCTGGTTGTAACACGAAACCGTGTCGTTGTCCTTGTATGAAATTGACTGTCTTATAAGAGAAGTGGTTAAAAGATGATTTACGTACTTGAAGACTACGAGGAAAAGTTTACAAACTTTCACAAAGCACCAATGATACTATGTTTCTTCTACGAGCATACATTTACACATGTGTCAGCTTACCGTATTCATAGGTAAGCTACATATGTTTACCACGCATATCGAAACTCCAATAGCATCGTGTGACTTTGTCATATGAAAGTATGTCAATGTTTATGAGGTTCAAAGTGTTTTATGGCTTGATCTTACTCAGGCCTCTATCATATTTAGGAGGATATCAGGTCGGAGCATGTATAAATTGTTATTATGGTTGGATAAGCCCTGAAGTCCATTGACACAGAAGGGGTTCTTTTTGACTAAAATGGTTTGGCGATGAATAATTTATCCAATATTTTCCGCTATCGGATACTTAAGAAAAAGGTAAACGAACTCAAGGACATTTACACAATATAAGCCGAAAATGCCATGGTATTATGAAAAGTTTTCCACTTGCTACTGACGAACGTAATATTGATTTTTGATGTTTGGTACATATCTAGTCAAAGCTTTGTTCGCGAGAGTACGCTATTATTAAACATATTCCAAAATCTTACTTTGAAAACGTCTTTTAAATACTTAGCCTGGAAGAAAATTTAAATTGAATAAATCAGTCATCATATATAGTTTATAGGATACAAACGATTTATACCACATTTAAGACAATCAAGTACGCTATATACATATCTATGACTAATTGATCCTTTTTGTAATTGACGAACCATTCAATTACCATTGCTAGCTATTCTAATCAAGAAGTAGAAAATTTCAAGTCCTGAGTAATGCGAATAGACATTTTGTCCATTTTGATTACAATAGTTGTAATGGGTAAGGGCTTTTCGCCTAATTACTCTAAGGAATCAAAAAGTTATGGGATGAAAGTAATGAAAATTGAATATGTACCCAATTGCTTTCAATTTATAATGAAAGCTGCGAATTACTCTTGATGGCGCCATGGAATGGTGTTGCGAAGTGCTTGCTAGTTCATTTATCATAATGTCAGAATCGTCATCTCATTTAGTTCTTTCGATATCTTCCAAGATCTTGATTTGGTTTACTTTTTAACTATCAATACTTCTTTAATATTAAATTTCTTAATTTTGTTTCTTTCTTTACTATTTCTTTATCCAATTTGTTTTTCGTCATTTATTTTCAGGTCTAAAATTACATTTCCTAAACTGCCTTACAGATATTGAGATAATGAAAGGTGATGACGGGGAGAGGTCTTTTTTGTGGTTGTAAGGTGAAGACTATTCACGCCTTGGGTGTGGGGCTACTAAATACGTAAGATGTCAGGACTATCCTATATATAGCTCCCCAGCCAACCTAAGAACCCAGCCTGGATCCGGTTAACACATTTCTTCGGGAAAAGCCTCGTGTAGCTACGTGGAGAAGCAGCTTCGAATTAGGAAAAGTAATCCCTCAATCTTAATATCCTCACCTGCTGTGAATCTTTTTATCGTTCAGGACTTCCCGAACATATTGTGCCACATAGTTGCAATTGTCAACCGATCCGAGCATTTCTCTAATTAGACTATCCAGAAAAAGCTCTCCTGTTTCCTTTAAGAGTTCTCAGCGCAAGCCTATGCTGCCACCTCTTGCATATGTGGAAGTTATTGTCTCCCTCTCCTGCACAAAACCTACAGTCGGGGGACCATAACTTACCAATCTTGTGTAAGTAAGATTGGAAAAACCATAGCCACTCAAGAGCTGGGCCAGGTAGAAGTCAGTCTCAACGTGCTTTCGATTGAGCCACGGTCTCAGGTAAGGGATGAGGTGCATAGTCCATCTACCCTTCGTGCTGTATGTCTAGGACTAGTGCAAATCATTGAGCGAGCACTGTCTCTCCTTGTGGGGAACTCTTTCCTTCGTGTTTTCATTTTGACACCGGTGAACAATGTGGCGCTCTCAAGTAAGAAGGGCGATAGGTATCATGCCTGCAATGACCAACATTCCTGTAATAGACACTGTCCTCAGTGCTCCCCCCTCTGTACCTTTACCAGGCATTACAGCTCCATGCTGAGAGCGTTGCCTCATATTATTGTTCCGTAAACTAACACCAATTCTATGGACCTCATCAAAAGTTGCCTCTTTAACGGCTTAGGTCCTCCTACGTTGGCCATAAGTAAACTTAGAATCAATACACCTCAGGCAGCTTTATCATCCGTTGCTCTGATTTGCTCAGAGAAACTCATTTTCAAGTCGATCAGCAACCGCAGGTTCTTTACGGATAGTTTTAATTCAACCAGTACTTTCCCAATACTGACCATCCTCACTCTGGGGTTAGGCCATCCTGATAAAGGAAAGAGTCACCAGAGCAAGGCCGGTCAGTATTGGGGAAGCACTGGTTGAATCAAAACCAGCCGTAAAGTACCTGGGGTTGCTGATCGACTCGACGATAAGTTTCTCTAAGCAAATCAGGGTAACGGTTAATAAAGCTGTCTGAGGCGTATTGACTAATGCGCCGGGATAGACATTCAGTCTTGCACTAGAGAAAATCAAAGTTGATTTTCTCCAGTACTAGACTTAACCTCCTACCTGGCTCATTAGTATAGCTGGTTCAAGTTTCGCCTGTTTAATGGTGCGTCCAGCAAACTAGTGCCACAACATCAACCGCATGGCTGATCCCACGTGGCTCTTCTAGAAGCTCTAGTCTTAATAGGCTCTCGTGCGATATTTCCACAAGTCTGAAGCAAGGATAGATCCTTGGCGTAACCAATGTAACTTGCATCCTTCGTCGGCCCTGTATCGTATCATTAAGCAGGCTACAGTCCTTCAGGTAGTTCTTCAAAAGCGATATAAGATATTCTGGAAATAAAAAAAGAGTTTGCAGTGTATCCAAAATATTCAACCATCCAGTGGAGTTGAAAGCATTCCAAACATCATGTGTCATCAACAGAGCCGCTCGCTGCTGTATACGACTATATCCCTCAACCAATTTGACCACCGTTACCACCTCTTCAATTGCATCAATGGTGGAGCGTCCTGCTCTAAAGCCATACTGCTGAAAAGATAGCTCCCCAGCAGCATGAATTTTTGACTCACTTTCTCAGCCGTGTCTAGCATGCATAAAAAGCAGTATACATACGGCAGTCTGGGATTCCCTTTTTGCTCTGGAGTTAAGCATTGAACGTACTGAGCGAGCAGCAAGCTAGGTTAGTGGTAAACGACGAGTTGCAACACCTCAGATGGAACACCTTTTGGACCTGGGGCCTTCCTTGGTTTCAATGATAGGGCTGCCTTGTCCAGTTCCAGCCGCGGGGAGAGTGGGTATTCGAATGTTGTTTCACACCGTGGGCAGTATTAACATCGATGAGAGGCACGGGGAAAAGTTCCAATACTATCTGCTCTATCTTTTAGGTAAATTTCTCGAGAGAAATTGACCTATTGCGGAGAGTATCATATATATATATATATAGATAGATATATATATATATATATATATATATATATATATATATATATATATATATATATATATATATATATATATTCAAAAAAAAAAAAAAAATATATATATATATATATATATATATTTTTTTTTTAAATATATATATATATATATATATATATATATATATATATATATATATATATATTTAAATATATATATATATATATATATATATATATATATATATATATATATATATATATATATATATATATATATATATATATATATATATATATATATGGGATATAACGAAATTTGTGACCACGCTAGAGGTTGCAATTTTGCTCAGATTTTCACCAAATTTTCAAAATGGCGGCCATTTTAGACGAAAAATTGTGATTTCTGTTCTGACCAAAGTATAGCTCCGATTTGGATGAAATTTGGTACAAAGGTTCACTGATGTATGTGATGAATCTCGCAATAAAAAATCCAAAGTCGGTACGGCAGAAACAAAATGGCGGCCGCTCAAAGGTAAAAAAACGTGCAAAATTTTGTTGTTGTAATGGTGGTCAAAGCTTTCAACAGATTTTCATAAAATTCAGCAGTTGAATAGAAGCTATTAGCACCTAAAGAATCACATGAAAAAACTGGAGGTCAGGTCACAAAAAACAAAATGGCGGCCAGTTGAAACTCAAAACTTCAAAGGCTTCTGAAGGTCGCAATTTTGATCCGAAATATATGAAACTTGGTTTCGAGATAGACATTACTTAGATCTACAGACGTTGATATTTTCGTGATTATATATGTGCAAATTTCAAAACGGCGGCGGTTTAAATATGCGTTTATTTCACGTTTTTGTGGCCCTCTAGCGGGCACATTTTCCAGCTTGTATTATGCAGAAAATTATTAAAATTGAATTAAAAAATTAAAAAAGTCGAAAATTTAAAACCCAATATTTTTGGCGGCCATTTTCACTAAAAATTGAATTATTTTGCCCTGTCTAGATTAAAACTCCAATTTGAACGAGATTTGGTACATTGATTGATGAGGTCCTAGCCCACAAAGATTTAAAATAGTCCAAAATCAAATGCATGCATTCAAAATGGCGGCCCCCAAAGGTCAGGAACAAGCGCAATTCGCTATTTTAGTAGCAACTGAAATAATGAATTTTTTCATGGATACGTTTTAAATGACTTATCTTGAAAGTATTTATAAATCAGACTATTTTTAAATATTATAAAATATTTTTAACAATACCCTAAAAAATTATAAAATCGCGACTTGTCTGTCTGTCCGTCCGTCCGTTTGTTCATGCGTCACAAGTTTTCTCGCAAACCACATAAACTAGATTGAGGAAATTTTCTACGAATGTCAAAAGTGGTGTCTCTTGAAATTTGCAGCGTAAGAAAATATTTTAAAGTGTTTAAGAGGGTCTCCCCATATAGGGGGGTGACATAAACATTTTTTTTATTTCTGTAGCCCTCTAGCAGCCAAGTTCCTCAACATATTCCGATGAAACTTGAAATTATAAGTTATTAAGGCAAGTTAATTTAATTTAATTATGCAAATCGGATGACAAATAAAAAATTCGAAAATTTAAAGCTTAATATTTTCAGCAGCCGTTTTCAATAAAAATTCAAAATGACGGCCCCTGATGGTTCAGAAAAGAATCGAAAATGTATATATTAATGGCAATGCAAGTGCTGATTAATTTTTTATGGAAATTTTTGAAATTAACTATTTGAGCTATTTAAGCCAAAAAGTTATCACCTTTGTGTGGTAACCACTGTCAAATGTATGAACAGCAAATGTGAGAAGATTGAACCCATTCTAAATATGTTTATAATAATTTCTTACCCACCGATTTTCAATATGTGATCCATACGTGTGCAACTCAATTTAATTAGCAAAATATTTGTGCCTCTATGAAGGGTTTCCAAATAAAAACGGCGGCAGATTCTTTTTGTTAATAAATACCCATGTGGTGCTACAAAAATTGCAGTAAGAAGTCCAGTTGTAGGCAAGTGAAATTCTTTTGCGAAACCTTACGCTACATACAAGAAATTTACCTTTCCGGCTGGTGCTGCCAACGGGAATTTTTTTGCTTCATATATGCAGGGCTACTTATTTATAACTGCCTAGTAGTCAAGGGCCCCCAGAACCTTGTTCAAATTTTCAAACTAGATCTTGTCAGCAGCGAGCCTAGCTGCTGTTTATCATTTTGCGAAGGCTTTTTTTGACCAATTCATATGCTGCTAATTAAAGGGTGGTCTAACCAAAACGCACGATGTTGATTGTAAAAAAAACATAAAATTTTCATAGAATTTTGTTAATATTTTTTGTTATAATAGAACACTTTATGACAGTAATGTGTAAAACAAAATGTTGCTCGATTGCTTGCTATGGCGAGTGTGGCATATTTCTATCGGAAGGTCCATACTTTTAATGACTCTGAGACATAATTGAGGTTCAATGTCGTTAATGTGCCGAACGATCTCACCCTTTAGCTCTTGAATTGCTCTTGGCTACTTAATGTACACTTTTTCTTTTAAATATTCTCAGAGAAAGAAGTCCAACGGTGTCAAATCACATGATCGTGGCGGCCAATTAACATCGCCACAACGTGAGATAACACTGCCATTGAATTTCTCGCGCAAAGGAGCCGCTGTCTCATTGGCTCTGTGACAAGTGGCACCATCTTGTTGGAACCACATATAGTCCAGGTCCATAACCTCAATTCTGGCCACAAAAAGTCCATCATCATCTCACAACAGCGAGCACCATTCACAGTAACTGCTTGGCTGTCCTCATTTGTTGACACCGCCAGCCCATTAACCACACCAATCAGTTACTCTTTGAGGATGCATTGGCTTTTAATGAATTCACTGAGGTGAAAGTTTGCCTCGTCGCTGGAGATGATTTTCTTTGTAAAGTCACCATTCGCTTCTGTCTGCTCAACCAACCATTCAGCGTATTGCCGACGCTTGAAATGGTGAGTAGGCTTGAGCTCTTGAGTCAATTGAACCTTGTGAACGTGTAAATTTAAATCCATACTCAAAATTCGCATCAGTGATGTTCGTGAAACGTTCAATTGTTGGTCACGACGACAAGTCGAGGTTGACGGCTCTTCTACCACACTATCGTGAACAACAGCAATTTTTTCTGCAGAACGAACTGGACGAGCATGCACAGGTGATTTCACATTTTCTACAGACCCGATTTACTGAAATTTGCGCACAATTCGTCCGATTGTGAACATATTTGGTCGATTATGCTGACCGAAAAAATCACGAAGTGCACGAAATGCATTTTGATTTGAACACCCATTTTTGTAAAAGGCTTCAAGAACCTTAACGCGCTGCTCAATTGTGTAAATCTCCGTAGTTGAATTTGTAAAACACTGAAACAAAGAAATGTCAAATTAAATTGGGCAAAAAAATTGAGGTTAAGGTTAACCACTAGAGCTTATCATGTCGCTGGTCTTATTTTAAGATCCACTTGCAAGTCCTTCAACATCTTAATCACCGTCCAAATATTTGAACTAGGGGAAGAGTGGCATGAAAGAGCCGATTTTTGAAAGAGCCACTGTGATTCACGCGGGAGTTTGCAAACAAATGTCGCGTATGTTATAGTTTTTACATAGCAAAATTTGTCAGATATCACCAATAAACATTTGACAGTTCATCGAAAGTAAACAACGCGTGTGCAACGTTTTAGCGATTTCGTTGCTGAAAAGTAAGTTTTTTAGTTCATTTTGTATGTTTTTTTGGCGGCTACATCTACAAAGCTAGCATCAATATTATTATACTAATGTTTTATGGATACATAAGTTCTTCTAACAGCATATTTACTTTGGAACCAAAGCTTTGACTTTGTATTAATTTTGGAGGTTCTGTGTCTTGAGGGAATATGTGTGATGAGAAAGCTTGCTCTTTCAAAGCCGATAGAATTTTATTTGTTGCAAGAACAGCGATACTAAAAATGCGTGAAAGACCTGCAGCGTCTATAAACGAAGAAGCTGTTAGTGAAGTGATTGAAAAAGGACAGCCCATCAATAGAACTGCTGTTTTCTTCAATGTTTCAAGAGCTTACTTAGCTAAGATAGTGTGGTAGGCATAATCTTCTGGCAAATCATCATATAAACATAAGCCTTATATAGGTATTAAACGCATTTTCACTGTGGAACAAGAGGGGTTGCTAGCAGATTATTTGAAAACTGCATCGAAAATGTGCTATGGGCTTATAAGACAGCAAGATTATGCAGAAGCGAATTCTATTTGCCTTAAAAAATGGAAGGACTCTCAAAGTGCAAGCGAAGATTGGTTAAAAGGATTTATGTGCAGACACAAAGAACTAGCAGTTAGAACGCCTGAAAATACTTCATTTTCCAGAGCCACTAGTTACAATAAAATGAACTAAGCACTTTTTTCGAAAAACCAACCGATGTTTCTGGAAGGTTTAATTTTCCGCCAAACATGATATTCAACGTAGATGAAACAGGTTGTAGCACTGTAACCAATCCTCCTAAAGTGATCGCTCAAAGAGAATCGAAGCAAAACGAACAAGTAACATCAGGCGAATGAAGATCTTTGGTAAGAACTTTGTTTTTCATTAATGCTGCTGGGGGTTTTATGCCGCCAATTTTCGTTTTTCAATGGGTTAGCTACAAAGATGTCATGTTAGCCAATTGTCCACTAGGAGCTCTGGATGGATGAATGAAGAATGCTTTATCAAAGCTTTAAAACATTTTGTAACGCATAGGAAGCCTTCCAAAGTAAATCCGGCATTGATCCTAATGGAAAACCACAGCTCACATATTAACCTCAGAGTTATTCAATTCTCTCGCGAGAGCTCTATTGTAATAGTGACTTTCCCACCACACTGTAGCTATAGCTACAGCCTTTTGATGTCACAGTATATGGTCCCTTCAAAAGTAGATATAGAATTACAATGAATGAGTGGATGCTGTCAAACCCCGGTAAAACGGTGACCATTTTCCAACTTGGACAGTTTGTGAGAGATGCATTCTATCAGCTTTCAGTCCCTTGAATTCAAACATATTTGGTGAAGAAGAGTTTTAGGAATCATCTGTGACTAACAGATTTTATCTATCTGCTGGAGTCGATTCTGGTAAAGAAAATGATAATCGACATGTGATTGAAACTGAAGAAAAGATGCCAATTCCGCCTAACTCTGCTTGTGCACATTCACTACCAATTGCTAGAACGTCACAGAAACAATCTGCATTACAAGATGATTTAAGATCTCCTTTATCTTTGCCTGCTTCTACAGTTCCAGTTGCGTCTATATCAGGGAAATTAGTCATATCACCACAAATGATTAAGCTATTTTCAAAGGCAGGGCCCCGAAAAAATCCGTCCCGTAAGAACCGGAAAATGTCTTTTGCCATCGTTACTGATTCTCCTGAGAAGAACAAGATAGTAGATAAGGACGCAAATGCCAACCAAAGGAGAAGGAATATACAGAAAAAATCTAGAATAAACAATGGTACAGATTCGAGCCCATCTGATTCTGAGGATAATGTAATATTATCACAAGCTAAAAGAAAGGTTTCAGTGAATCATAAACAGGACAATTCTTGTGTAATGTGCAGTAAGAATTATTAGAATAGCGATCAAGAATGGTATCAGTGCAAAATTTGCAGCGGTTGGGCGCATGAACCCTGTGGCGTAAAAGGGAAATTCCATTATTTTTATAAAAAATGTTTTTGAAGAATTATGAGTAATTTATTTTTGTTTTTAATTTTGGATTTTGGATAACCGTGTTTTTAGCACTTTACTACTCATTAAAATAACACAATACTTAACTCAGTTTGTAATGAGCAATCTCAAATAGCTAATTTTGTGAGTTACTTAGGTTTAAGTAAAACTTTTATCCAGAGTTTGCATGGCATAAAAATTGTTATATAATAATATTTTTTTCAATAAAATCTTTGTTAATTTACTCTTCAATCCCTCTCCAAAGACCTTGGCTCTTTTATAATTTTGGCCGGCTCTTTCAATGCCTATGTGTCATGAAAGAGCGGAATTTCATTCTTTATATAAATGGATACTAAACCTACAATAGTGTTGATTTTGGGAAACATTTCATGACATTACGTACATAAAGCAATAAACCATTTTTTATGCTACACGTTTTATTATTTACTCATTTCCTTTTGGGTTGTTTTCCCCTTATTGTAAAACTGGCTCTTTCATGCCACTCATCTCCTACTAGTCTGGTCAATTGAGCATGTCTCCGAAGTATGGTCTCCCTACTATACCAATCTATCGGATGTAGTTGAGGGTATATGTAGGCCTGTATTGTTTTTTTTTTAAATATATCCATCCAATCTTCAGGAAAGTTCGTTATTTAATTTGCATTTTCCAAAAAAATGCAAGTACGCTTTGTTTAAATAAACATATATATATATTTCGGGAGTGATAGTGCTCCCTTCTTCAGTGTTTTGAGATATTTAGATATCATTTTATGAATGCGTCGATAAGGGAAGCAAGTCCAATGTATAACTAGATTTCTGCTACATGCAAAGTCAATCAGGCACTGGCAATTGTGATTTGTTTTAATGTGGAGTCCATATCCTCTAGTTCTTCCCCTGCGAGATTGCTCATTACCAACGTTAGTGTTGAAATCAAACATAACTATTTTCGTGTCATTTGTAGGCAATGAGTTGACTAGTCACACAATCGCTAATTAACTGCCTTAAAATCAATAACGTGCAATTAGAACTCCCTATCCACTCCGAATTCTCGGTTTCCAGTAGGCTTCTCACTTTTGAATATTGTGTGCAATCTCATGTATTGAATATCATTTCCAGTCCTGCTTGTTTCCTGAATTGCCAGTATTTTCAATTTATATTAATTGGCCTGTTGTAAAAGGCTCTTAACAGCGCTAAGGTAACAGAGTGATCTGGCATTCCAGGATCAAGTGCCATAGCCTTTTGCAGTTTGCAAGGTTGTTGCAGTGAGTTCAATCCATTCCGAGGCCCTTCTGCAGGTTTTGAAACATTGCAGGGTTCTCTAATGATGGGCAGTTAGCCTGTCGCCCAACCTCCATTTCGGTGGCATGGCTATTAGTTCGATTTTTTTAATCAGGCGCGAAAGACTCGCCTTCACCCTCTTACGTCCCCACAAAGGAGGTGTAAGTAGGATTTAGCTGCAGAGCTGTAAATGTATTTACTGTTATTAGTATTTCACGTCCCATTATTGTGAAACCAGTAAACCCAATGTGCGACCCCGAAAGCATTGACTACTATTTAATCGTGGTATTCAGAATGGAGAATCATGGAAACTGTAGGTTGAGGAAACAAGGGGCTCCCTCATCCTTTCTCAAACGGACTTGAGACTGTCTACGGCGGAGTTAATTTGAGGTCTAGAAACCAACTATTTGCTGGGTTCGTTGAGGTTGATTGGGCTACGATGTATCTAAGTATTGGTGGCTGAATGACAATGTCTAAATTATTCGAGTTTGGTCGAGGTTTGTGTTTTTTGTTACTTTGTCTTGATTTTTAGCTCATTATTGCTACATTGAGCATTATTGTTGTTTGTTTATGTCAACAGTTTTTCAAAAGTTAGGGATAAGTTTCAGCATTAGATTTAGGTATATTATGATGTGAATTATATTAATAAATAAAATTTTAGCGTTTTGGTTAGGTATTGTTGTGAATTCCGGCGTACCGGCATTCTCCTATTCGCAACTTCAAATCACCGCCGTAACATCTCATCCTTCATTTGGGCACTTATACCTCCCTTCATATTTATTTATGTCTCTTAACATTTTGCTAATTTCCCTATAATTTTTAATTCCCCATTATCTCAATCTTACCCTCTTATCCTATTTTTTAATTACAAAAAAATAGTAATATAATAATAATTTTAATTTTCTCACTAACAACACTCCAATTATTACTTCCCATTAACTAAATTTCATTCTATATATTTCCTTCCTTCATACTAATTAATTTTATTCATTAGTTCCCACTAACAAACTTTATTTTTCATACTAACAAAAAATTTATTCACGTTTCCCTATTAACAAATTTCAATTTTATGCCCATCAAGAAACATGCATAGTTGAAGTTGCTAATTAGATGAATGGGAAGTAGGTGGCTCCGTTGGTAGCGTCGTGGATTCTCGACCAGAGTCCGCTGGGACCCTGGGTTCAAGTCCCCCGAGCTCAGGAAAGCACTCTTTCTGTAGTATCGGCAAAAGCAATTGTTTCCGCATATATAAATATGATAATTTGCATCTAATGAAATGCTTCCATGGTTATGCAAATTGCCATATATGCAAAATGGAAATTGTTTCGGTTGTCGATACGAAAAAGATGTGTAGGTAGCGGAATCGAAGTGTAATGAACTTCGATTACACTACCCAGATGCAGCAGCGGTAATTGAAAATGTAATGATTGCGGGATTAAGATAGTGAAATTTGGGATTTGGAAGGGCAGTCAGTATTTGGCTTGAAAATAAGCGGAAGTGCTTTCGGCGGTGTCGGAAAAAATTTGTTAGTTTTTAATTCAAAAAGAATATAAATCCAGATTCGGACTGGAACGGAATTGAGTTTCTTGATGTCGGAAAAGGAAAGTGAAAAACAATTTAATTGATTGCGAAGTTCAGTGGCGGAAGTTTTGGTAAGGAAAAACTGCATCGGATGTGGAATAAATTAAGATTTGTGTGTAAATACGAGTAAGGGAAAGAAATTTTTGTTTTCGGCCACCGGAAATAAATTTATTGAGTTTGGATTTTAAAGGGGACGGCAAAGCGAAAAGTCGGAACAAAGTACAATTGGTTTCACATGTTGCTAAGTGTGTCATAAGTAGGAAAAAAAAATATAGAAAAAAAAAACGAACCAACAGCGGATGTTTTATGAGTGAAGAAACAAAAAATAAGTTGTAAAGTTGCTTGTGACTTTAAGCACCAACATCGTGTCGAAAGTAGAATCGAAAATCTGAAGTGGGAAGTAAATATCGCTTGGTTTTAAATAATGCTATATTGAGAAGGCAAAGTGCCGGATTTGGATTTTTTTTCCAAATTAACTTACACATAAGAGACTGTTGGACAGCGGGTCGTAGTGAGATAAGTGGCCGTTGAGTATTCTATTGATTTTGTTTGTTTAGCTTCAAATTAATTTAAAACTTAACTTACAATGGCTCTACACTCTTTTTGTCTTCGCCGAACGCTCAAAGTTCAACGAAGAAAGAG
Organism: Odontomyia ornata; assembly: GCA_963969285.1. Classification (NCBI taxonomy): domain Eukaryota; kingdom Metazoa; phylum Arthropoda; class Insecta; order Diptera; family Stratiomyidae; genus Odontomyia; species Odontomyia ornata. The sequence continues at coordinate 404,737,653 of OZ017739.1, read as the reverse complement.
TGAGTACCTATTTGGTTTTTTTTTACAAAGACCTACTAGTTTCGCGACCTGCTGTCCGTCTGTCCGTCTGCCCATCTGTCCGTGCGTCACAGTTAATTTCCTCAGAAACTATAGAAGCTAGAATGCTCAAACTTTGTGAAAAGGTCAGAAGTGATAGTCTCTCAAAAGTTAAGGCCTTAACAAAAATTTAAAAATTTTTTAAGGGGGGTCCCCCCTAATAACGAATTGGACCTTAAAAATTTTTTTTTATCAAAGGTAGTCGAGTGGGATATCAAATGAAAGGTCTTGATTAAATCTTTTAGAATCTGAAATAAAAAAATCATTTTATGAACTAGGGGGTCCAGGAGAAGGGAAAATGTACAAAAAATTTGTGTCCCCCCCTCGCGATTGGACACCTTTCAGCCAAAAAATCTGAAAATTATCACGAACGTGGGCCTTTATGAGTACAAGGGCAACAAATACCTAAGAAATCAAAATTCGTTCAACTTTGTTAATAATAGTATGATTTGTAGATTTTACATTTTTGCCCATAAAATCAAAACGGTACCTTTAAACGTCTTGAAATTTTGCAATTATATGAACTGACATAAGATATATATGTTCACAAAATTTAATTGAGATGGAATCATAATCAAGTGAGTTATAGCCATTTCAATTATATGGAAACACAACAACAATAACACGTGTTTATGGTTGATATAGGGTTTTCCAATAAGAGGTGTTTTTTTGATATTAAAAGAAAATTGCCATTTTTGATTATAAATGATCGAATGTTTATTTTATAATAAAGAAAAAGATATGCCGTTTATAGCAAAAACCAACATGACGAAAGCAACCACTACAACACGTTTACAGGACAATATCCTTTTCATGAAATTTTCCATAACCAAATCGCAAAGTGGCTGCCCTATGTCCTCGATAGCCTCACGGATTTCATCTTTGCGATCTTGAATCGACGCTGGGCTATTGGCGTAGGCCTTCTCTAACACGTGGCTCCAAAGGAAGAAGTCGCAAGGTGTTAAATCACAAGATCTATTCAAAATAACACCTCTTATTGGAAAACCCTATATATATATATATTTAAAATTGACTTAGGCACTTTTATTTTCTTTCAATTTTCATGAAAATTTAAGGAATAGTGTTTAACTTGAACATGTTCACTCGGCCGAGTATTCAGAAAAATCATTTAAGCTAGATCGAAATGGCGGCTGCGCTGTGCTTATGGAAGAAACTGTGCATCTTTTGTATAAATTTGACCGATTTCATATCCAAGTATTGGATGAATAATTCAAGTTATCGATTCACGCCATTAGAAAACTTGTTTCTAACCCTAGGATGTTTACAAAGACCTTCTGGTAGGAGCACTCTCCTGCTTACTCAACTTGTTTCTATTTATGTTACATTTGAGTCACATTATCAAGTTCATATTTATGTTTTATTTTATAAAAATTTTATTGACTGTTTTTTTTACATAAAATGTTAAAGGATTTTTTTTTATTGAAACTAAAATTTGTGAATTTTCTTTGCAGAATTTCCTTTTTAAATGAAATAAAACGGCCATGTCGCGTTAAGACCATAATCTTTCAGTTTTTAAAATTACCTCTCCCTTTACGTTTTGTGTTAGTTTTTATGTGTAGTGTGGCTGAGCAGAAGTCCCACGACACGACTGAGCGCTAGCCGGTCTCAGTATGCCACCCCGGGCTACTCACCCCTCTGCTAGAAATTAACGTCTGCAACTGCAGTGACTTCCGTGGTTGCAACAGTATATTGTGGTAGCTTATATTAGGACAGGATAAATGTCTTGCTTGAATTTAACTAGGGTCCGAGTCAGTGGCGGCTAGTGGGTCATCGAACTGGTGGTGCACTTTACTTGCTCAATAAGTATTAAGATTAGAAATTCTGATAAAACAACAATTTACATAAAATATGTTTATTTTTATAATTTTTGATAGGTACATTAAATCTATGCGACGACATTTTTCGGAAGCGAAATGTTCAATCACCTTTTTATCAAAATCGGGTAAAGTTTATATAAATTTTTTTTCAATACTGAGCACAGAAAGTGTATTTAGCCGATCCTGAGACATGGTGTTTCGCAGAAAAGTTTTAATTCTTTTCAGTGTCGAAAAACATCGCTCGCTCTCTACCGAAGTCATTGGTGTAGTGCACAGAATTCGCAACAGTTTCATTGACTCTGAAAATGATTCAGTGAGGTCATTATTATAAAACAATTGTAAAATTGCAATTGCACTATTTGCGTTGATGAGATCGTCGCGATTGTATATTGCGGAGAGTTCGTTTTTCAATTTGTATTTGTCCAAAGCGGCGTAAGTGGAAACTGTGATCGTGAAATCTTTATCGGGAAAAGTAGAACGGTACGTGGTAAAGTTCTCGCAGTAAAATAATTTTGCTGCTATTAAATGATTACAAAAATTGAATCTGTCTTTCACATGAGTAATAATTATATCGCACACTTCTTTTGCTATGACAGAGCTAGACAATTTAAATCTTTTTTGAGGTGGTTCTTCAAGTTGGTCTATGGTGTTACGTGCATTCTGTATACTGATTTCAAAATCATTAATACAGTTTTTTATATGAATCAAATCAATGTTCCTTTTTTCCATTTGTTTGAATAAAATTTCACTATGTGGCAGAATAGATTGAAAAAATTCAAGCCAATATAAAAAAGTACTGTCCTTCAAATATCTTTGAAGCATATCTGCCTGATTTGTAGAATTAGTATCATTTTCCGTTTCTATAATGGTGGTCATGCATTCCTTTAAAGGCTCCTTGTAGCTATGTACGGTGTCAACCGTCCGCGAATTAAAGTTCCATCTCGTTTGTGGAGCAGCTGAAATCTTCTTTGATACTATAGTTTTCAAAATCTCTGTACGCTTCGGTGATCGTGGAAAAAACTTTGGAAAAGCTTGGAGGTTAACAAAAAATTTCTGTACGGTTTTGTTTTGACTTACACTTTTTTCTATTATTAAATTTAGTTGGTGGGCGTAACAATGAACGAATGAAGCATTTGGATAGACGGTTGTTACTTTAGCCTGTACTCCACCAACATTCCCGCTCATTACAGAGGCGCCATCGTAACATTGTGCTATTAATTGTTGCGGAGTTATTTGAAGTGCCCGTTATGCTGTTATAATAACAGAACTAACTCCTTCAGCAGTATGGGAATGCGGCGTAAGATATTTCCAAAACCGTTCGTGAACCTGTCCGTTTTCTTCGTATCTTAAAATCATCACCATCTGCATAGTGGTCGATAAATCGGTAGTTTCATCAGCTTGAACTGCTACGTATTCACATTTTTTTATAATATCCGACACTTTTTTGTGGTACACACATAAAACTGAGTCCAAAATATCATTCTGAATCGTTTTTGACGTACCTTTGAAGACTGTAGACGATGTGAGATGCTCCTTCATGACTGTATCCAACTCTGATACAAAGTCTATTAATCCACGAAACACCCCAGCATTACTACTCAATTGTTTCATCGTCACCTCACAAAGCTAACTCAAATGCACCACAAAACTTGACACAATCGATAAGACGTGATAAAATATATCTGTTTTTATCAACTTGTTCGTTATACTTTTGGATATTGCTTCTATACACAGAATCTAGCTGATTACGAATGTCGACTGTGCCTAACACGGACAAACTCATTACATTTTGTAGGTGTACTTGCGAAGAATCATGTTTTTTTATTTTTTTACTCAACTGCGTCAAATCCTTGATTCCAGTTTCTGTTCTAATCGATTCTCCACCAAAAATAATGCAAGGAAAGCAAAAGAATGCATTTAGACGCTCACATCCACACAACCATTTCTTTCTATTATACATTTCACTTTTAAAACTTCGCGCAAATGCTTTGTTTTTCGATTTGCACTGTTGTTTTAAATCTAGAAAGGGCCTTGGCGGTCCGGCCAATTTTATGTCAACTTTATTTTGAAAAGTTTTGTTATTGTCTTTAATATAGTCAATGTTAATGCTCATTTTCGCTCACACCACACACACTGTACACAGGATAGAATAGAATCAAAATGAAAATAAAAAACAATTACTTAACGTAAACAAACAATAATTAACACGCGTCACAGATACAGCGAAACTATACTGTTAACGAGATGTCATCCCTAATGGCCGCCGTCGCAGGCCCGGCGAATTTCGTCAAACGAAATCGCACGTGCGGCACTCGAGAACAGACTCATTACTCGGTACATTTCTATGAACTATCTTTTGTCTCACGCGTCAGGCGTATTAGCTCGTAACCCATACAAGTTGTATTAGCAGTCCTCATGCGCTCGCCGAAGCGCACGAGAATGTTTCTTTACAGGGAAAATAAGTCTTAATAGTTTAGCAAAGCGCTTAAATTGCTTCGTTATAATTGGACATTTTATTTGCTATATGTTTTTGTATGTTTAAAAATAAATATTAATATGGTAATTTAAAAATAAAGATGAAGTAATTTAGTAATTTTTAAATCTTTTGAATTGGTGGTTCAGCGTACGAGCGCACTTAAGGTACAGCCATCACTGGTCCGAGTAGGGTATTCTTAGATATAAGCTGAATGTTCATTATTTTGTTGTGTCCTTTTTTTTCCAAACAATCGATAATATTTAGGGATTTTCATTCGATAACAATTGAAATTTTTTTACTTATACTTTCATTGAATATTGTTGAAGTCTTTATAGACGGATTTTTATTTTTTTGTATGGACTCCACTTGAATTTGTGTGTTGAAGTCTTTTTAAGATCTTTGCAGTTTTTTTCAGATCTTTGACCATTTTTATTTTTTTTTATAGGGCAAACCGTCCCATTAGTCCATTACGTTAGGACAATATTTACTATCAGTTCTAAAGTAAAACACATAAATAAGTTAAACAAATAGTTTTTAACAAACTTTTACATAATTTTCTATATGGAAAGCAGTAAAACATTCATTACACAACAGTACACAACGTATTCTGCAAACAGTTTTTGTTCACTTCTTGATCTTCCTTTGTGAAAATTTTGTAGATCTTCTCCTTTTCTGCTCAACTATCGGTATATTGTTACCAACATTCAAGATTGTTTTTTGTCTCTTTGATGGTGGTCTAGAAGTCAAACTTCTCTTCACCCCAGCTTTGATTTTCCCTTGTTCAATGAGGCTCTCTGCCAAGACTACCAAGAAATCCAAAGATTGTATCTTTGTACCTCAAACTCAAAGTCAAAAGCATTTAATTCAATACTAATCGTTATAAATTTAAAAAAAATATAAAGCAAATTCTAGACTCTAAATTTATACGTTATCATTAAACACATATTATCAAAAAAACTATAGCAAATTCAAATTAACTAAGATTATTACAGATTTTATGATTTGATTGGAAAAAGGAGAAAAAACCAACCTACACTATCCAAAAATTATGTCTAATTCAAACACAACAGTGAAATTTAATCCTACACTTAACATGTTATAACCTAATTCTAATAAAATTCAATCAAAAATCTTTATCTTATTATCTTTGTTTCTCTGACTTCATTGTAAGTTATAGAGGCGTTTACAGCAGTTCTCATCAATAGTTTTTAAAATACTTTTTCCACCACTTGTGATCAAGTTCATACAGGCCAGAAAAATGATCAGTCAAATCAACCCCTCCCAAGTACTTGTTGTAAAAGGAGATGATCTGGGGACATGCAATAGCAAGTTTTCCGCCATTTTTCTGTTTTCGGTATGCTGTTTGTAAGCTGATTCCCATGACAGTTGCTAATTGTCAAAACTTCATTCGGGTCGCCATCTAGTAGAGATTATTCCGTCATTTGTGCATAAAGACTAAGCTTCGACTTTCTCTAGTTTTCCCTAACTTTGATTTATTTTTCGCAATTTGATACAAGTCCCTACTGCAGCATATGGCAATGTTTTAATCAATGCTGCTGACGTAAAAAATAGGTGGAGACAGATCACAACATTTGTATTCCTTATTGAGCTGGTAAGTTTTCTAACCAACCTTTCTCCTACTGTTCCATCTGCTCGTCCATCCTCATTGCCACTGTACACATTGAGGTCATATACATAACCGGTAAGAGAGTCACTTCTTTTTCTTCTTTGTAGCACTACAGCCCCTCTCAGGCCTTCGCTTAGAGATAGTTAGAGTATCTCATTTTCATGACCGTATTGATTTTTTTCGGAAGTTGGTTTGATCAGTAACATGCTCCTGTGGGCCTGTTCAGTTATGATATGATCTAATTAAATCAGTACATATCACCACTGAGTGAACACTCATAGTCTGTCCGAAAAATCCCCTGAACTAAATCACGTTGCTCCCAACGAGATTTGAACCTGGGACCCTCGACTTATGGGTTCATGCTCTAGCCACTAGACCACACAGACTATATCGTCGCTTCTTACCTATAACTTTATTCCACGTTTAATGGGCTTCAAGGGAAAATATTGCTTCAAACTCGACCTGCCCTTGAATTTGGCCATCCTTTCATCTGTAGATTGATAAAACTGAATCCGTTCTAGCTTTTTGCTATGTACATTTGAAACACTCCAGCAGCTCCTCAACATAATATATCTTGGAGCAATGAGTTGGTTTCTCAGGGTTACTGAAGTATAATTTAGAGATTAGAAGCTAATAGCAGTCACGTGACATTGCATTTTTTACTGTAGTGTTGTCCATAGAGGCATGCTTTGGCCAATAGCAGTTTAAGATTGGCAGCGTATTATAAGCTTTTACCATCATAACACCCGTCATCGTTGTAATTTCAGAAGAGTCAGTTAGTTTAACTTTGTATACTGGGATATACATGCACAGGCTTTTTGGAAATAACTTCAGGAAAATATCAATTTCTGAAGATTGACTTTTAGTAGAGTACATCCTTGGGGTGTAATTCGGTAGAAATGGACACCAGACTATGTTGTCTGATGCGTATGAAGTTGTAGACGCTGTGTGGGGACTGGCTGGTACATTTTGGACGCTGGATACGTCTGGTACATCATTCCGTTTATTATCGTGCACAACATAACTACTTTGAGATTTGATTGCGCTCTCATAAGAATTCGAAGACTGAAAACCACCTTCAGATTCAAACTCGCTTTCAGACCCTAAAGAGGTCTTCATCTTTAGTATTATGATGAGGATCAGTATCACTCTTGGACAAGTCAGAATTTGCAAGAAATTCCTCGATTTACTTTTCTGTTAATTTTTTGCACGAACACGAACATATTTCACATTAGCCAATACGTAAATTAGATTCCGAACAATAGACGTACTACCATATGGGTACTTACATAATGTTGAAAAACATTCACATACCTTAACACATAGTTCTGTAATTCTGTCTGTACCATACACAGTTAATGAGTTGTTAAAAAGACACTTTGAAACACTAATAAATGCACTACATGACTTCAATAAGCTTGAGGTTTCTCGGTTTATTTGTAAAATGCAGCCGGGTATATGACGTTGGGCATTAAATAGACTGAATTGGCATTTATACCCGTAAATACAGAACGACCGTGCCCAATAGTTACAGTGAAATCTGCCTTGGGAGGTACTGTCCCGTTAGTCTCGAAAGGGTTATATTTAGAGCGCAATGCGGATCATGAAGTTTTTGAGTATTTTAAGGTTTTAAAATTTGCTTTATGTTTTTATAAAACTTATAAGGATTGAATCAAATAATTTTCTATACAATTTAATTTCAACATCTCAAGAAATTTCTTACATTGCGTAAATTGAAAAAATTATAATTTGCAAGTGATTTTAAACGTGACATTGTCAAATTAATCGTCTAATTAACTCATGTTATCTCTACACATGGCTTAATATACTGCTCTCAAAACATTTAAAAATAGAGCACCAAAGCTTAAGCTATTATAAATTCCCAAGCAAAAATGTAATTGCATAAAGTGGAGCACAAAGGTGAGCATGAAAAGAAGCTAAGAGAGAAATTATATACCATTCTGCTTCGATAGCGATCCCAACTTCATTGCATCCACTATGCATCGTAACAATTTTATCCACTAGTTCAAGGTATGGAATAAAGTCATCTCCATAATTACAATGGCGCTCCATCGCCTTCCATGCACCGCGAACGGTGAACATGTAGAAAGGATGCATCGCAGAAGTCAAGTGTTGCGATGAGGTTCTCATTTTCAGGAAGATATGAACCCATAAACCGACAACTAGATGAGCATGGAAAAGCATAAAATTATTCTTACGAGCTTATTTTTCCCATAGTCTGCTTTTATTACGTGAAATTTATTTATTGTCATAACGACTCCGTGGAGATGCAAACGGGAGGAAATTAAATTGGACAAGTGCCTAAATGCGAAGGTAGCATGTATTACCCTCACCTGAAGTCATTTCGTAAAGGATAAGAAAGAGAGGAACGTGGAGTGCTCCGAACTCGACATCATCAGAGCCAAAATGTCGGGGGCTCATTTCCACTTTCGAATCTCTCCTCATTTTAAGCAAGAATAGTAGCTGGATCTTATTCATAAATAAGCATAGCAGATTGAATTAAATGAATCTATAAATCTGAAATTATGCCTCGCAGAACAAACTTTGCAACCCTTCCGCACTCCCTCCCGCCCATCCGCATAAAAACGAGCAACGTTTAAATTCCATATTCTCGAATTTATATTGCTGTTTTCATCCCTTTCAGGATTATGATCTGGATCCTGGGGCTAAGTGCAAATGAGTAACGTTTTAGTTTTAGTTTTGTGGCTTTACAAGAGCCGGCAGTGCTGCTGTGAATTCTCAACACAGTTATTTGCACGTATGCCGCATATACCCGTACTCGTGCATATGTACAGGCATAATGGTCGTTGTAAAATACTTTTACTGATGTAATGATAATGAATATTGTAAGAGTCTGAACTGAACGAGGCTAGTTAATTCGAAGGGATCCTGTTGAGAGTAGGATTTCGTGTCGTTATTGTCTAAACTTTGTGGGCACGTAGGAGCGAATTGAATACATGGACCACCACAATCTGTTAGTGGTAAACTGACGGTCTCACACTCAGACGAATATTTTGGAATCTACTTAATTACAAGAGTGTAATGTCGCTATTATAAGATTTTATGGTGAATATTGTTGGAGGCTTTGTTGGTAGAGGCTGGCGAAACTAGTTTGGAGTTTTTTAAGAGCGCTGGCAAATTGGTAAAAGTCTAAAATGAAATAAATGCAAAATAGTTATAATGAAAAGTTAAAGGTTAATGTTGGTTTGTTAGTTGGAATCATAAACGTTTGTTGGGAGCTTAAAATTAAGTTTATATGAGATATTTATCTATCAATCCCTTTGTTCAGTTTTTTGTAGTAAAATACAAAACTTATTGAGATCACTTCGGCAAGTAGGAGAAGAAAAGAGAAGAAGTTGAATTTTCCACGCCTGATAACGGAATCCACGTAATAACCATGCCGCTAGAATATAAGTTGGGCACCAGGCTAGCTCTCCGTCCCTGGAAAATCTTTAAATGTTTCGAAACCGATAGATAGGCCTCAAAATGGATTGGACTCACGGCAACGACCTCGCAAACGAAAAAAGGACTTTGGCATTGGATCCTGGAATGTCAGATCACTCAATTACCCTGGCGCTGTTAAGGACCTTTTAGAACAGGCCAGTCAATATCAATTAAAAATACTGGCAGTCCAGGAAACGAATTGGACTGGAAACGACATTCAAGATATGAGATCACAAACTACACACACACTACTGGAAAAAGAGAATTCGAAGTGGCCTACATTGTGGATAGGGAGTTCAAATCGCATGTTATTGACTTTAAGGCAATATACGAACGGATGTGTGCGAACAGTATTAAAGCGAAATTTTTCAAAATCTGGCTGATTAATGTTCATGTCCCGACCAAAGAAAACGACGAAGAAACGAAGGCAACGTTTTCCAATCACCTGGAAAGACTTGTCGACTCATTGCCCACAAACGACACAAAAATAATTTTGGATGATTTCAACGCTAAGGTTGACAATGAGCTATCTCATCGGAGAACGACTGGAGGATAAAGCCTCTTCGATGAAATAAATGACAACGGCGAGTGCCTGATTGATTTTGCATGTAGCAAAAATCTAGTCATACATTCGACTTGCTTCTCACATTGACGCATTCATAAAATGACTTGGGTATCACCGGATGGCAACACACAAAACCAGATCGATCATGTTCTGACCCAACAATGTTGGGCCTCAAGCATACTTGACGTCCGTACATACCGAGGAGCCAATTGTAACTCAGATCATTACGTGATCAAATTAACCTATCGATGTCGTATGTCCAAGGCATATTCGGCGAAGACCAGCCCGCTACAAAAATTTGCCATCGAAAGGCTCCAAACGGCGTCTGTTGCCGAAAATTTTACGGAGACCCTCGACAACAAGCTGGCTACTATCTTATTAGACGCATTGTTAAAGACGAGAAACGAGCTTTGGATGGAAGTGAAAGCGGCTATTGGGACCATGGCAGAACAGATGATCGGACATCAAGCCCGACGTAAGAGGAATGATTGGTTCGATGATGAGTGCCAGAATGCGTCAGATAAAAAGAATAGGGCGCACAAAGAATACGTAAGTAGGAAAACCAGGACGAAGAACACTATGAAAATCTCAGAAGAGGAGCGAATAAGATATTTAGGATTAAGAAAAGAAAATACAATGACGACCAATTGAGAAGTATAGATGTAAGTATAGCAAGCAACAACACAAGACAAGCATAAGAAGTAGTGGAAACCCTGAAACGTGCTTATCAGCCCAAAGCCACGCTCTGTCATGATGACATCGGCATTATCATCGCTGATGAAACGAAGATTAAGTCATACATATTTCAAGGACCTTCTGAATCCTCCGCACAGCTCCAGAGCATCGGGGTCTATGAATGTCTGCGGAGAGCTTCCATTGGCCCCATAAACCTTGGATGAAGTTTGTTCCATCATCAAAGCCCAAAAGAATAATAAAGCGCCGGGCATTGATGAGATTCCAGCAGAGCTCATCAAATATGGTAGCAGTAGTGGTCATCAAGCTATTCACAAAGTCATCCAGTACATTTGGCAACAAGAACATATGCCGAAAGAGTGGAGCCAATCAATTATATTCCCTATCCACAAAAAAGTCGATAAGCTACAGAGTGAAAATTAAACCAAGAAAACTGGTGAAAAAAAACCAAGGAATGTGGTGAAAAAAACCAAATACTGGTGAAAAAAAACCAAGAAAACTGGTGAAAAAAACCAAGAAAACTGGTGAAAAAAACCAAGGAAACTTGTGAAAAAAACCAAGAAAACTGCTGAAAAAAAAACCAAGAATACGTAAAAGAAAGGAAACTGGTGAAAAAAACAAAGATAACTGGTGAAAAAAACCAATCCTTGTACTTGATCACTTCAGTAACATTCTGGTCCTGTGTTTTGTAACTGAATTTTTGAAAACCCGTTGACCTGTTTGGGTACGGTAAATTGAATTCCAAAGTATTAATCATTTTCAAGTTAGTATGTGCCATCTTAACTCCGTTGTTCGGTTTCCCTGAAATTATTTTTGCATACATTAAGGGTAAATTCCCTTAAATTACCTTATTAAGGGTAATTACGAGTAAAACAATGAAAAATATAAGATCAGAACGAATAACGACTTGACTAAGTTTTTGATCAACTCTAATAACTACTTATTCTATTTGATTAAACTTTATGGAATATTTCCTTGCCACTATTAGACTAGTACGTCGATGGAAAGTGTCTCAAGTGAATTTTCTTGCGGACATTCACTCCCAATCAGCCTTGCGGCAGTGGCAGCTCCTGATGAGAAGTGCTAGTCAGTCTTGCCAAAACAATTGTTAAAACTGGTGAAAAATACCAAAGAAAACTGGTATAAAAAACTAAGAAAACTGGTGAAAAAAAACCAAGAAAACTGGTGAAAAAAAACCAAGAAAACAGGTAAAAAAATCCAAGAAAACTGGTGGAAAAACCAAGAAAACTGGTAAAAAAAACCAAGAAAACGGGTGAAAAAACATCAAGAAAACTGGTGAAAAACCCCAAGAAAGCTGGTGGAGGGACCCAAGAAAACTAGTTTTTTTCACCGGTTTTCTTGGTTTTATGTTTTTCACGTTTTCTTGGTTTTTTGGTTTTTCATGTTTTTTTCGGTTTTTTGTATTTTACTAGTTTTCTCGATTTTTTTCACTTGTTTTCTTGGTTTTTTACCAGTTTTCTTGGTTTTTTTTTCACCCGTTTTCCTGGTTTCTTTTCACCAGTTTTCTTAGTTTTTCACCAGTTTTCTTGGGTTTTTTCATCAGTTTTCTTGGTTTTTTTGGTTTTTTCACGTTTTCTTGGTTTTTTGGTTTTTTCACGTGTTCTTGGTTTTTTCTCCAGTTTTCTTGTTTTTTTTATATTCACGTTTGCTTGGTTTTTTGGTTTTTTCACGTTTCGTGGTTTTTTTTCACCAGTTTTCTTGAATTTTTTCACCAGCTTTCTTGTTTTTGTTGTTTTTTCTCACGTTTTCTTGGTTTTTAGGGTTTTGTAAAATAATTTTACAAAACCCTTCTAAAATCGCGTCCTGTCTGTCCGTCTGTCTGTCTGTCTGTCCGTCCGTCCGTCCGTCCGTGTGTCACAGCAGTTTTTCTCGGAAACTACTTTAGCTAGAAGCATCAAATTTTGTATGTAAGTGTAAAGTGGTACTCTCTTCAAAGTTCAACTACAAAAAAATTTTATAAGGTATTTAAGGGGGGTCTCCCCATGTAGGGGAGTGACCCCCCGAAAAAAAAAAATTCATTGAAGGTAGCCGATATGGGTATCAAATGGAAGGTCTTGATGAGAACTTTTCAAAACAGGTCTTAGTTTGGCAAAGTTTGCTTCGAGGGGCGCACAGGGAGGGGAAATACACGAGAAATTTGTGTCCCCCCCCCTCGCGATTGGACACCTGTGATCCGAAAAATCTGAAAAAAATCATGAATATAGGCCTTAATGAGTACAACAACAAAAAATACGTGAGAAGTTGCAATTCACTCAACTTTGTTAGTAATAGTATGATTTATCGATTTTATGTTTTCTTGAATAAAATCTTAATGGTACCCTTACATTCAATAAAATTCCGTACACAGATGACTTTTTATAAGATTGATTAACCCTGCAAGTTTCATAAAGATTGAATCATATTTAGCGAAGTTATAGCGGTTTGATTTTTCCTGTATTACTATGGAACAATATGCGCTGCATGTATTACTATGGCAACATATGGCTATGGAACAAGATGCGCTTTTTACCGACTCAGACACTACAGTTTTGCTAGGATTTGCATGAAAAAATCAGGAAAGATAGGTGTCATGAATATCTTTGAGAATCGGTTCAGCTAGTGGTATCAGTAATCGTAAAACAAAATAGTGGCTGTTTTAAATGCGAAGATTGAATAATTTTGAGTTATTTTTTCCCAACTTCAACGTTTAAGGTGCATGCTTTGAACACTTGATTCAATTTAATGAATGACTCAAGATGAGTACCTATTATTCATACTCATAAGTGAAACAAGTCAAGGAGGCGGGAGAGAGCTCCTAGAAAAAGGGCTTTGTAACCATTCTAGGATACGAAAAAATTGGCCATTAATTGATGGTAACAGTACAGGAGAGTGGCTCCTGAAAAAAATTCATCAAACGTAGCCGATATGAGTATGAAATGAAGGTTTCCATGGTAGCTTTTCAAAACACTTCTTAAACTGTCAGTTTTTGCTTCAGTGGGGCACAGGGGGGAAATACATGAAAAATGTGTTTCCTCCCTTGCGAATGGACATCTGAAATAATTATCAAGGGAGATATTTATGAGTATAACAATAACAAAAACCTCAGAAGTCGAAATTTGTTCAACTTTGTTAGTAATAGTATGATCTTCGAATTTCATAGTTTCTCTAATAAAATCGTCATTGACATGCTTCTTGACTTTATTCAATCTGGTGACTGCATTTTGAAAATTGAATACAAAACCCTTCTGACAAGAGCGTAGGTCTGTTTACCCAACATGTTTATTTTTATCACGTGTTCTTGGTTTTTTCACGTTCTCTTGTTTTTTTTTTGTTTTTTCACGTTTTCTTGGTTTTTTGGTTTTATCGCGTTTTCTGGATTTTTTGGTTTTTTCACGTTTTCTTGGTTTTTTCTCCAGTTTTCTTGGTTTTTTTTTGTTATTTTCACGTTTTCTTGGTTTTTTGTTTTTTTCGGCAGTTTTCTTGGTTTTTTCATCAGTTTTCTTGGTTTTTTGTTTTTTTCACCAGTTTTCTCGGTTTTTTGGTTTTTTTACCAGTTTTCTTGGTTTTTTGGTTTTTTCACGTTTTCTTGGTTTTTTCACGTTTTTCTGTTTTTTTCACCAGTCTTCTTGGTTTTTTGTTTTTCTCACGTTTTCTTGGTTTTTTCACCAGTTTCCTTGGTGTTTTGTTTTTACAGTAGTTTTCTTAGTTTTTTGTTTTTTTTTCACCAGTTTTCTTGGTTTTTTGGTTTTTTCATCAGTTTTCTTGGTTTTTGGTTTTCTCACGTTTTCTGGGTTTTTTTGTTTTTTCACCAGTTCTCTTGGTTTTTGGTTTTTGTCACGTTCTCTTGGTTTTTTGTTTATTTCACCATTTTTCTTGGTTTTTTGGTTTATTCACGTTTTCTGGTTTTTTTTTTTGTTTTTTCACCAGTTTTCTTGGTTTTTTGTTTTTTCACGTTTTCTTTGTTTATTGGTTTTTTAAGTTTTCTTGGTTTTTTGGTTTTTTCACGTTTTCTTGGTATTTTGTTTTTTCACGTTTTGTTGGTTTTTTGGTTTTTTCACGTTTTCTTGGTTTGTTGGTTATTTCACCAGTTTTCTTGGTTTTTTGTTTTTTTCAACAGTTTTCTTGGTTTTTTCGTTTTTTCGCCAGTTTTCTTGGTTATTTCACCTTATGTTGGTTTTTTGTTTTTTCACGTTTTCTTGGTTTTTGGTTATTTCACGTTATCTCGGATTTCGGTTTTTTCACCAGTTTTCTTGGTTTTTTTCACGTTTTCTTGGTTTTTTGGTTTTTTCACGTTTTCTTGGTTTTTTCACCAGTTTTCTTGGTTATATCACGTTTTCTTGGTTTTTTGTTTTTTCACCAGTTATCTTGGATTTTTGTTTTTCACGTTTTCTCGGTTTTTGGTTTTTTCACCAGTTTTCTCGGTTTTCGGTTTTTCACGTTTTCTCGGTTCTTCTTCACGTTTTCTCGGCTTTTTTTCACGTTTTCTTGGTTTTATTCACCAGTTTTCTTGGTTTTTTCACCAGTTTTCTTGATCATTTCAGCAGTTTTCTTGGTTTTTTCACCTTTTCTTGGTTTTATGTTTTTTTCACGTTTTCTTGGTTTTTGGTTTTTTCACGTTTTCTCGGATTTCGGTTTTTTCACCGGTTTTCTTTGTTTTTTTAACGTTTTCTTGGTTTTTTGGTTTTTTCACGTTTTCGTGGTTTTTCTTGGTTATTTCACGTTTTCTTGGTTTTTTGTTTTTTCACCAGTTATCTTGGTTTTTTGTTTTTTCACGTTTTCTCGGTTTTTGGTTTTTTCATGTTTTCTCGGTTTTCGGTTTTTCACGTTTTCTTGGTTTTTTTCACGTTTTCTTGGTTTTTTGTCTTTTTCACCAGTTTTCTTGGTTTTTTGTTTTTTCAGCAGGTCTCTTGGTTTTTCGTTTTTTCATTAGTTTTCTCGGTTTTTTGGTTTTTTCATCAGTTTTCTGGTTTTTTGGGTTTTTCACGTTTTCTGTTTTTTTTTGTTTTTTGACCAGTTTTTTTGGTTTTTCGTTTTTTCACCGTCGCTTGATTTTTTGTTTTTTTCACCAGTTTTCTTGGTTTTTTCACCAGTTTTCTTGGTTTTTTGTTTTTTTCAGCAGTTTTCTTGGTTTTTTTGCTTTTGTTCACCAGTTTTCTTAGTTTTTTCACGTTTTCTTGGTTTTTTGTTTTTTCACCAGTTTTCTTGGTTTTTTCACGTTTTCTTGGTTTTCTTCACCAGTTTTCTTGGTTTTTTTAACCAGTTTTCACGTTTTCTTGGTTTTATTCACCAGTTTTCTTGGTTTTTTTTTCACGTTTTCTTGGTTTTGTTCACACAGTTTTCCTGGTTTTTTCACCAGTTTTCTTGGTTTTTTCCAGTTTTCTTGGTTTTTTTCATCAGTTTTCTTGGTTTTTTAGGGTTTTGTAAAATAATTTTACAAAACCCTACTAAAATCGTGTCCTGTCTGTCCGTCTGTCCGTCTGTCTGTCCGTTCGTTCGTCCGTCCGTGTGTCACAGCAGTTTTTCTCGGAAACTACTTAAGCTAGAAACATCAAATTTTGTATGTAGGTGTAAAGTGGTGTTCTCTTCAAAGTTCTACTACAAAAAAAAATTTATAAGGTATTTAAGGGAGGTCTCCCCGTATAGGGGGTGACCCCCCGAAAAAAAAATTCATTGAAAGTAGCGCACAGGGAGGGGAAATACACGAAAAATTTGTGTCCCCCCTCGCGATGGACACCTGTGATCCGAAAAATCTGAAAAAAATCAGGAAAGTAGGCCTTGGTGAGTACAACAACAACAAATACGTTAGAAGCCGCAATTCACTCAACTTTGTTAGTAATAGGCATATCGATTTTATGTTTTCTTGAATAAAATCTTAATGGTACCCTTAAATTCTATGAAATTCAGTATACAGATGACTATTTATAAAATTGATCTATCTTGAAAGTTTCATAAAGATTGAATCATATTATAGCGGTTTGAATTTTCCTGTATTACTATGGAAAAATATGCGCTGCATTTATTACTATGGCAACATATGGCTATGGAACAACATGCGCTTTTTACAGACTCAGACGCTACAGTTTTGCTACGATTTGCATGAAAATTTCAGGAATGATAGGTGTCATGTAGATCTTTGAGTGTGGCATCAGTAATCGTAAAACAAAATAGTGGCTGTTTTAAATGCGAAGATTGGATAATTTTGAGTTATTTTTTCCCAACTTCAACGTTTAAGGTGCATGCTTTGAACACTTGATTCAATTTAATGAATGACTGAAGATGAGTACCTAAAATTAATGCTCATAATTGAAACAAGTCAAGGAGGTGGGAGAGAGCTCCTAGCAAAAGGGCTTTGTAACCATTCTAGGATTCGAAAAAATTGGCCATGAATCGATGATAACAGTACAGGAGAATAGCCTCTGAAAAAAAATTCATCAAACGTAGCCGATATGAGCATGAAATGAACGTTTTCATGGGAGCATTTCAAAACACTTCTTAAACTGTCAGTTTTTGCTTCAGTGGGGCACAGGGGGGAAATACATGAAAAATGTGTTTCCTCCGTCGCGAATGGACATCTGAAATAATTATCAAGGGAGATATTTATGAGTATAACAATAACAAAAACCTCAGAAGTCGAAATTCGTTCAACTTTGTTAATAATGGTATGATCTTCGTATTTCATATTTTCTCCAATAAAATCGTCTTTGACATGTATCTTGATTTGATTCGATCTGGTGACTGCATTTTGTAAATTGAATACAAAACCCTTCTGACATGAGCGTAGGTCTGTTTACCCAACTTGTTTGTGTATGTAGTTGGTCTTCAAGATCCTCAAAACTGGACAAAATATTTTATTTATGAGCTGTATTCTTCAGCGTATTTTGTCTCTTTCATTGCCGGTTCTCGTTGTTCTGGCACCTAAATATTTGCCCACATTTTCGATACTGTATTTGCCAAGTGTACTATTTTGTATATTTGAGGTATTTTTCCTTCACTGTGTCATGCGTTTTATTCATTGGTTCGGAGAACAAGTTATTTGGAAGTTCTTTGGTTAACGACTATGACCAAATGTTGATGTCATCCGCATGGCTCGGCTTGGATAGTAATGTACCTCTTATAAGATATATTCCAGATTATATTGAATAGCTGTGGTACTTTTGTAAGTATGAAGACACCTGAACAACAATAAGGCATCTATGTTTGGTGACATCAAAAATGCTGAAAATTTTAATTAAAGCTCATCCCAAAATGTTCATCAATGTATTCAATAAATGAATAATCGACTAAACTTAAATAATTTCTGGAAAAAGTACAGGTTTTCCATCTTTCCAACTGTTAGTTGAAAAATATCGTGCATTATATATCTTCATAAATAAGTTGATAGTACGATAATTTGACAATACGGCTATCCCCAGATTTTCAAGAAAACTAATAGAAATTTTTTGACGTCAGCATATTAAAGAGGATATCCAAGAGCATAGCATTCATACGTTAATGGCAATTTGAAACGGATGTAAAAGGGATTTATAATTCTTCTTCTGCTGGGTGCGTCCTATTTGAACAAAATTGTGAATATCTAGAGAAAATTATTTTTCTATCGTTTAGAAGGCCCATGTGGCATTGTCTTTAAGTAATTTGGTGAGTATCTACTTGAAGGCACTTAAAAAATCATGCCTGTTCTTAACAAAATTTGTGAATAGTACTCGAGGGTTATGCTTTTTCGTTTCCAAACGTATCCTTTGCTATCATTAAGCATGCTTACCAAGATCTATAAACATATAAAACAATAAATTAATAACGTGAAATAACTTCTTATGTATCGGAAAACTTATAAGCGCATACATATGTCTTTCCAACACTGTCCCCAATATGCTATATATAATACGAAATATGTCGAAATATAATTTAATAAGGGTCTATTTGAGCCTTTATGTGCTCTCTATTGTGGGAATAGTGTTAGAATGGTGCGACATCGAATAACGAGGGATACGTTCTTATATTTCGTTTAAGTGGTGATTAGGATAGCTATTAAGAGGTGTTGTAATTTGTTTTCGCGAGGCACCAAGTGAACAGATTAAGTCGTTTAGGAAGAAGGCGGGAAAATTGATTATCTATTACGAATGTGTCAAACACAGTCCCCTTGCAAGAATATATACAGAAAAACATTCGAGGCTAACCAAAAAAAAATTTCTTGAACATAATATTGGTTAGATTTCATCTACAAACGAAAATATATAAAATTTATTGTTGGTAGACTATTAATAAATCTGGATAAAGTGATTGTAATGGGAAAGGTACCTTTGGAAGTGATATTAGGGAGTAGAGAAAAAGAAAATTATAGTGTCGAAAAAACCTGTGACGAGCCCTTTTATGGTGGTATTGGCGTTACCTAAAAGATTTCCGTGGAACGCTAATATTTTAATTTCAGTGTCAATATAATTTTACCTTTATTGCTGAGGCATATACGAGTATGCACTTTATGAAAGTACCAGAGCTCTTAAAAGTTTCACCTTCTATGCATTTCATTATAAATTCAAAATACACTTTTGTCAAAATTAAAGTGTTCTCAGCAACCCCCCATCGTAGCGGGGCTGTTGAAGACAGGCGAAACCATTTTAATCCTGGATACGTATAAATTTATTCAAAAAATATGGATCAAGTTAGTTCTGAACGGGTGGCAAAAAGCGAAAGCTTCTCAATAGACAAATATGAGGATCGATTTTGCTATCATATTTTTTGTGATCAAGTTAAATTCTTTCGTGCACAAGCTTATAACCTGGAAATACCTATGGGAAAGGACCCCACATACCGCACTTACCATCTAGCATAAATAATTACGATGCAGCTTAACACTAGAAAGACCAGAGTGGTAAAGTGACCCCAATAAAGTTTTTGATCAACCATATTATCAAAACCATAGCATCGAAGTCATTGTCGTTTTATGACTTTTAATATTTCGTCATTGTTTACATTTTTCTGTTATGTGTATACCGATAGCAAGATAAATACTAATTAAAAACCATCACCTAATTAGAAAGACTGCAGTGGTCAATTGACACCACTGCGTGCGTGCTTTGTAAATATTTACATTTCGTTGAATATACTCGTGTTGTGGGTAGTTGAAATAGAATATTTCGTTTTGTTCTTGTCGAAGCAAAGACGTATCACGGCTCACCATAATAATATAATGCCTCACTATCGTTCCCTTCGCCCTTCTAAAATATTGGAGGTGTTGCAAAATTCACCGTACGACCAAGCAGATTGTGAACCGACTGAAGAAGAGAGGCACATTTTGCATGTAGACTCAGAAAGTGATTACAATATTACACAAAATATTGATTCTTCTAGGGATGATGTTCACACTCATGGCGATTCTGATGGTAGGTGTATATTATTTTATATATTGATGTAAATAATATAAGAATTTTCATACTGAGAGAAAAGGAAACCTTTTATTATATTAGCGTTTACTCCACTGTTTCAGATTCAGTACCTCTCTCGACTTTACGTAGCGCAAACCTCAGAAGAGGAAGAGGTCGAAGTCGGGGTCGAGGGCATCGTGGCCGAGGTTCCAGAGTACAAACTGAAATTATTCACCACAACACTGATGTCGAGGTATCTTCTAGCGGTGTAAGTTGGACTCCTGGAAACTTATCAGTTTTGAATCAACCTGGTCGTCGTCAACGAAGAATATTCTAACAGAGGAAACTGGACCAACTTCCTTTGCAAAAAAAGTGTTACAAAGGAAGTATTTTATCTGCATGGAAACTTATCATTGATGACTCCATGCTGCGGCATATTCAAAAATGTACTGAAACCGAAGCTCGCCCCCAACTTGAAGATAATACTTGGTCACTCCCATTGAATGAATTAGATACTTTTATTGCAATTATCTACGCTCGAGGAGCCTGTGGGGCTAAAAATATTGCTGTGAATGACCTTTGGGACAAAAATTGGGGTATTTAGTTTTGTTCACAAAACATGGCTCGGAATCGTTTTAAAGAAATAATGCGTTTCCTGCGTTTTGATGTGCGAACAGAAAAAGGCTGAACGTTTGCAAACAGATAAATTTGCAATGATTTTGGAAGTATGGAAGCAGTTCATCCATAACAGTGATTCATGTAACAAGCCTGGTGAAAGCCTTACTGCTGACGAACAGCTTTTTTCCACAAAAGTTCGGTGTAAATTTTTGCAGTTTATGGGTAACAAACCAGACAAGTTTGGAATCAAGTTTTGGCTTTGCATTGATGTTGATTCAAAGTACTTGTGTAATGGTTTCCCATATTCAGGAACGAAATCATAGTTTAGGCGAGTGCGTTGTATTACGACTAATGGACCCATACTTGAATACTGGTCGAAATATAACAACTGATAATTTTGTCACCAGTGTAAGTTTAGCTAAAAAGCTAATTGAAAAACGTATATCAATAGTTGGTACGGTAAACAAAACACGAAGAGATATTCCAGCTACTTTAAAAAATGCATCCCTTAGTTTATATGAAACACATATTTACAACTCGGAAACCTGCACACTTACAGTTTATCAAGGAAAACCTCCAAAATCAATTATGATTCTGAGTTCACTTCACTTTAATGTATTTGTTGATCTAGAAGAAGCAAAAAAGAAGCCGAACACGGTGAAGTTTTACAATGCTACGAAATTTGGAGTAGACGTTATTGATCAAATGGCCAAGAAATATAGTGTTAAAGCACCTTCTCGTCGTTGGCCCGTGCGTGTTTTATAATATTTTGGATTTAGCAGCAATGAATTCTTGGATTTTGTACAAAAAACTATCCGAGAAAAAATCAGTAGAAAAAAGTTCATTCTTGACTTGGCAAGGGAGTTAGTCGGCCAAGATACCCACTACCTGATGACACCATCCACTTCACAGCCCGCTAATAGCAAACCCCCAGAGTCTGAAGAAGAACGTAGTGGAAAGAGAAAACGGTGTTACGTACAAAAATGCAGGAACAAAACCAATAAATCTTGTATTAGTTGTAAAAAGCCTTTGTGTGGCCCCTGTAATGTAAGCAAGGAGCTGAATGTCAAAAATGTGCCTAATATTTTCAATTTTTTATCACGTAATAGATGTTTAATTACCATTAAGTTCTTTTATTTACTATTAGATGTTAATCAATAAAACTTCAAACCAAAATACACGAATAAAACATTACAACCCATGAATGAGTCATTTGACCCCAATTGGGCTTTATACGTAGTTCGAAATTTCGGTCTTTCTAGTGTTAAACAATTTTAAGGAGACTGTTCCGCGTGCTAACTCCACGTTTTACATAGATTCGATCGCAAGTTCATGCAACGTGACCGCTTAGTCAGCGTCAACATTGCGCATTTTGATGAATGTGGGAAAATTTTCATGAGAATGAAAATTCTCTCACCAAACAAGTAAACGACTTGAGACTGCATCGTTAGCAGTCTGAAGTTTTAAATATCCTAATTGCTTTACAACTCACGCTTCCAAGAGTTCACAAGTTGCACTCAGATAAGAAGTGTTACAAGTGTGGTAAAATAGGACACATTCAATGCGATTGCAGAAGTAACCAAACAAACAAATCTGGACAGCCAGGAAATAAAATTTCAACGAAGTCGTCACAGAAAAATGGAGCCTTTACATCAAATAGCGAGAATTCATCCAAAAGTTCTAGCAAGCAAAATACTAATTATGAAAATAAAAATGTAAATAACGAATATAGAATAAGCTCATTAGATATAGAAGATAGTCCTTTCCTTTTTCTTAGGCTAGGTAAACAATATTTGAAATTTCTTGTCGAGACAGGAAGTTCACTAAATTTGGATGCCGCGAAATATGTCTTTGAAAGAGATGTGGATAAGTCGAAAGGTATCGATGTATAAACGCCGTAGATGGGAATACCTTTGGCCTTTCATCTCTATCTCTATATTATGGCAAAGAAAAATACGATATTTCATTTCAAGTGGCAACTAATCGTCTCTTCGATAAATTCGATGGAATATTGGGCTGTCCATTTTTAGTTGAACAAAAGGCTTTGCTTAACTTGAATTGCGATTATCAAAGAAAAATTTCATTGCCGAACCGCGTACAGAAAAAAATGTACTATTTACATGTCAATGAAAACCCAGGTGAAAACCTTTTAGTTATGGGAATTCAAAAGGGTCAAATGAAAATTGTTGATTCACTGGTTGAATTGAATATGAACAGGGAAGTTCCTGTAGTCATACTAAATGAAGGAGACTAGGAATTGAAGTTGAATTCTGAAGAAATACGCATATGCAAAATTTCTACAGAGGAATTGCAAGAAAAACCCACTGAAATATGTATTAGGGATGATCAGATGAATCAAGAGGAAAAAGATAGCATTTGGGAAATTATAAAAAAATATAATAGAGATACCGATCCAAATAAACTCACAGAAGCAGCAGAGCATTCTATAGATACTATTGCTGGTTTAAAACCGATTGATAAACTTCTAGAAAACGGAACTATTAAGGAAAGCAATAGTCCATGGAATTCGCCCTTTTGGGTGGTACCGAAGAAGGTCGATGCAAGCGGTAAAACGAAATGGCGTATAGTTACAGACAATCGCAAGCTCAAAGAAGTCACGGTTACGGATAATTATCCTTTACCTAATATTTCTGAAATATTGGATCAATTGGGAAAAGCGAAATATTTTTCAACAATAGATCTAACAAGCGGGTTTCACCAAATACCTGTAAAACTGGAAGATCAATGCAAAACTGCTTTCAGCACTTCCTATGGATACTACGAGTATACACGTATGCCATTCGGTTTGAAAAATGCCCCGGCATGTTTTCAACGAATGATGAAAACTGTGCTTTGCCGATTGCAAGGATCAAAATGCTTCGTTTACCTAGATGACATTGTCATCTATGGTGAATCACTTGAGGATCACAACGAAAAATTAAAATTGGTTTTCGAACGCCTGAAGCTGAATAACCTTAGAGTTCAGCTCGATAAATGCGAGTTTTTGCGCAAAGAAGTAGCATACCTAGGACACATAATTGCTGACAATGGTGTCAGCATGGATCCCAAAAAGCTTGAGGCAATTGACCAACTAAAAGCGCCTCAAAACCAGAAAGAGATAAAGTCCTTTTTGAGTTTGACTGGCTACTATCGTAGATTTGTGCATAACTATGCGAAAACTGTGGAACCTTTAAACAAACTCCTTCGGGAAGATACGGAATTTAGTTGGACCAAAGAGTGTCAATCTGTGTTTGAAAAAATTAAGGAAATTTTAAAGGAGAATGTTACCCTAATTTATCCTGATCTTAATAAAAGGTTCGTACTTACTACAGATGCAAGCAACGACGGGATAGGAGCAGTCTTGTCACAAGAAAATTATTTGAGATACGAAAGACCAGTCATGTTTCTTAGCAGAACACTTAGTAATGCTGAGCGAAACTATTCGACGACAGAGAAAGAATGTCTCGCAATAGTGTGGTCTGTGAAACAATGTAGACCATACCTGTATGGAAAGGAGTTCTTATAGATATGTATAATAAGTAATCGGACTGAGCCTGCCCCGCGCCGTCAAAGCGTCTGCTAACCGGTATCTGGTGCTGTAGTGGTGGTGAGGGTCTAGGTGAAGGGAACCGGGCTGCAGCAGTTGCCTCAAAGCACTTGAAGAGATAGCATCGAGCGAGAGCGGAGTGCGTGTTCAGTTACGTCGCCGGAGTGAAAATGGAGCGTACGATCGAGCAACGTGTTAGCATCAAATTTTGTGTCAAACTCAAGAAAACGGCCACGGAAACTCTTCAAATGATTCAAGAGGCTTAAGGTGAGGATGCTCTGTCCAGAACTCAAGTGTTTCAGTGGCACAGAAATTTCCGGGAGGGCCGCGCTGACGTCCGTGACAAACAGCGCGTCGGTCCTCCATCAACGAGTCATACGGACACAAATGTGCAAAAAGTGCGTGATGTGTTGAACAGTGATCGTCGTCTGAGCATTCGGGCTATCGCAGATGAGGTTGAAATTGATAAGATGACCGTTCACAACATTATTAAGAACGATCTGGGCATGAGGAAGATCTGCGCGAAGCCGGTACCCAAACACCTGACTGATGAGCAAAAGGAGCGTCGTGTTGCTGTGGCTTCGGAAATCCTTGATCGACTGCAAACCGAACCAGAGCCCTTACAACCCGGATATGGCACCAGCGGGCTTCTTTCTGTTCCCCAAGATCAAGAGACACCTTAAGGGGACGCGGTTCGGGACTCTTGAAAACGTTCAACGTGCTACGACGAGGGCTCTAGACAGCATCGAGGTTGCCGACTTCTAGGGAGCGTTCGGGGATTGAAAAATCCGGTATCAGCATGTTTTCGACTCCAATGGGGACTACTTTGAAGATTTATAAAGAAAAATTGTACATATTTTGCCAATAAAAAATTTCCTGAGGTCAGTCCGGTTACTTATTATGCACACCCTGTAAATCTTTTTTTCAAGCAAACAGACAAAGGATGTGATTTCAAAAACATTAACTACGAAGTAGATATACTGCATAGGATAAGCAATTTACAATAAATGACTGCCAGTAAACTCTTTACAAACAAAGTTTGAATGTCATTGTAATCAAACGAAAACCTTGAAAATATCGGGAATAAATTTGCTTACTTTAACTGATGATTGTACTATCCATAGCATAGCACATGATTACTTCCCCATTAAGACCAGTACAGAGATTATTGCGAAAAAGGATAAATTAATAGAAATTGAAGATTGTTGTAATAATTTTAATATAACTGAAATTAACGGAAATGATATGAAAATTACAAAATTTACTAGCAACAACATACACGAAGTAAAAGACTTAGCTTCGGAAACTATTGAACAGGCTTCTTTTTGGGATAAAGCCATTCAACCGATCCCTAAAATTGTTAGCAAAATTCAATTGTATCCACTGTGATTACAATACTTGTCCTTTTAATAGTAGGTTTTTTAATTTACAAGTATGCTAATGGTAACTTATGTATCATATCTTTCAAAGAATGTTTTAACAGAAAGAATAAAGTAAATCTTGGCAAAAAACCATAGCTTTCAAAAACAAAAAGGAAGACGAAAAAATTACAATTTTTGAAAATGCTAGTACAAATTCAGAAAATGAAAATAAACGTTTAAGAACTCGATATTTGTGAAAGGTTGAGGACAATCTTATACATAGGGGGAAGGTTTTACGCGCATGCTAACTCCACATTTTACATAGATTTGATCGCAAGTTCATGCAACGTGACCGCTTAGTCAGCGTCTACATTAACTTGCGCATTTTGATGAATGTGGGAAAATTTTCATGAGAATGAAAATTCTCTCACCAAACAAGTAAACGACTTGAGACTGCATCGTCAGCAGTCTGAAGTATTAAATATCCTAATTGCTTTACAATTCGCGCTGAGTCTGAATTATCTTGTTGTGGAAATAAGCTCGTGCGCGCTAACAATTGTAATTAAATTAAGTTAAAAGTGTTATAGTATTATAGTCCAAAATTAATAAAGTGTAAAATATTTAAATTTTGTTTTTTTTATTCTAACACTCTCGCGCGTAACAAGACCCCGATCCAAGGTGTTAAAAGTCATTTTTCATAAAATTTGAATGATAAAGATCAATTGATAACCAGACAATAAGATAGTAAATGTAGTTATATAGCTTGCAAGCGCAGGCTACTTTAAGAAGTACAACAATAACCACAACTGCTGTTATCATCCACAGACAAATTTAATTCCTCAAACAATATTAACACGAGCATTACCCATTCCAGCAACAAACGCAGCAACAATAACAACAACAGCTCCAACACTGATTATAACAACGATTGAATAACACTCTCGTTAAAAGGATTTCGTTACCTGAATAAGCCACCTCGATAGCAAGATCACCTAATCCATCTCACCATACCCAGACATTAAGTATGCGTCCTTCTGATGTGCATAGTACCAAAAGTGAATTGCTAGAGGGCCACGTCAACAACATTGATCCCTTTTGTGTGGAGCTCCTGTTCAACATCAACAGCAAATGGTAGCGATTGGCATGTTGGGGATGAGCTCTTCAAATTCAAACCAATTTCATCGAAGAACTTACCATCATATTTCAACCCACCTGACGGACCAGCTCATCCAACGTCACTGCTCTCTTTTCCTGAGACAGCCATTTGGCATGCTAAACTGGCTACTGCCCAAATGACATCAAAGCACTATGCATAGCAATATGGTTGATGAAGACTAAAAATCGGATCGGTCAAAACAATAGCTGTAGCATGATTTTTCCCAACACTTGGCGTTGATCCGTAAAGATTTCTGCTAAATGTTTCAATGAAATCGACAGTACATAAAATTTGGGCAAGATTGAAATCACGGAGAAGCAATACTCTACGATTTTTAAATTATATAGTGCTTTTTGACATAGAAGAAGACACTAAAATGCATTGATACAAAAGACACGAGATAACATCTTCTTGACCAGTAAATGTGGTACATTACACCAGTTATAAAAGGATGGCTTACTGACAATTCTGTTATTTCCGTGGAATACCAATCGAACACCTTCGTATTGCAGTTCCTCCACTAGCACTTTCCTCGCCCTAAACGCGTCACCGCATCACGATACAATCCGTGCATTATTGTTTAAAGAAAACCGTCGGCGCAGAAAACAAGAAACAAGAAGTACTCGAAAGTGCAATAACAGTAGTTTGTAGTTTGCAATATCCTTGGAACCCCAAGTGCTCAGTATTTGATTGGTTTCTTGAACAGTCTTTTTCACTTTTTTGATCTCCGAGGTTGTATCCTTCATATCAGTTCTATTTTCTAGCTTCATAGTGTTGGCATCGCTGATGAACTTTTTCAGGATTTTCTTCAATGAAAGGATCCTCAGCTTTAGCTCTTCATTTTCTTTCACTGCTTTCTCCAAATCTTCATGGCTTGTCACAATTTAATGTTTTATTTTTTCGCCAGTTGTAGCTTCATTTCCCATTTTATTTTTGGGGGATTTTTTAGTTGAAACGGTATTTGAAGTTGCCCCAACAAGCCATCTGGCTCTGCTAAACCGCTGTTCAGTGCCGTTGGATTAATTCGTATTCCGGTTCTGTATTCAGGTTGATGATGATAACAGGAGCTATTAAAAACACGT
The DNA here is from genome assembly GCA_963969285.1 of Odontomyia ornata. NCBI lineage: Eukaryota > Metazoa > Arthropoda > Insecta > Diptera > Stratiomyidae > Odontomyia > Odontomyia ornata. The sequence goes on along the minus strand of OZ017739.1, from coordinate 404,709,809 downwards.
CTATGAATGGGACGTAGAAACTGAATAATTCGTAAGACTGCAATAGAACAACAGGGGCCGAGTTTGCATCTACCTTAAAATTTGATATCAAATAACATATAAGATGCTTTCGGATATTTTACTTAATAAATGTTAAAAATGACGCTAAAATTTTGATATGTTTATGAAAAATTAAATCATGATCGAGAGAGATGTTGATGCATTTGCATTAATTGTATTTATGTACTGTCGTTGAATTTGCGAATGGAAAGTATTAAAAAGTTCATTGTTACAATGAGTTGTTCATAAGCTCAATGAAATCAGGCGTAATATTCATGGATTTGATAAATGATACTTGTAGTGGTAAGAATGCTAACTTTTATAATTCACTTGCATGCAGGTTCCTCATTTTTCATCGAGGAGCAAAAATTATGAAAATACATGTATCTTTTCTTTGTATTATGACACTTCAAGATTTTGAGTAACATAATCAAGTAGTACCGAATGATCACTATAAATACGTTAACAGTTACACCTTCTGATTAAAACTGCCTCATTGTTACTTTTCTCTTTCAACGACTGAAATGAAACTACGGTAGTTCAGCCAACCCTCGCGCAGCAGATGTCAAAAAGTGAGCCCTTGGAATAACTCGAAAACAATAGTTTGAATCTGAAATGGGAAACTCGATTCATTGATCCTGAACTGCTTCGGCAAGGACCGCGCTTTACTTCTGAGTACAATCAGTTTGCACCAAAGCAGTCTCTGCGATGGCGTGCTATTTTCGAAAGACTAATGTACTCATCAGGCGGACGTAAGCCTGATGACTGCGTTCATTTTACTGTCGTTCTCTTGTTAAAATGTGAAAAGAGGGAAGGGAGTGGGAGTTACATCCAAAAAACAACTGCAAAAACGAGGAATAGTTTCCTTGGGATGCACGTGGTCAGGGATGGAAGCGACAAACTAGCTGGAGCGAATGTCATTTTAGTAAGGAGAAGAGGGGAGTATTGTAGATAAAACTGTTTCCGCTATTTCCAGTATGGGGCATTGTACTGGAGCTGCTTACAATTATAGATATGAGCAGTAACCAGTATCGACGTAGATTTTTTCCAGGGTATACACCAAGCTCTTTACTGGATGCGTTCAAGACGACATATGCCCAATGCCTTACTGATTCGGTACTTTACAAACTTATTGTCCAACTTGGCGTTATAGTTTTCTATGAAATTCCTCTGATCGAAATTTAACTGGTATACTTCGTCTCCCTCTTTGAAAACAGGAGCTGGAATCACAGATTGTTGCGCTCTTCCCCTACTTGTTTAGATTCCTGTATTTCTTTCGGGTCTGGTCTCGTACGTACAGCAACAAGTTCTCCTAAACGTACTCTGTAATGAATTTCGAAATGTCCGTGTAGGACACGGGTGCCGATGGTCTGGCACAAGTGTCAGCGAGCTAAAACAACACCGAGCTCAGCTAACTAGCTTCGCTTAACGACCGCGTACGCGTGCTTGACGACTAGCATTTGCGGGATCATATGAGGCGGGTTCTTGTCGAGCCACGAAACTACACTACAAAATACTTATCACGCGCACTCTACTCTACAAGACGTACCGATCAATTTTAATTATCTTTATAAATGTTCTAATAGGTGTTAATTAAGCTACTCTACAGTAATTCAATATTTTTTTTGCTTCGTTAAAGTTAGCGGACACGGAGGCTTGAGACGAATGCAAACATTATACAAAAAGCAACCGTTACTTTCTCCGAAGAAGGTCGTTGCATTACAAGGGGAATGTCAAGCCTAAAGATGTTGAAGTGGCTGAAGTGAACCCCTCATCTCTGCGTAAAGGATGGAAACTTGACGGATGTAGTTTACTTTACACTAGTAAAACAACAAACTAAGCAGTTTCAACGGGGTGACCACCTTATCTCTTCAGGAGCAGCCACTCCTGATCACCACGGGGCTGCTCGACTGCTTATGTTTATTACAGGGCAGTCTCTTCGATGCCGATCCAGGCATGGAGAGACTGAAGGATTTTGCTCTACACTAGTGAAGAAACAATTGTTTCCGCAGTGGAGAGATGGTTGTTATAATTTTAGGCCCCTCTCCTTGAATACAAGTCCCTGTCTTCTACGAAAGTATGCTAATAAAAACCGCAAACCAATCATAAAAACAAATCGGGTGTCAGTCAGGACTAATTGATGATGCGGATTTTATCACTGCCGGTCATCAGATTAGCTCCCAGCAGAAACTGACGCAATTCCAAGCAATGTATTTGAAAACCCCTGGCACCATCAGTTTGTTCAAAATTAGAACTGTACGACTTCAGGCTGTATAAAAATGTGCAAACCTTTCTTTTGGTAACATTAAGGGACGCACTACTCTATAACTTCATCGGCATGTTCAGGCGACTGAGCCATCATGAACGAAGAGCTCCAGAAGATGCTATAGACCTTATTATATCGAAGACAAGAAAAACAGCACCAAAAGAGAGTTTATCGGTGACTCTATCTTTACTTTACGGAACCCTCCAAAGTATGCTACGTTAATATCAAATGATGAGGGCGACAATAAAAATTGAATCGGTTCATCTGCCGACAGCAAAATTAAAAATGTGAGAACTCGAAGGAGAGTGATGTTGTTTACCCTTCGGGCCCCACGTTGGGCGCCATTGTAATGAATTTTGAAATGTCCGTGTAGGACACGGGTGCCGATGGTCTGGCACAAGTGTCAGCGAGCTAAAACAACACCGAGCTCAGCTAACTAGCTTCGCTTAACGACCGCGTACGCGTGCTTGACGACTAGCATTTGCGGGATCATATGAGGCGGGTTCTTGTCGAGCCACGAAACTACACTACAAAATACTTATCACGCGCACTCTACTCTACGAGACGTACCGATCAATTTTAATTATCTTTATAAATGTTCTAATAGGTGTTAATTAAGCTACTCTACAGTAATTCAATATTTTTTTTGCTTCGTTAAAGTTAGCGGACACGGAGGCTTGAGACGAACGCAAACATTATACAAAAAGCAGCCGTTCCTTTCTCCGAAGAAGGTCGTTGCATTACAAGGGGAATGTCAAACCTAAAGAAGTTGAAGTGGCTGAAGTGAACCCCTCATCTCTGCGTAAAGGATGGAAACTTGACGGATGTAGTTTACTTTACACTAGTAAAACAACAAACTAAGCAGTTTCGACGGGACGACCACCTTATCTCTTCAGGAGCAGCCACTCCTGATCACCACAGAGCTGCTCGACTGCTTATGTTTATTACACCTCGTACTAACTGCTAGAGCAGCTGATTCGATTTTCCACGAAAAATCATGTTGGCTGAACATGGCAGAGTAAGGTGAGAGACATGTCGTTAAATGGTAAAAAAAACGTACGTGTCCTTTTCATTTGGGTTTATATACGCTCGGGTGACCGCCCACAAGGTTTGATTCAATCGTTCAGATGCTTTGGCTTATGGCAAGTGTATTGTTGTGAGCTGATGTGTAGTGCCTTATTTTTCTAACAACTCTTAAAATTGAACTGATTTAAACTAAGCTTCGTTGTCGGGCACGATGTACTCGGGTACTCCAGATATGCAAAATAAAAACATCTCTAGAAAATCTACAATCGGATTAGTATTGAGCTTATGAAGAGGCTCTATGAAGACAAACTTAGATAATTGGTCCAGGACAACGATAGCACCAATGTGTTCTATAGTACAACTCAGGTAAGGGCCGATCAGACCTATGAAAAGACGTTGGAATACGCGGCCGGATGTTGAAGAACAGTGTTCGGAGCCTTGGTGCATTTGCATGTCTCTCAGGCGGCTACATACTCCTTAAACTGTTGTACTATTTTAGGCCAAAAAAAAAAACGTGTCCTCACTCATCTGAAGACTCACCCATAGTCGCCGAGTGGGCTCAATTGGTGGTCATGAGAAATAACTATCAAGTCACTGGTTGATTCTTTAGGTACCAAGAGCTTCTACTGTTTCACTTCCTAGCGGAGATTTCCATTGGCTTATTCTATCCATTTGTATTCTATTGATTGGCGTGTTCTATTCAATTATTGTCGCAACTAAGTGCATTTGTCTGCCTGAAAAGAGGGATGGCCAAGGTCTATTAATGTAGGAATGAATAAAACCTTTACGCGCGTAATAGGTATGTAATTTATTAATTAAGTATACTGATACAGAAACCGTTTGTAAAGAATATCAAATAATTTAGCTTTCACATGTGTTCCGTCCTTCGTAGAGCTCGTCGTACCGAGAACGTCTCATCTCCTATCAACTCCAACTCGTCTACTCTTTCTTCAACCAAATAAACAAAATCACGAGCGTTCTATTCACTCTTACCCGAACTCGTTTCAAACACGTATTTGCAGTCAACTAAATTTTCATAGGGTGATTCCAAAATGTGTAGCTAATTTGAATTGAATTTTTTCATTTGAAGAAGAAACAAAATAGTACATTCCCACATTCGGCCATTCTGTACATTGTATCGCCCCGATACACACTAGTTGTCACTTTATTCCTCATTTTCATATTCTCCGGTAGGCTGTTTAAATTCGTCATCGTTGAGTTCTATTTCGAGTGATCAGCACATAGTCAGGATCTTGTTGAGCTGGCCATGGCTTTATATGATCAGCTGAAGCACTTGTACAAATGTGTCCTTCATGCCCACCTATTTTTTCAACTCGATATCTATTATTTCTTATAACCGAAGTTACTTTTTACGGACTCAAAAGCTTAAGATGAAATTTGTGTCCCACTCCAAACTGTGTTCTCTGGATTACTACAATGTCGTCAACTTTGTAATTATTTGCTTTCTTGCGTCTCTTATTGAAAGTCTTTCTGTTTTGTTCTTGATTCTTATTTATATAATTTTTGGCTTCTTCTCGCAGTTCATCACGTTGTTGATCAAATGATCCAATAATTTCCTCATCAATGATTTCTCTGAGGCGAATATCTTCGTTCAGTTTCATAGGAACTCCAATTAATAGTTCGAATGGAGTTTTTCCAATACTTCTATTAAATGAAGAATTGATATATTGCTGTACTACATCGACATGCTTATGCCACTCAGCTGGTTTTGGCATTGATCGCTTCGTTAAAATCGAAATGACCACTCGATTTACTCTCTCAACTTAACCATTTCCTCTCGGAACTCCTGTCGTTATGAGCACGTGCTTGATTTTCTGTTTATCGCAGTATTCTTTAAAAGCATTAGACGTAAACGCCGTTCCTCTATCTGATATTATTCGTCTTGGATTACTAAATTAAACTGCTTGTTCACTTAAGCGAGCCATCACCTCTTCAGTTGTCGTCGACTTCGTGGGATAGAGCCAAATGTATTTCGTTAACGCGTCAATCACCGCAAATAAATGATTATAGCTCTTTTTAGTGAAGGCATCGGCCCTAGATGATCAATGTGATATGTATCTAGTGGTGTTTCATCTTTATCAATCGGATTTAAAAATCTCTCTGGTTTTCCTGTCTCTCTTTCAGCTAGAAGACACTTTCCACAGTTTTTTATAAACTTTTAAACTTTTCCTTGCATTTTCGGAAACCAAAATTCTTGTTTAATAATATACTCAGTTTTTCTCTGCCCAAAATGTCCTTTTTCGTGCGCTTACCGTATCACCTCTAGTTGCATAGACCTTGGAACTACGAGAAGAACATCTCCATCACACTCTCGATACAAAACACCTTTCTTCAATACGAACTCGGTCTTTTCTCCGCGTTCAATATATCCGATGACCTGTCGAAGCTCCAGATCTTCCTTTTGAGCCTTTTGGATTTGCAGAACAAATACGTCTCGACCTTCCTGCACCAACAGAACATCTACAGGATTTCTGCTCAGAGCGTCAGCGTGCTTCATTGGCTTGCCTGGACGATGCTCGATAGAATACTGGTATTCTTCAATCAATAGAGCCCAATGAGTCACACGTAAACTTGTATCTTTCTTTGACATAGTCAAAGCAAATGCACAACAGTCCGTCACTATTTTTACTGGAATGCCCAACAGATAGATTCTAAATTTTTTGAGCGATTTGATCACTGCCAAGACTTCTAATTCATAACATGTGTATTTCTCTTCCGTCGGAGTAGTTTTCCAGCTAGCGTAATAAATAGCGTGCAGTATACCATCTTCACTATTTTTCTGAATTAGAATTGCTCCCAAGCCTAACATGCACGCGTCAGTATGAAGTCCAGTCGCTGCTCCAACACGATACAGTTTCAGTACTGGTTTTTCCATCAACGCATTTTTTAAACGATTAAAAGCACTACGTTGTTCGGCACCAAATTCAAATTTAACACTGTTTCTCAGTAGTTGAGATAAAGGTCTCGCAATCACCGCAAACTGGTGAATAAATTTCCGAAAATATCCAGTTAAACCCAGAAAACTTTGCACTTGTCTTACTGTTTTAGGTTCTGGAAAACGTGCAACAGCCAATGTCTTTTTATCTGAAGGTTTGATTGAACCCTTTTCAACAATGTATCCTAAATATTCGACACGTTTTACCAATAATTCACATTTTCCCCAGTTGATAACCAATCCATATTTACTCGCGGTCTCTAATACACGTTTTAGTTTCTCCGGATTCTCAGCTTCATCTCGTGCAGGTATAATTAGATCGCCAAGATATGTCAGCACTGTTCCGTCGTTAATTAAATCCCTAAAGACTGCTCTAATATGTCGTTGAAAAACCCGAATGGAACTCTTAGAAATTCGTATTGACTATCAGGGGTCACGAATGATGTATATTTAATACTCGACTCCTCCATTGGCACATGAAAGAAACCATCTTTGAGATCAAGTGTGCTGAATACAGCTGCATCTTGAAGTCTATCAAGTTGATCTTCTATTCAAGGTAAAGGGTATCGATCCCTAAAAATTTTCTTATTCAGCAATCTATAGTCTACGCAAAGTCTTAGTTCACCATTTTTCTTTTCAACCAGTACAATCGGACTGGCATATTCTGATACACTCGATCTCACGACTTTGTCGTTTATCCACTGATCAATAATTTTATTCACTTCACGTCGTTGTGATACAGATAATCTTCGCGGATTTTGATGAACAGAATGTTCGTCTTGCAATATTATGCGCATTTTAACGCCACTGTCTGCTATTTTCTCGGGTTTATAGTTTTCAACTAACTGCCGCACTACTTCTTTAATCTCCGGGTTCACTAAATGTCCAACAGAAGCTTGAATCTCTCCCATCGCTATTTTCCTCCAGGCAACATTGCTCGCCTTAGACAATTGAAAATCAATTTGTAGGTCGTCTTCTTCGATCTTAGTCAACATCGCTTGTCTTTTCTTCAAAGTGATCTCAGCCTGATCGGATCATTTACCACCAATGATCAAATCGTGCCCTGTGTAATCATCAGGAACCACATCAAAATTGAAAACAAACGATATGTCATCTATTGTTATTTCTGCATCAAATCGTCCCAACGTTTTTCCACCCGTCGCTCCAACACCATTAAAAAAATCGTTTTCTTTTGTAACTTTGGTGCACATAGCTGAACGTACAAGGTTGATGGCACTAAATGTAAATCACTCCCCGAATCGATTATCGCGTCTATGTCTTTTCCAAGAATGTTTACAGTTTTATATGTTTTCTTGTCACTGACACAAGTTAAATCACAGCGAGGTTTAGCTCCACTTGAACTATTGTTATCAATGTCTTTCGCGTACTTACTCGCAACGTGTCCGAACTCTCTGCATTTAAAGCACTTTGTCCCCTTCGACTTATTAGGACAGTCAGCACTCACATGGTTTTTATCGCCACAATTATAACTCCTTTTAATTGACTTGTCATGTTGTTCTCCCTTTGCTTGAATATTAGCGCGTTTGGATTTGTCTTGTTGTTTCAGTTTATTTCTATTGTTGCTACGTCGCTGCATCATTTCATACTGCCCAAATTTTGTTCTAAGACTTTTTATCGTTTTAGCCCCATACAAGATAGTTTTGTTGGCCTCGTCATCTTGTATCCTGTCAACAATATATTGTATTTTAGCCTCTAGTTCAATTTTAGCATGACTAGCAATCTAAAGCATCCGATAAATATATTCTTGGTATAACTTCTCAGGTTTTTTCTTGCTAATACTCAATTGTCTATGAACCTGTTTACTATTAACGGTCTTAGCAAACTCTTCTTTAAGCGCTTTTTTAATTGACTTCCACGTTTTTGTACTGCATTCGTAATTTATTAACAATTTTGCAGAGCCCTTCAAGAATCTCTTTCCATAAATTACTTTCTGCGGATCAGTCCAATCACACATCTCTGCTGTCTCTTCGAAATTTTTAATCCACCGATAAACATTTTCATTTCCGTCACCACTAAATGACTCGAGCGCATCTTCAACGTCTTTGAATGTTAACACCGGTTGGTTGTAGCGGCCAGTAGACTTCCGTTTGTTCTTCTTCACCTCACGTCGTCGTTCTTGTTCACCACTATCACTATCGCTATCGCTGTCGCTTTCCTCGTCGTCATCGTCTTCTTGATTATGATCATGCCCTTCTAGTGCTGCCCTTAGTCTTGTTCGTAGTACAGGTTTATTTCCGGTAAACTTTAACCCTAAACCATGCAATTCCTCTTTTAATTCATCTTTCGATAGTGAATCCACATCTATTTCATCATCGTCTTCGTCGTCGTCGGCACTCTCTTCGCCGCCGTCGCCATCATCCCCGTCTCCATTCTCAGAATCTCGGACATTTAGATTACTCTGACTACGCTGCTGATTTTGGTTACTTTGTGATCCTGAGACTCCATCTGCAGACTTTGCCAAGGCTTTCCTTAATCACCCAGCAAGCACAGCCCTGCCACCACTCAATGGCAAATTCAACACTTCTAACCTTGTTACGTTAGCACAATTAATGGCCCCTCTATTTTCAAACATTTAAATACCCCGACGCTGAACTTCGCTTATCCGATGCAAAAACCAACATCATCTCAACGCGGAGATGCAATCCAGCGCGCGTTGATGAAATGACGCGGCTAATGTAATCAGGCGGCTGAGGTTGAAATCACTTGGAGACGCGTTGATGAAATGACGCGGCTAATGTAATCAGGCGGCTGAGGTTGAAATAACTTGGAGACGCGTTGATGAAATGACGCGGCTGATGTAATCAGGTGGCTGAAGTTGAAATAACTTGAGGACGCGTTGATGAAATGACGCGGCGGAGTCAGTGGAGTTTGAGAGCTGATCGAGACGAGTCGTGGTGAACGGACGTATAATTTTATGGCGTGTTCTCTTTGTAGAAAGAAGATTTTGTGGAATTTATATTTAGTATTTCCAAGGATTGTGAAATCGTGTAAATCATAGTCAAATTGTGTATTAATTGTTCGAGACATAGTTGTTCAAAATGGCGTATGCATATTTATTCAAATACTTCATCATCGGTGACGCGGGTGTTTCCTCGGGCGGAATATAAATTTTCTAACGCATTTGCAATGTACAGCCTTGGACGTTCGTTTGTCTCCCTGAAACAGCTGTTCGTTACTCCAATATTCTAAATTTAGTGGCTTTACTACGCATTTCGTAGGATCTGTATTCGTAAGTGTCGTTTGTCTGGGCGTGCTGGCGTCTTGTTGGTGGAGTGATTTTCGAAATATCAGCAAGTGCACAAACATTGACATGTCTGTTCGCTGTTAACAGTGTTCGAAGAAAGCCATCGAAGTCCTCCGACATAGACCAATCGCATATGAGGAAATTCGGTAATGTATGTTACCACGGAAAATTTGCTGCGCTTCCTTTATCGGCAATATGTACTGCCGTAATCAATATTTTGCTTATTAATTTTTTTCTCAAAAGGAGTCAGGAAGTCGTGTCTCTTGGTACAGTTCACGGACAAGCGATTTCAATTTGGTGCTCGCGTGATAATAATTGATGGGAAACAAATAAAGTTGCGAATTTGTGATACGGCAGGCCAGGAGGCATTCAGGTCAATTATCCATTCCTAATATCGGGGTGCAGCAGGAGCTCTGCTTGTGTCTGATATAACCCGTAGAGAAACATTCAACCACTTGACAACATGGCTTGCAGATGCTAGGTAACATTTCAAATTCGAATATGGTCATAATACTTGAAATCTGAAACAAAAGTGAAAACACAATCTGGCATAGAGACTTTTTATAGATAAGACAAAAATCGTTTTTAAGATGAAACCCAATATTAAACCTTTTGAGACCAAAAATAGCGGAGATTCATTGTAGAAAAATGATTCTAAATTATTTAATGGGTTGATTAAATCATTTATTCTAGTTAGTGGTATACTTACTTGATTTCATTGTAATTCGGATTTCAGTTTTAAGCTACATTTTAAAATTAAGTTTAATGCATTTGACAAAGCATACATTTTTCGATAAAGAGGCTGATGAGTGAATCTGTCGATGAGCAAATAATAGATGGAATCTGTTTAAAAATATAGTGCCGTTTTAGTTTGTATGTAATTATCTCAATTTGAAAATATTTTAAGACTCACTTGAATATTGTTAGAGCACTGATAAAACATTCCGAAAATAAATGTTCATTTTACAATCAAAACAGCCTAGAAAATTGGAATAATTAAATAAGTTCAAGGTGCTGGATTAAGCCCAGTTTTCATTTTTTTGTGATTCAATTCAATTTAATTTCAGGAAGTTATCAGAATCCATGACGCACTGGTGAATATTTTAGTGTGTGTGTGTGTGCGCGTGTTCGACATTATGGAGTCCTTTAGAAAAAATTCTTTCTGTCTCTCAACCCACTCCCATACGCGGTGAGCTAGCCGTGGAACCAAAAAGATCTCCTCTTCAGTCACCATCATGTGACTTTATGTGGTTCCATAGGGAAACTGTTTTTGTTTAGTCTGCAACCTTTGCTGAATACTTTTTTTTGCTGCGAGAGCAACTCCTCAGTTGCTATTACTACATACATCCTGCTTTTCTTGTTAATGCATATTATGTTTTATTTTTTTATTTTTCCTGCGGAACACCATCACATAACAACCTTTTCCTCAACTCTTCAGATTCCATAGAATCCACGTCTAGATCAACACTACTTGGTACAGTTGCCATCGTGCTTCCGAACAAAAACAGGTCTCAAACTGAACAGCTTGTAGATCACTCGATAAAACTATCACTAGGCCGGCTTCCGTTAAACAGTTTTTTTTCGTTTAGCACGTCTATCTCAACGCTCTGTAACTCGGCACTCAATGTATTCAATCGTCCTCGCGTCTTTTCTTAGTACCGCTCTCTCACAAGTCTACGTCGTAAAACTACCTCCATTTGCGTACACTTATTAACTTCACTCTCTATCCGAACCGCTAACGTGGCTTTCATCCCGGTTGAGCCCCCACTTTGTAGAAATGAATAAAACCTTTGCGCGCGTAATATGTATGTCATTTATTAATTAAGTATACTGATACAGAAACGGTTTGCAAAGAATATCAAATACTTTAGCTTTCACATGTATTCCGTCCTTCGCAGAGCTCGTCGTACCGAGAACGTCTCGTCTCCTATCAACTCCAACTGGTCTACACTTTTCTCCAACCAAATAAACAAAATCACGAACGTTCTATTCACTCTTATCTGAACTCGTTTCAAACACGTATTCGCAGTTAACTAAATTTTCATAGGGTGATTCCAAAATGCGTAGCTAATTTGAATTGGATTTTTTTCATTTGAAGAAGAAACAAAATAGTATATTCCCACATTAATAGGGAGCTGTCCCCATCCTGGGCCCATCCCACATACTCAGGTGAGATCATTCAGGACAGTGTATCTGAAATGGTATTTTCTGACACTTTTCTATCCCTAATCGTGAAGCCAAAAGATTATAAATTTAGAGCCAGACAACCTTGTAGATTCGATTGGCTTATGAACCTGCTTAGAGACAGTATAGTTTCACTGGACGGAGTTAAATTTTTGGGACATGAAGACAATAGTCACTTCCTCCCCGTTCTCTGTCACCTGGACAAAAACTGCTTCCACTCCATGTTGACTCGCAACACAATGGATTCAAAACGTTTTATTAAAATCGGGGTTATGAAGTACCGGAGCTTTTACAATACAATGCTTTTCTTAGTTCTTCAAAGGCCCGCAAACCGAGTTTATCCCAGAGAAACTTCTGCCGCTTTCGCAGTATGTCTGTCAGAAGTGTAGTGATGGTCGCATTGTTCCATATAAATCGTTGGCATCCCCGACACATGCATAGGAATGGTGGTCATCGGAACGGGAACTCTTCGATCCCTCTAATCTTATTAGGGTCGGCCTCGGTGTTCCCATGTGAATTCATAATACTCATGAATTCCAAAACCTGAAACTTATAGCAATGAAAAGTTCATTGTGACTGTGAATTCTTCATACCGACAATGAAATTGGACTCCATAAACTCAACTATATGAACAACTTTTTTTTTTCAGTGAATGATGTAAGCCGATGAAGTTATTTTAATTGCCAATTATCCAATAATGATCTTTCCAATGATAATCAGCTGTTTACCATGTAATTTGTTACATTGTTAATGATGGAATTATAATGTTAAAATGCATTAGCAACAGTAACTTACAGTTGATGTGACCATTCAATAGTATTGTACTAATAAAAGCTTCGAAAATCAGTGCCATATATGAACTGAGGACACCCAGTGAATCAGGGATCAGCAGCTTAAGCATCGGCATCAAATTCTCATTTGTCTAGTGTAACACTTCAAAAACATTTCTGCTCAATATGAGCAAAAAACATACAAATTTGTTAAAATATGTCACTGGAACAGTTCAATGTAAAAGAAAATCTACAGAACTCAGTCCAACTATGCCAATAGAGAAGTCAACGAAAAATAGAAAGGCAATCAATTGAATAGCGTAAAGTTAGAAATTTGTCTGCCATAATTCCTCGAATCCAGACAAAGTTTAACTAGATCGTTTGTGTCTCGCTACTCTTTCCTATTTAATTACTATGCTGTATCTCCTAGTTTAGCTACTAAGGGTACAATGTTGTTGGTTGGGAAACTATGTAGTTTGTCTCTGCACTAAGGAGGTAACCTATAAATCGGCGTGTGCAAAGATATTCGCTCCAGCAGATGGTATTTTGCAATTGCATTATAACTGCAACAGATAGCAATTTTAGGGCCATATCTGACTTTCAAGACGGGAATCATTTTAACATCTTTAGGAGCCATCGCATAAATTCAAATCCAGCCATAAAAGTATTTTCGCTTCATTAAATTCCCACTGAAGATACAACTCATAATCACGGGACTCTGGCAATAGTTATATCGCTTGAATTTGCATGTGTCAGTGGTCTGGCTTTGGCCATGCATTCCCTCCAGTCCTTACTAATCCTGTAGCTCCTACTTAATGCTTAAGTTGAGCAGAGAGAATATGCTCCTAATACCCACCGCGCTTTTGGGTACTATGAATCTTTCTAACGAACTGCGAGATGTATTGTTGCACGCTGAAGTGACTTTCTTGCCCTCTAGATAAGACAAGGGAAGACGCTGGAGCCCAACCAACAAGCGAAATCCTAGAAAGTTGGTTGACTTCTGAATGACTTCTCGCCTTCCGAGCCAAGTGGGTTGGGTTAAGTATCAACTGAACAAGTGGAGTGCTGGAGGGCGTGAAAGGATGTAGTTGAATTGTTTTTGAACTAAATTCAAAAGAGTGGAAGGAATATAAAAGGAGTGAACAGTAGCATTCTCTAATGCCTTCTCACTTACGGTGTATGTGCGAGGAAAGGTGAGTGGCGTGGTACAACTAGCAGTCATTATTTTAGAACTTTTGTTCCTACCAGTGAATTTTCGCCTCCGGGTATTCAGGTAGGGTTTGTATGTGTTTTCAGTTTTTGTATTTTTTGTCTTTCGGTTTGTCGTCTTCATCACGGGATGAAGTCAAACAGTAAATACATGGGGGAAAGTTTTTTTGAAGGTTTTCATCTGCTTATTTGGAGGGTTCACTATGTAATATGGCTTTAATTTGGTTGTTCTTAACGATGATGAGATTATAAGGGATTCTAAGTGGTTGTATATTCAAATGTATGTCGGTAATGGGACTGTTAGTACGTTTGAATAATTGGAAAGGGGAGATTTAAATTAGCATTAAAGTTAACTAATTTACTTATGGGATTCATACAGTAAGGTATAATGGGTAATGAAGATTTTTGAAATAAGGAAATCGAATTTCCCGATGAAAAAAGCTTTTAATTTGTTAAAAACTTCGCATCTGGATTTTGATATTTTTAAGAGATATAACCATATATTGGTCGCACGAAGGAATCACACAATTAGTCGCATGGGGTTTCTGTAGACCCTAGATTACTATGCAAATTTAAAGGATTTATATTCTTTATTAAGCAAATAATAATATGGCTCGAATAAGTACTTTGCAAGTATTACTTTTAAAACAAAGTATCAGAAACTCGTCTCAACTGAGTCATATTAGAAACAATCAGCAAAATGTAAATGTTATCAAAATATTGAACTTTTTAGTATAGATGAGATCAATCTATGAAAAAAAAACTAATCTGTAAATTACATATAGCAGTGTTGAATCCAAACCAATTTCAATGATTTTGAAAATTTTTCATTCATTTCTTGGCATCCTTCTGAATCCAGGCATAACATTAACTAGGCAATGTCCTCTGACCGATCGGCCTTATCAGTATACGAGTTGTGCTCAATTAATTTTTTGTGTGATAAACATTCGAAATTGGAACAAATGACATAATGCAGTATTCTGGTTCTTCTTTTAGTATTTCAATGTGTACCAAGCTAGGCTTTCGAGTTTAAACCTCTACTTTGAATGGCCAACACTGTTTAAAGAAAATATTCTGATGCATAAATACTTCCAATTTAACCCAATTTAAATGTCCCTATGAAAAAGGTTCTGACCTTTGGGAGCCACCATTTTGAATTTATCGACTGGATTTTGAATTATTTTAAAACGTATATATGTCTGAGAGTCTCATCAATCTCTGTGCCGGGTTTCGTTCAAATCGGGTGAAAAAGAACACTCTGTTATGCAAAAGCAATAGTTTACTTGAACTACATAAAAACACACAATAATAATATACACAGGAAAATCTTTGTTTCGCAGTTGTGACGCTTCGATGCTTCACGTGTGTCTCTGTTCTCTCAACTACTATCTTAACTCGTATGCCTGGCGGTGAACAAAAAGACTATCTGTCATATGGGATACGGTACACTGCATTGAGAATGGAACACTGGAGTGGAAAATCAACTCAAATTTTGTCATCATTTCCCTATGCGCCACGAACTTTGATTTTTTGCTTTAATTTTCGAAGGGTGTAGTTTAAAAAGGGAGCGACAATTTCGAAATATTTGAAAATGTAAAAGTTAACTGCCATTGCATAATTGATCCATAATGTTCCTATTTCAGACTTGAATAATTTGCGAAACTTTAGATAAAAAGAAACTCACAGCGATATTTAATAGGCGAAAACTAAATCTGTTCCATAGGTAATTACAAATTCAACTACTGCTAAAATTATTATCGCCCATTCTTTTATAATTTCCACTTCCCTTTTCCTTTCATAACCAGGCTTTGGATCGTCTTCAGTGGAATTAAGGTGAAATGTATAATCGTTGAGCTTGACCTTCGCTATGTGTGAGAGAACTACATATCTTTAAGGTGTAATAATTTGTTGAGATATCGCCTTACAGAAATTTATTCTGATTTTAATTTCGCAATAAAATAGTATTTTGTGTTATTATATTTTACTGCTATAAGCTTAACTAACAAGCTGAAGTGTCGTTTGCTGTTCATGTGCTCACCATATGCAACAAAGAGTTGCGTTCCGATGCATGCCACTTAACATTTTTAAGTATACTATTTAGAGTAAATAAAAGTTTCTCGTAGCTGACAGTAAATTGCCTTACAATTAGTATATTGCTATAGCCGAGACTTGATCGAATGGATAAAGAATAGCTTAATGTTGTCTTGATTGAATTTATACGAGGGAACAAATTTGAGCATATATTGGTTATAAATATGTCGTCTATTACTGTTGAATTTCTCAAACCAGTGATTAGTCTCGAGACCCGCTTCTCTTTGAATGAATTAGCCTGCGCCCCAATAATAAATTTATTTCTTTGATATAGGCTATAAAATTGATCAAAAGTTTTAATACAAAATTCGAATTATTTTTAACAAAGCATCTTTTTGAAGAGTTTATAAATCCTTCTGCTTGTTAATATAAAGACTAATTTTTTCGAAATTACTTTTATTCATTTGAAAAACTAAAAATATGATAAATGGAATTCATTCAATATATGCCTACATTTAAAAGAATAATACTAACAACTCCGGGATTCTGCTTTCCGCTTTCGAGGATGAAATAGCTTCCACATCCAGGGAGGTGCTTGAAATCAATACTGTCGCTAAGCTCGTTGCATTTGCCTGCAAAAATAAAAATATGTCTGAGATCCAGATGAGATTAATAAAAGTAAACAGTTTACCGATTGTTGTCCATTAATTATTTTTTCATCGCCATATGTTCGTATGTCCAGTATCATTTAACAGACTCCTGTAAATAGAAATAAAATTGATTTCATCATTAAAAATTATTCAAGCAATATGCTAGCAAAGGTTGCCCCCGAAATGCAGGCGCTACTACGTGAAAACTAATCGAATAAAATTGTCGCCCCCGAAACGTAAACATAATCATGCATGAATTGGAAGCAGTGGCTTTGAGTGAGAAAACACTTCTAAATGTTGAATTTTCTTTTCTACGTTGAAACTAACCATTGAAATGTTACTCCTGTGGGCTGACGGTGCGTTCTTTTATTGCATATTTTCACAATGCACCTTATTTTAGAAACTTCTTTGCATTTTCTCACTTTTCCGTCAAAATATAACGTTTTTTCACTTGCAATCTAACCGATAGATTGTCTCTTATTGTCTTGTTAATGCACAACACACAAATCATGAATTTTCACTGATTTTAACATCAAAATTACACAGCAAACGAGTTCGTTTACGCGCTTACACAGTTGAATTTGACAGCGAATGCAAAAAAATCATATGATACTATGAAGATTTTTCCTTGTTGACAGCGAGAAATGATGACAAGAAAAATCAGTGTTCCATTAGCATCGGGCCGTTCCTGTTAGCTACCCGTTCCAAGGTACACTGCTCCCTCTTGAGTGACATTCCCACTGTCACAATGGCGCTTTGCAGGTGGATATGTTCTGACAGCCGTGTGAGGTCGTGCTTTGATCGGTTCCCATGTTTTTTTTTTCTTTTTTCGGGTATAGAAACTATTCACTTCGTTACGGAGTCTGACGGAGCAAACATTCCAAAAGTTTGGAAAGAGAAGAGAAAAGCGCGGCCTCAAAGTGAGTTCCTTGGTCAGTTGTGATTATGTGCGGCGCTCCAAATTTCGATATCCAGTTAGAGTAAAATGTACATGCGACAGCTTCAGCTATTTGGTGGCAAACAGGAACTGCTTCTGGCCAGCGTGTAAATCGGTCATCCATCGTTATGCAGTAGCGATAACCGTTGGCTGTCATCAGTGGTCCGATGATATCAAGGTACACATGCTGGAATCGTTTATCCGGTATCGAAAACTGCTAGATATCGTTTCTTGTATGCCTTCAAATCTTTGATCTTTGACATGGTATTCAAGTACGTGTGTAGGCTTAATATCTTTCTTCATGTCAGGCCAAACAAACTTTCTTTGTACAGCTCGAATTACCATGCGGGCTCCAGGGTGCGAGCATCTGTGGAAGGTGTTCATAACTCGAGTTGATGGTACGTATAGCCCAATATTGTTTGTCGATATACCTGTATCACAATATAAACTTCCATATTCTTCTATAAGTAGTGTATGCAGCTTAAGTGATGAATTGTTTCCAGAGGGAAATGATTGAAGTGCAGTGTCGTTACGTTGTTCATCTATCAGCTCGTGGGTGGTCAATGAAGATGGAAGGTTGATCGCTTCGATTCTTGATAGCGTATCTGCTACAATATTTTCCTCTCCATTAACGTGGACGATTCGGGTATAAAATTCCGATATAAAACTTAACTGCCTAAGTTTTCTCGGTGAAAATTTTCTGTTTTTTGACTCAACGCATATATCAACGGTTTGTGGTCCGTTTTGATAAAAAAACTGGGTGCCTTCGAGCCAGTTTCGAAAGTGTTTTAAACTGCTGTAAATAGCCAACAGCTCTCGGTCGTAAACGCTGTACTTTGATTCAATGTGATTCAGTTTTTGTTGTAAGTAAGCTAATGGTAGCCAACTACCATTTACTTTTTACTCTAATACTGATCCGTTTGCATCATCAGATGCATCGGTGACAAGTTGTAATGGCATCGATGGAAAAAAATGTACTAGCAATGTCCCCTTCGCAAGGCTTTCCTTACAATCGTTAAAGGCTTTTATGGTTTCGGGTGATCATTGAATAACGTATTTGTCGCCTATTTTTTACATTGCGGCGATATTGGTGGAGCGGTGCTTGTGGGTTAGCAGCATTACGGATGAATCTCCTGTGAAAATTTAATATGCCCAGGAAACGGCGTAGTTGTTTGACTGTTGTTGGTAATTGAAAATCACGTATGGCTTGAACTCACGAATTAAGTGTTTATTTATTTTGTGTCCCAGGTACTCAATTTCTTTGACGCCAAAGACACATTTTGCAACGTTGATTATCACTCCATCTTTTTAATCGTTCAAATACGATACGGGAACGGTCCATATTGTTACATGTACAAATAATCCTGCGAGCTACTGTCGCAATTGTTTTCACAACCATTAAGAACATCTTCAAAATGAATTTACTCGAAACCACGAGAACACACCAAGCATGATCAACATTTGAAAGTAAGTCACTGCTCCATTCATTAAGCTGCTCGAATATACCAGATACCTCTATTTATTTTGTGTCCCAGGTACTCAATTTCTTTGACGCCAAAGACACATTTTGCAACGTTGATTATCACTCCATCTTTTTAATCGTTCAAATACGATACGGGAACGGTCCATATTGTTACATGTACAAATAATCCTGCGAGCTACTGTCGCAATTGTTTTCACAACCATTAAGAACATCTTCAAAATGAATTTACTCGAAACCACGAGAACACACCAAGCATGATCAACATTTGAAAGTAAGTCACTGCTCCATTCATTAAGCTGCTCGAATATACCAGATACCTCTCTCACTGAGCGGCTGGAGACCCTATATAAGGGCGAGCTGAATGAATGCGGGGATAATTCATTAGAACCGTGATACTAAAAACTGCGACAGTGTGGATCGAATAGAAAACCGATATTGATCGAGTCATAGAAAAGTGATTTTCATTGATTGTGAAGTGATTTTAGAAGACAATTGCGATAGAAATTTTTGGACAAGTGGAAGTTAATAGTGTTAATAGTTAATAGTGAAAATTAATATTGTGAAATAGTTAAATAAGTGATTGTGCATTTTTAAGTATTTCAATAAACTCTTTTAATTTAATTTAAAAGACATTGCGTTTTCACTTTCCTTGAACATTAAAATTATTGGAAGCGAATCAAAACACGCGACAGTGGTGTCAAGAAGTGAGAAAGAAAATTTTGGAAGTGAAAACGTTTAAACATTTTTAAAGTGCACAATAGTGAAAATTAACGTGGAATCTGTTGGAAAAAAATAATAATAAAAGCCGAAATAATAAAAATAAATAATAACCACGAAGTTAACATTTGAAAATAAATGAATTTGCAATGGTGGAACTTAAGGGAGACGCAGAAACGCCAAAATCAAAGGAACCAGAAGATGCACTGATGCAAATGTTAATGCTGATGTCATCCAGTCTAACTAAGAAGCTTAATGAAAAATCAGCGAAGCTAGACCAACAAGCGTTCGAAATCAAGGCAGACATCTTACAGAAGCTGGAGAAACAGTCAAGTGAAATAAAAATGGAGCTCAGTAGTCTCAACAACCAAATTAAATGCGTCGAGGAAAATGTATACCAGGTCGAGGAGAGAATCAACCATGAGATCAGCCAGGTCGAGGAGAGAATGAAGCATGAGGTGGAAAAAGTGAAAAAGGAATTGGAAGCAGCAAAGGCAGTACTAACCACCTCACCAGCCCCGCTTGTAACCGCAGCGCAAAGCTCATCCAGAAATGTGAAAGCACCAATGTTCGATGGGCAAACGGTCTGGAGCATTTACAGAACCCAGTTTGAAGCCGCCGCTATGGCAAATCAATGGAATGAGCAGAAACGAGCCACTGCATTAATTCTTGCTCTAAGAGGCCCAGCTGCCGAGCTTTTGTAGACTATCCCCGTCGAGTCGCACACAAACCCGGCTGCTATAATGAATGCGTTCGACATGCGTTATGCAGATTTATCGGTCACAGCTAAGGCATCGGATGCAGAAGTCTGGTGAAACTTTACAACAGCTAGCCCCAGACATTAAGCGACTGGCACTTTTGGCTTACCCAGCTTATGACCCAGAACATCGAGACGACGTAGCAACAGAAGCATTCATCAGTGCATTAAAAGACCAGGAGCTGCAACAAGCTATGCGTCTAGCTCAAAAGCAAACGGTTAAGGATGCATTGGCTTCTAGTCTGAACTTTGAGGCAGCGAAAAATGTGACTCGTACCACTCCCAGGTTCGCGAGGTAGTGGCAGATGAGTGCAGGTGTGAGCGTGTGGAAAATAAACGAGAGCCTCATGCAAATGGTGCGCCTAGATGTTGGGATTGCGGTGGCTAGGGTGATTGACGTTCCCAAAACCCCCATCACCGTGTCAAGACTACATCGGGGAGAAGCAGATTTATGCCTTCCGGGTCAAGTTGATGAAGAACATTGCACCATAACTATCGACAATGGTGCAACCTGATCGATTATCCGACCAGACCTTGTGAGACAACAACTACTTCACAAGGGCAGAATTTTCCCACTACGGGCAGCTACGGAAGAAACTGCACCCGTCCATGGAGAGGTCAACCTCCAGATACAGTTGGGAGACCTTGCGTTCCGACATAATTTTCTGGTCGCGAATATTATGGATGACTGCATTCTTGGAATGGATTTTCTACGACGTCATGGAATCACGTTGGATTTGGGCAAACGGGTATTGAAATGGCAGAATGTCGAAGTATTGAAGGAGGATCCCAGCGTCCAAATTCCCAAGATGAATGTGGTAGTATGTACCGACACTGATGTACCGAATTCTTCTGAGAGCATTGTATGGGCCAAGATTGAT
The DNA here is from genome assembly GCA_963969285.1 of Odontomyia ornata. NCBI lineage: Eukaryota > Metazoa > Arthropoda > Insecta > Diptera > Stratiomyidae > Odontomyia > Odontomyia ornata. The sequence goes on along the minus strand of OZ017739.1, from coordinate 404,688,638 downwards.
GGTGATTCTGGAGACCACCGATCTTATCTGATAGAGACAACGAAGACGTCCGCATTGCACAGTTTGATTGTAGGAAGAAGCCCTGTACGATCTATATGGAACGGATACGTATCGGTTAGAGTCCTTAACACCGCAGACTCAACCACAACCATCAGAGCGGGAGAAGTCATCAGCAGCTGCCAGCCTGTTTCCACCATCACCTCTTTGGAAGCCACTCACAAGCATCATTGGAAATGGAGGCAAGACGCAGATAAAGCTCGGGAACCCACGTCTGCAATATTGAAGCGGTTCAAATTGCCAGTGTAGCTTTTCAAGCGAGCTTCTGATCTGGTCACCAAGTACAGTGGCATCTTTTCAACAAGCCCGGATGACCAAGGCCGAACGAGTATGGTAACTCACGTCATAGATACACAGGGAAACAAGCAAGTCCGACAAGCACCGAGACGTTTTCCTATAGCCAAACAAGGAGAAGTGAGCGGATTGATCTTGGACATAGAAAAACAAGGTGTTATTGAACCTTCTGTCAGTGCATGGGCCGCACCAGTAGTTCTAGTAAAGAAAAAGGATGGTGGCGACCGTTCCTGTGTTAACTTTATGCAGCTTAACGACGTCACTAAAAAAGATAGTTACCCGCTTCCACGCATCGATGACATCATGGACACTTTAGCCGACGCAAAATGGTTTTCTACACTCGTCCTCTAGAGTGGCTACTGGCAGGTAGAAATCGACAAAAAGGACAGAGAGAAGACCACCTTTTCAGTTGGGACCGGATTGTGGCAATTTGTGGTGATGCCATTTGGGCTTTGCAATGCTCCGGCCACTTTTAAACGCCTGATGGAATACGTGCTACGCGGCCTAACCTGGAAGACCTGCTTGGTGTACCTAGATGACATCATTGTTATTGGGAGAACGTTCGAAGTGCATGTGCGGAACTTAGAAGAGGTTTTCTCCCGATTGCGACTGGCAAATCTGAAATTTAGTCCCGACAAGTGTACCCTTTTGCAGCTGAAGTAAAATACCTGGGACACGTCGTATCAGCAGAAGGGGTCAAAACAGACCCTGAGAAAACTGAAGCTGTGAAAAGCTGGCCAACACCAAATAACAAGCGCCAACTGCGAAGTTTTCTGGGTCTGGCAACCTACTATCGAAGATTCGTCAAAGACTTTGCCAACATAGCTAAGTATCTCCATCAGCTAACCGAGAAAAATCGTCCGTATATCTAGAATGAACAATGCCAGGTAGCCTTTGAGACCTTGAAGGAGAAGCTGTGTGAATAACCCGTGCTGGCATATCTGAAATCCGGAAAAATTTTTGTAGTCGACACCGATGCGAGCAACAGCGCTATTGGAGCCGTACTCTCCCAGTAGATCGATGGCGAAGAAAGAGTCCTCTCGTATTACAGTCGAGTACTCTCAAAAAATAAGAGGAACTACTGCGTGACCAGGAAAAAGGCTATTGGCTGTAATAGAAGCCACCAAGCAGTTCCACAAGTACCTATATGGACTCTTCTACCTCGGCCAGATCCGTCAAGCAGTCAATGTTTCGTATTTCGATCGTTGCCATCGGCTCGAGCGGGGCTATAGTTGCGCTTTTGCCGAGGACTTTCTTTACTGCGTCACAAAATGCTTCTTTATTGCCGGCCTCTGCTCCGAATTCCACCAGTATGTGGCCCAACCTTGTTGGTCGTACTACTTCAATGGTAGTATTTGTGCGTTCGGGCCTTACATTTCCCCTGATGTCCCGCAGTACCTCCGCGTAGGATCGGCCATCTTGGGGCTTTACAAGTAGTGCCTGCTGCTGGAGTCTTCGTCGAGGCTTCTGCCTCTCCTGTTTTGCATCAGGTCCTTTTTCTAATTGGGCGTCCGTACGAACTTTACTTTCTGGATTTTTGAAGGAGTATTTTTGCGGCTTTCTTCGCCCCTTTTGTAAGCACTGTATGGAACCCCTGATCTTGTGCTCCACGCCCATCAAGTGCCTCTTCCTTCCTTCTTTCATCCCGATCTCCTTCGATTGGGCTAGACGCCATTCTTTTATTGACTTTTAATGATGGAGCTATCTGCATGTCACCTTTAGATTTCACCCCAAGCGCCTCTTTAGCCTTCTGTTTGTCTTCGGCCCTATGCAATCTAGGAGCTCCTCTAGTTCAAGGAGCCCTGCCTTTGCTGCTTTGCTGATTTTTGGGGAGTCGCATGCAGCTTGTATTCTTTTCAGAACATCTCCCGCTTTTTGGAGTAGTCTTTCTTCTTCGAATCGCTGGGCCGCAATTGTACCTTGCAACGATCCTTGGGAGAGGTCATCGCGTTCCGTTTCCGAGCGCAGTACTTCTTTGCTTTCAGTGCCGTAATCTCCTCGTTGGCTTCAGGATTTTTCGTTGCAATGTCGGGATTTGCGACCCTTGTATCGGTCGCTTCGGTAACGATCGCAGCAGTGACAATCGAATTTTCGGTGCTCTTTATGTTATTTCCCACCGCTCGAACACCTGAAGTGTCCTGCAGAGTTTCCTGCTTCTCCTTAATAGGACGCTCGGGCGTTCGCATCATTTTTTGCTGCGCCCGAATGCCGCAAGAATCTCAGCCTGAACCAGACTGTCTGCTATTCTCCTATTCTCCGTTTTTCGTCCGTCTTCACTGTCGTTGTCTTAGTCTTCATTTTTGTCGTTGTTAGTATCGCTCGCAATGTACTGTTGACATCGTTGCTGCAAGTGCTGGTTGCGTTGTCGTTATTTTTTGTTTCAAGTGCTCAGAGCCAGACCAGCGCTAATCGGGAGTCTGTCTCAACCGAGCCTACACCACCAACCCAATGGTGCGAACTTCGAACGTACTCCAAGGCCTGCCAAGGTTTTACCGGTACTTAGACGGTATGATAGTTGATTTGGAGCGGTTCACATACGAGTTTCACCTCGGCGCTACTGTGCAAAGCAACAAGGTCACACTCGCCAGCTCAAAGCGTCAGTTCCAGTTAGTTGTCCAACGCGTAGTCCAGATCCAATAAGAGTCGTTACCTGTCATCCCAGGAGGGAGCCTCACGGTGCCCCCCATATCCTCGGGTCCGTGGAGGCGGCGCTCCCCAAAGAATACTTGCCTCCAAGAGTGCTCTTGTCGACCGGCATTCTCCCTGCGGGGATTTCCTCGGGTACGTGGTGGCAGACCTCCCCAAAGAATGCTAGCCTCTAAGAGTGCTCTTGTCGACCGGCACTCCCCCTGCGGGTAAGCAGTGAGTTTAGTATTGCTTTGCGTGTACATCCCTTGCAATGCTCATTTCCGCGTTTAAAATCGTTTTTTTCTAAATTCTCTTCGTATTTCAGCAGCATCAACCCTCTACACACTATTTTCATCTGTGGTGACTTTAACATGCCTTGCTTAAGCTGGGACACAAGCTCTCATACCCTCTCATCCTTCAATGATCTCTCTATTTTGTTTTCTTCTTTTTTATCGCCTTGCTCCCTATCGGAATTAAATACAATCCCGAACGCAAACAATTAACTTCTCGATTTCATCCTTACTACCAATCCTGCCTCTATCTCTGAATGTATAAAACCTGATCCCCATAATCCTCCGCTTAAGGTTCGTTTATCTTTTCTCGTACCTCAACCCAAACGCACTCCTTTTTCCCAAAGATTTTATTTCCGCAAAGAATTTAATGCTACGGAAGATCGATGTCAATTCAGCGCTATCAACTTTCTATGAGAATCTCTGCAGCATAATTATAAATCATGTACCTATCTGTCGTTCCCCTCGGAAAAAAAGCCCAAGCTGGTTTGCCGCTGAAGTCTCAGACACGCTTTATTTGAAGGACCAGGCGCACAAAAAGTTTCATTATTCCAGCTCTGACACTGACTTCGTCAACTACCGACTGCTTCATAGGGAAGCCAAAAAAGCAGTTAAGAACGCAATGCGATCTTATTATTATATTATTGAAACATCACTGCAATCTAATAGTCCTGAGCCCTTTTGGACATACATACGTTTCCTGAAAACAACTCCCATAATCCTAATATCTTCTCATGGAATAACTGCCAAGCTTCTTATGAGCAAGCTAACTGAGTCCTTTTTGCTAAATTTTTTTCCTCCACACTTAAGGTTTCAAGCTCCACTATATACTCATCGTGTCCTTCTCCCCCTATTGTGCATTTTGTCATGACCTCTCCATCGGAAATTGAAAATCGAATGCTCACTTTTGACATTAATGGTGGTCCGGGCCCTGATGGTAAGCTCATTGAGCGAATTGTACATAACAGAATGTACGATGCCATCAGTATCCTGTTTGCAAATGAGCAACATGGCTTTATCAAAGGTCGTTCGACAGTAACTAATTTGTTAGAACTTACGAATACCATCTTTCTTGCTTTTGACAAGAGCCAACAAGTTGATGTCATATACACCGATTTTGCTAAAGTCCTTGACAGTGTTGATCATGGCCTTTTGGCTCACAAAGTTCGATCATTCCGCGTTTCCGACTCAATTCTCTCTTAGATCTTATCCTTCTTATCCCATCGCTCCTGCATCGTTACATGGAATACTTTTTTTTGGCGGCCTCATTTGGTCCAAAACCTGGTGTTCCTCAAGGATCAATTTTAAGTCCTTTGCTGTTCATCATTTTCATTAATGATCTTACCCAGTGCCTGTCCTCTAATTGTCGCTGATAATTTAGAAATGTATCGTTCCATCAACTCCAGCAAAGGCTGCTCATACCTTCAAAATGATCTTGATATTCTCCAAAATTGGTGTCGAGGTAATTTACTTCCTCTTAACATTTCAAAATGTTGTTACATGAGATTCACGAACAAAATTCATCCAGTTTTATATGAATAACGGATTGATGGATCGTTGCTCACACTTGTGGACAAACTTAAAGATTTGGGAATAGTATTCGACTCAGGTTTGAAATTTAACATCCATATTTGATTCGTAACCATTAGAGCTTTACGTGACGCTAGTTTTATTTTAAGATCCTCCTGCACGTCCTTTAACATTTCAACCAGCGTCCGTTTGTTTGTACTCCTAGCCCTGTCAATCCTTGAGTATGCCTCCCAAATATGGTCTCCTCACTATACCAATCTTTCGGATGCTGTTGAAACGTAAGTTCACACGTTCTCTTTTCTACATATAACCTCCCTTACAGCTCCTACGATGAGCCATTACAGATCCTCAACATTCTATCACTCAAAAAAGGGGAGAATTCTAAGACCTCTGTGGCTTATTTAAATATATCACGGTATTCTTTCATTCAACCTTCGTGAAAGGCTTTATATACGTCCCACCTCAAGAACGCGTTCAATTGACATATTCATTCGTTTTTAGTACGCGTATCATGTCGCTACAATGAACTCCAGCTGGGTAACCTGCCAAATTCCTTAAACGTTTTTAAAAGCATATTGCATAATATTCTCCTTAGCTTCCAATAGTTTATTAGTATTTTATATTCTTGTAAAATAATTTTACAAAACCCTACTAAAATCGCAACCTGTCTGTCTGTCTGTCCGTCCTTGTATCACAGCAGTTTTTCTCGCAAAGTACTTAAGCCAGAAACACCAAATTTTATATAGATGTGTGGCGGCACGGGACGCCCCAACTACAACATCTTCCTCGCGCCGCAAGCAGATCCTGCTCCCGCGGCAGATCTTCGAAGCGCATCACGGCTGAGCAGAATCCGCAATATCGCTGCCAGAAAATAGAAATTAGCTCGTGCCGTTCCTTCAGATTCTCATGATCTGATATGACGGCACGTGCTCAACGCAAAATCTCTCTTCATCCTGCACTGCAGTCAACCAACGACAACAACCTCATCAGCATCATCGTCCTCGTTTCGGACAATTTGACAAAGAGTAAAATAAATACGTGTAACCAAAGAGTAACCCAAATACAAGATTGTTAAAAGCTTAAATACTAAGTCTTTAAAGTGGTGACCCCGATTTGGACACAGCGAAACTGCAAGCATGGTCCTTGGACGAGATGACGATGACCCGCGCATCGCCACACAAAATGGCGCGGAGTTCCGTCCACAGCCAAGCGACCAGTCGACGACTCCTGAGGTCAGCGCCGTCAACCAATGCAAGCTCCCCCCCTTCTGGCGAGCCAATCCGGAGCTGTGGTTTTTTCAGATCGAGTCCCAATTCGAGGTCCACAAGGTCATACGGGACTCACTGAAATACCACCTGACAGTCTCCGCTCTCGACCACGACACCATCGCTGACGTGGCTGATATCATCCGCGCACCGCCTGAAACCGACAAATACAAGCTGCTGAAATCTACGATCGTCTCTCGCCTCACTTACTCCCCCGACGCCCAGCTACATAAGCTCCTCACGGGCGTCGAGCTCGGGGACAGACGGCAATCGCAGCTTCTACGCCACATGCGCTCACTAGCCGGCACACGCGTCAGCGACGATGTCCTTCGAATCAGATGGTTGGACCTGCTGCCGCAACAGACGCGGCGCATGCTGCTTCTGATTAAGAATCAGACGTTGCAGGAACTCGCTGCGGTCACAGACGAAGCTCACGACATGGGCCCCGCAATAATGGCCTCATCGTTCGAACCAACCTCGCGGACTACAACCCCCTCAACTGGCTCTTCTTCAGCGCACAGCTCGCCCGACCAAATTGCCATCGAACTGGCAGCCCTACGCCTAGCCATAGCCCAGTTAACCAACCTGACTCGAGAGATGCTGCAAACACCACGCGCTAACGACAACCATCAGCACAGATGCTCCTCATCCCGAGGAGGCCAAAGGACACGTTCTACCACCCCAGACTCTGCAGCCCGCTCGGGACTTTGCTTTTACCACAACAAATTCGGTACGTTAGCAACTCACTGCAGGCCACCGTGCACATTTCCAGCTCAACCCTCATCCAACTACTCGGAAAACTAAGCTCGCCGGCGGTGCATTCTGCGGACACCGCCGGCGACACATCAGAGAGGCGCCTGTACGTCATCGACCACTACAGCAAGAAACGCTTCCTGGTAGATTCCGGTTCCGCCGTGTCGATCATCCCAAAGCACTTCTGCGCCGAGCCTCTCAAGAGACAGCCAAACCTTACGCTACAGGCAGCCAATGGCACCCCCATCATCACCTTCGGCATCCAAGATCTTACGCTGGATTTTGGGTTACGTCGACCATTTCACTGGCCTTTCGTCATAGCAGATGTCCAGACGGCCATCTTAGGTGCAGACGCGCTTAAACACCACGGGCTTCTGATCGATCTACGAAACCGGCGCCTCCTAGATGACTGCACCAACGTCTCAACTAGCTGTTTTCTTGGCCCAGCGCCACCGGGGCACAGCATTAACATCCGCACCACGGCAGAACCACCGGCCTCGGTACCCTCCATCGGTGACCCATATAGGGCTCTCATCGATATGTACAAGCGCTCAACCATCCAGCCTGGCGAGTTGGCCTCAATCGCCGACCTCCCCGTGCACCACGAAATTATCACACACGGCCCACCCGTCTTCGCACGACCACGCCGCCTCGCAGGGGAGCGTCTCGGCGCCGCAAAAGCGAATTCGATCTCCTTTTAGCCCGAGCCGTTGTTCGACCATCAGCCAGCCAATGGGCCAGTCCTCTACATATGGTCCCCAAGAGCGGAGGCCGCTGGCGAGCTACCGGCAATTACCAGCAACTTAACGCCCGCACACAGCCGGATCGCCACCCACTGCCAATTATTGAGGATCTCATTCAGGAGGCCAGCGGCTCAATTTTCTCGGTCATCGACCTCCAACGCGGCTTTTACCAAATCCCGGTCGCTCCCAAGCACGTCTGTAAAACGGCAGTGACCACACCATTTGGCCTGTTCGAGTTCGTTGGTATGCCATTGGGCCTACGCAACGCAGCCCAGACTATGCAGCGAACCCCCAACCACCTGCTAAGAGGCTTCGTTTTCACTCGAGTCTACCAAAAATAGTATTGCCAAGGCAGCCACATCAGCCTTCCTCACGCCTTCACGCCCGCTAGCTCTACGTACTGACGCCTCCAACACCGCCATCGGAGCGGTCTTAGACCAACAACGAGAAGACGGCACATGGGTACCCCTCGGTTTTTTCTCGAGGAAGCTATCCGAGACTGAGCAGCGTTACTCAACGTATGACCGAGAACTTCTGGCTGTTTTCGCCGCCATCAGACACTTCCAACGAATGCTGGAGGGAAGACACTTCGTCATTTTCCTCACCTTCGCTCCCACGCAGCGTTTGGACAAAGCTTCACCTCGCCAACTAAGACAGCTTGATTTCATCGGCCAGTTCGACACGCGGCTCGAATACACACCAGGTCCTGAAAACATCATCGCCGACGCACTCTCATGGGTGGAGACTGTCACCTTACCTACCACCTTCTCCGCGCGTGCCATCAGCGAAACCCAGGCTACAGACACGCAGCTGCCTCACCTCCTAACGAACTCCCGCCTAGGACTCCGCCAGCTAACATTAGAAGGCCACCTGATGTACGTCATTGAATCCAACGGTACGATCAAACCTTTCCTGCCAGTTGTGCTCCGCCGTCAAGCCTTCGACATGTTCCATCGACTCTCACACCCTAGTGGGCGCGCCACCGCAAAAAGCGTCGCTCTCCGATTTTTCTGGCCTAGCCTGCACAAGGACGTGTTTCGTTGGGCAAAACAATGCGTACCGTGCCAACGAGCTAAGGTCCATCGCCACAACCGCGCCAAGCTAGGCAATTTCAAGACGCCGAACGGGCGGTTTGACCACATCCACATCGACGTAATCAAACTCCCGCTTTGCGAAGGCTACGAGAACTGCCTGACAATTATCGACCGCTACACTCGCTGGCCACAGGCAATTCCAGTGCGTGACTGCAAGGCCAATACCATCGCCAGAGCCCTGTTCGACGGTTGGATCACCATATTTGGCACGCCACTACCACTGACATCGGATCAAGGCCGTCAGTTCGAAGCCGACCTCCTAAACCAGCTCAGCCGTCTCCTAGGCATCACACACATTCACACCACACCATATCATCCTCAAGCAAACGGCATGGTGGAACGCATGCACCGCACCCTTAAAACGGCATTAAAATGTGTCCCCGAAACGCCATGGTTGCAGGCACTTCCGGCTGTTCTGTTGGGCATGCGCACCACGTTCAAGGAAGACCTGCAAGCCTTGCCAGCGGAAATGGTCTTCGGTGCATCACCACGGATCCCGGGCGAATTTTTCACGCCCCAAACAACGTCAGCCAGTGATCCGCAAGACTTCGTCCCCGAATATCGCCGCCTCTTCAGGGGAATTCATCCAGTTCCGCCAGCTAGGCATACTACGCACCACCCCTGCGTTTTTAAGGATTTGAGTAGCTGCGAGTACGTATTTCGGCGCATCGACGCGATCAAGAGGCCACTCGACCAGCCATACAGTTAACGGCGTCACCAAAACCCTTTCCACCGACCACCTCAAGCCAGCCTACCTAGAGCAGTCCGAAGACCAGCCATCAACTCCATCACCGGCATCGCCACAGCTACTGCCTACTACCACGAGGAAATCAGTCACTTTCTCACTCCCTTCAGCTACCGCGAAGCTCACTGGGGAGGGAGTGACTGTGGCGGCACAGGACGCCCCAACTACAACATTTTCCTCGCGCCGCAAGCAGATCCTGCTCCCGCGGCAGATCTTCGAAGCGCATCACGGCTGAGCAGAATCCGCAATATCACTACCAGAAAATAGAAACTAGCTCGTGCTGTTCTTTCAGATTCTCATGATCTGATATGACGGCACGAGCTCAACGCAAAATCTCTCTTCATCCTGCGCTGCAGTCAAGCAACGACAACAACATCATCAGCATCATCATCGTCGTCTTCGTTTCGGACAATTTGACAAAGAGTAAAATAAATACGTGTAACCAAAGAGTAACCCAAATACAAGATTGTTAAAAGCTTAAATACTAAGTCTTTAAAGATGTAAAGTGGTGCTCTCTTGAAAGTTCAATTACAAAAAAAAATTTATGAGGTATTTAAGGGGGGTCTCTCCATATAGGGGAGTGGTCACCGAAAAAAAAAATTCATCAAACGTTGTTAATATGGGCATCATATGAAAGGTTTTAATGAGAACTTTTCAAAACAGGTCTTAAACTGACATTTTTTTCTTCAGGGAGCCCACACGAAGGGGAAATACACGAAAAATTTGTGCTCCCCCCCCTCGTGATTTGACATCTGTGATCTGAAAAAAATCATGGAGGTAGATATTTATGAGTACAACAACAACAAATACAAATTAGCTCAACTTTGTTAATAACAATATGACCTTCGAATTTCACATTTCCCCAATGAAATCATGTAGGTACCCTTAAATTTAGCGAAATTCGATATTTAAGTAGTTACACTTCAGGTCCTAATACGCTGCAAGTTTGATGAAAATCGAATCATATTCGCGGAATTATAGCCATTTGAAATTTCCGCAAATACAACAACAATAACACGCGATTTTGGTATTTTATGGACTTCCCATCGGCTTAGACACTGCAATTTTGATTTGATCTTCCTAAAAATTCCAGATAATATTCATAATAATACATATTTTTTGGAATTCATGATTTGAGTGATTTTTGTTAGTTTGGAACAAAATGGCGACCGTTGAAAATGGAGAAACAATAGATTTTTCTTTAAAGGTGCACATCGCTTTGACATGTTTTTTTTTTATTTTGTTTGTTGCTGGTGTCCGTTTTTTGGAAAGGTTGGGTACGAAACCCTTCTGACATGAGCGTAGGTCTGTGTACCCAACTTGTTTTCTTATTTCACGTTGCTCACTTTGTTGTTATCGCATGTATCATATTAGATTTCATTACCTATTTTGTAATTGGATTCATGGATCTGTAAAATAGTGTAGATAAATAAAAAATAAAATTATTTGTCAACAATGTAGCCTCATTGCTGCGCGAAGATGAAGCTAAATGTAGCTGACTCTTTTGCTTACAATGGTATCTGTAGCGCACTCTTCGCTTTGTAAAATAAAAACTCACAATAATATTTGCTCGCGTGTACGTTCTGACTGCGCAAGTTAACTTCTCTTTTTTTATTCCAACCGGGTTTTTCGTCACTGCTATAAGTGCAGTGGTTTGGTTATTATTGCTTTGAGTGCAGTGAAATGAACTGTACAATTTAGTAAAGTGTAGTAACAACTTTTCTGGCATATATCGACATGTAGAAATAAAAAAGTAAAAAATGAAATTAATTTGAATTCGCTGCATTTAAACTAGTTGATGTTTCTTTCAAATAAATGTGTTCCTGGAGGAACTTGAGGCGCGTGGATCCAGAATTCTTATTGTGCACCCGGCGTGACATTAAAATATAAAATTACGGCTAAAGACAACGTAATGCCTTTATTCACGGATAACAACTAACAAAACATAAAATAGAATTCACATTGATTTCGATATTCGCATCGGAATGATCGCGTGTGTAAAATAATGCTCTGCTGCTTAATGGCGTCGTCAGTCGAAGCGTTGTTGAAAAGCACGCGAAAGATTTAGCGTCTCCGACAGGACTGTGTAGAATGAAACTTCCTTTGTTCCTTTTTCGATGTTTTGCGATGTCCCGATCGAAAAGATCTCTCTTGGGACAAGTGTTTGTTTGCGCGGTTTTCTCGTCATTTTTGGATGATGCGGTAGAGGCGCCACAGCTACCCCCTCTCCAATGACCTTCGTGCTCTGCGAAGAGAATGAAAATGTCACATGCTTCGATTTGACAGCTGGGTTGCCGGTGCTCGTGTTCGTGGCAAATGCGATTGATTTCGTAAGTGTTGTTGTGAGCGCTCGTCTTCTGGAGAGAGATATGCTGATTTCAGCTGATTTGTGGAGATTGTTTTTATGGCTCCGTTGACGTCTATTATGAAATTCCTGTCGTCTAACCTTTTTATGACGCGATGGGGTTCGTTATAAGGTGGCTCCAATGGTTTGCGGACTGCATCGACACGGCGAAAAACGTATTCGCAAGTGCGTAGGTCCTTGAAAACGAGCGGGCGGTGATTCACATGTCTGGCTCCAGGTACAGGGCGAATGGCTCTGAGGAGTCGTCGGAGTTCTGCGACGAAATCTTGCGGGCTGGTTGAAATCGTTTTGTTTGTGTCGAGAAATTCACCAGGAATTCGAAGAGAAGTTCCAAAAAGCATTTCGGCTGGTGAAGCTTGTAGATCCTCCTTGAACGTTGTTCGCATGCCTAATAGGACTACTGGGAGAGCATGAATCCATGGCGTTTTGGGTGTGCATTTGAGGGCTGCTTTGAGCGTTCTGTGCATACGCTCTACCATGCCATTTGCCTGGGGGTGGTAGGGCGTCGTGTGGATATGTTGTGTACCAAAGAGGCGACTGCATTGTTGCATTAAGTCGGCTTCGAATTGCGGCCCTTGATCCGAAGAAAGTGTTAGAGGTGTTCCGAAAATAGCTATCCATTGATCAAAGAGAGCACGCGCAACTGTAGAGGTATCGGTTGATGATCGTCAAACAGTTCTCATAACCTTGACATAGTGGCAGCTTTATCAGATCGATGTGGATATGATCGAAACGGCTATCTGGCAGATCAAAATCTCCGAGCTCTGCATGGTTGTGGCGATGTACTTTTGAGCGCTAGCAAGGTACGCATTGTTTTGCCCATCGGAGGATATCTTTCCGGAGACCCGGCCAAAAATACTTCGTTTCCAAGCGTTTGGCTGTAGCCCTTCCTCCTGGGTGTGATAGTTCGTGGACGGCGTTGAAAGCTTGGCGGCGAAGAATGACGGGCAGATACGGTTTAATGTTGTCGTCCTGCTCGTGGAAAACTATCGATTGTCGCTCGACAGCTAAACGGCGTAGTTTGAAGTGGGGGTTGTTCATTAGGAACGGCAATTGTTCGCCAGAAAGTTGTGCTTGGCTGATGACCTCGATGTTGATGGTTGAAAGTATATCAATTGTTTCAACTCGTGATAGAGCGTCTGCGACGACATCGTCGTCTCCGGGTTTGTACGTTATTTGGGCATCAAATTGGGCTATGAAATCGAGTTGTCTGCATTGCCGAGGTGATGCTTTGTCGGAACGTTGGGAGAGAGCGAATGAGAGAGGTCGGTGGTTGGAGCATATAGTAAACTTTCTGCCTTCGAGGATGCGCTGAAAGTGTTTTAACGCTGCAAAGACTGCAAGGAGCTCTCGATCGTAAGTAGAATATCGCTCCTCGGTTTCCGACAATTTTCTCGAGAAAAATCCTAATGGAATCCAGGCTCTATTAGCGTGCTGCTGATCTAATGATGCTCCGATTGCTACATTTGAAGCATCCGTGTTTAAAAGCAATGGTTGCTTTTGCGATAGGAAAGTCGTTGTTGTAGCTGAAGCTATGCTTTGTTTGCACAATTCGAATGCGGCTTCTGATTCAGTCGACCATGACAGCTTGGCTTTCTTTTTCGTTAGACCCTTTAACATGTCGTTCAAAGGTGCTTGAATATCGGCTGCGTGTGGAATACAGCGTCTATAATAGTTCAACATTCCTATGAAACGCCTGAGTTGAGTGGACTGTTCTGGTCGTGGAAACTCAATAATTGCTTCTGTTTTTGGTTTTGGTGGACGAAAACCTGTTTCAGAAACTTGATAGCCTGCGAATGTGATTTCGTTTAGTCCACTCTGGCATTTGCTCCAGTTAATCTGTAAATTGGCTTCTTGCAAGACCTTGAATAGCTGTTGAAGATGATTCTGGTGCTGCTCGTGGGCCGTGGATAATACGAGGATATCGTCCTGATAGCTTTGAGCGAAAGCTAGTTTCCTGAGGATATGGTTCATGACTCGTTGCATTGTTTGTGCTGCGTTTTGGAGTCCCATTGGCATGCCAACAAATTAATACAACCCAAAGGGTGTTGTCACTGCAGTTTTGGGTACGTCAGTTGGAGTGACTGGGATGTGGTAAAACGCCTTTTGCAGGTCTATCACGGAAAACACTTTGCTTTCGACCTCTTGAAGAAGATCCTCTATTATTAGAAGTGGGTATCGGTCTGCACGTGTGATGAGATTTAATTGGCGATAGTCTCCTGTCGCACGCCATCCACCGTTCGGTTTCGGAACCATGTGTAATGGGCTGACCCATTGGCTGGAGGGTGAGCGAACAACACCTCGTTCGGCTAATGTGTCGAATTCTTGTTTTGCGGCTGCAAGTCAATCGCCTACGAGACGGCGTGGTCATGAACACAGGTGGGCCTTTTGTTGTAATATGGTGGTTAATCGGTAAATCTGAGATTGTAGCCATTTGACCGGAAGCTGCAGATGTATGCACAAATTTGCTGATGAGTTGCTTGTAACTCTCACCGATAGTGCCTTTCGGCAAGGAACATTGTAATATTATGTTAACAGCGTGTACGTTTGGTTCTGGTCCAATAATGCATGGTGTAGATAGACTTGTAACTCCGTCGATTAATCGCTGTCAATGCAAGTCGATGAGCAGTTCATGGTGTTTGAGGGCATCTGCGCCAAGTATAGCCATTTGCACGTCAGCTATCACAAACTTCCATCTTAAAGGCCGACGTAGGCCGGGATTTAAAGTAAGTTCTTGTGTTCCGTATTTGGTGATTGGTGTGCCATTTGCTGCTCGTAATGTAAGCGGTTGTTTAATTAGTGGCTTCAAAATGATTCGTTTTGGTAAGATGGAAACAACCGATCCTGAGTCGACGAGGAATCGGGTCGCTGTATTTCCATATTTTATGTATAGGCGCCATTCACACGATGCGCTGGTGGCAGCTGCCACATAAGCCGCCACCAGGTTTAGTTTCGAGCCGGGGTTGTCGATGTTGCTGAGACGAACGTGCACGGTTGCCTGCAGTTCATGGCGAGTGCTCCGTATTTTTAATGGAACCAACAATATTTGGAACGAAAAGTTGCTCCGGGTGTAATTGAACGGCTGCGTGGATGCTGGTTGTTGCGTGATGGAGAGCGCCGGTGCTGATCAGGGTTGTGTTGCGAACATTGCAACGCATCACGTGTTAGAAAGATCGTCAGGCGTAAAGCGGCAAGCCCTTGCGTGATGTGGTCGGTCGCTTCCGTAGACGGTGTGAACGCTGTATAGTTTCGCTCTGTCTGATGTGACGTGACTAAAACTGATGGCCCGAAATCGTATGCCTCATCGGCGACTGCTGTGAGCTCTTCAAGCGTTTGTCCTTTTATTAGCAACAACATGCGTTTAGTGTGTTGCGGAAGTAAATCCAGCCATTTGATTCGTAGAACGTCGTCGCTAACACGTGTGCCGGCTAATGAGCGCATGTGACGCAATAGCTGTGAGGGTCTTTTGTCTCCAAGTTCCACTCCCGTTAGAAGCTTGTGGAGCTTTGCGTCCGGTGAGTCAGTGAGACGGGCAAGGATGGCTTTTTTCAAAGCAGCGTATTTCTCTGCTGTCGGAGGCGAGCGGATAATGTCGGACACCTCTGATATTGTGTCGTGATCCAACGTTGCTACGACCAAATGGTACTTCGTAGAGTCTTGTCTGATTCAGTGCACTTGAAATTGCGATTCGATTTGCAAAAACCATAGATCTGCCAAAATGGTGGAAGCTTACATTGCCCCACAATATTCACCTGACTCACGAGCTGACTATTGTTTGAACTCAATGCTGCGGCAGCTATGATGCTCGATGCGGCGGCCTTTGTTTCGGCTTCTCAGCGTGACAAGTCACCTTCTTGCTTTGCCATCGTGGAGAACTCAAAACAACACTTACGATTGTGAACTCGGTTTTCGATGAAGTAATAATTGTTTATCACAACACTATATTACGATTGTTGTATAGTTATAGATTGCCGCACTTTCCAAGAAAAACGGGGTCACCAGTGTACGAACTTGAGGCGCGTGGACTCAGAATCCTTATTGTGCGCCCGGCGTTACATTAAAATATAGAATCATGGCTAAATACAGCGTAATGTCTTTATTCACGGATAAAAACTAACAAAACATAAAATAGAATTCACATTGATTTCGATATTCGCATCGGAATGATCGCGTATGTAAAATAATGCTCGGCTGCTTAATGGCGTCGTCAGTCGAAGCGTTGTTGAAAAGCACGCGATAGATTTGGCGTCTCGGACAGGACTGTGTAGAATGAAACTTCATTTGTTCCTTTTTTGATGTTTTGCGATGTCCCGATCGAAAAGATCTCTCTTGGGACAAGTGTTTGTTTGCGCGGTTTTCTCGTCATTTTTGGATGACGCCGTAGAGGCGCCACATTCGTAAGCGGATTGAGAATTCTCTCCTGTTTGTCTAGTTTGCCTCGAAAACCCGGACTCGTCGCTATAATCAAAATAAAAAGCGCAGCCAACAACCTTAGGGTGACAAGGCTACTCTTGCCTTTTCAGCTACACGGATTCAATTTAGGTCGAATCTGCTTCTGCCCGGATTACTTTTAAATCTGTTACATACTCAGCGTGTAAATTTTATGATGATATCCTTATCATTCGTTTTGTGAAT
This sequence comes from Odontomyia ornata, assembly GCA_963969285.1. Classification (NCBI taxonomy): domain Eukaryota; kingdom Metazoa; phylum Arthropoda; class Insecta; order Diptera; family Stratiomyidae; genus Odontomyia; species Odontomyia ornata. The sequence continues at coordinate 404,672,239 of OZ017739.1, read as the reverse complement.
TAGCTGCAATAGTCCTATAGCATTCATTTTTCCCTTCTTGCTATTATTTTAAATACGAATTTTATTATTTAAAGCTGAAATTTTTGGTAAAATAAAGTTTCAATTACATTGCATCTACAGAAAGCTGTAAAATATATTTTCCATGATTTCCGCATAAATAAATAGCATCATTTAATAAACTGGATTAATCACACATTTCAAATTCATACATTAGCGTCTATGATATTGTATTCAGTGTGCTATTATTTAATATTTCAATTGACGCCCATGCAGAATGCATGAAACTCTCTTTATCAGGGGCTTCAAACATTTGTGTACTTGTTAAACACCATTGACTAGTAAATCCTCAACAGACTGTCAAACTATGATTAAAATGTTCTAATTAATTGAGTTTTAAGTATATAACCTGATTATTTTGTCGTGCTTTTGTTATCGGTGCGGAATATTAAAATAGCAAATTAAAACCAACCTGCACGGAATTCGCCTAAATCAAATTATAAACATGAAATCCCGAAATGATTTGGTATTTCATAGAATCCTGGCTGCGTATTTTCCAAGCAATGCGTGGTGGTGGGATGGGTGAAATATGATTTGTTCAGCTGAGATCCTTCTGTTTGGTGTATCCATGCGAATTACTGATTATAAATTCAAATCACTAATCTCATTCATTCAACACACAAAACTTTATTTAGATCAATAACTCTCAATATTCCATAACGCAATACGTTTTCGTGTTTCGAATTTACGTAGACTGCAGCCTGTGGAGTTCTAACGAACCAAAGTGGAAAATGAAATAAAAGTTTTGTCTCTTAAGAATTCAAAGTAGTCGTTTCTTCCTGGAAAAGTTTTCATATTTTGTGAAAAGTGATGAGCATGGCGAAGTTTGTGGAATTTTCACTGGACTTGGTTGTTATAGTGATGATTACATTTGGGGCCTGAAATTACCTGATAAAGGACTCGCTTGTGCCTTTGGTGTTGAAAAGGGAAAGTTACTGCGGAAATGCTTTGACCTGAAATAGATTCGGCAGGAGTTTGCACAAATTTGTTCAATCAACTCCCATCTTTAATTTGTAAATTGGAAATTGAGTTGTCCTTGATGTAGTCATCCTGCTGCAAAATTAAATATAACCCAACCCCTTCAACCGCATGAACTGTTAAATACCAATTATAGTATTAATTTACAATTGTAATCCTTTTAACATCGATTTAGCACTTATTTCATTATGAATTCCATGCACACCTTATCAAAAATTAACACCAATTCATTATTAAACCATCTTTTAAATTCCATGCTGAACAACACCCAACCGTTCGACACTTCCTTGTACTAAAAGGTCTCGGCGAAAAATAATGAAAACCAGATTGTTCCGTTTTGGCATATGCATGAAAAGGACATTTCAGCAATAAATGCGCTCATAATCATATTTTACTACTGTGTTCGTCCAGTGACACTGGGCGTGTCGTATATCCTGGATAAGTTATTAAGCAACCAGAAAAATATGATTTCTCATTACTGAATATTTTTACCTCATAAAAATGATCAGTGGCAATATTAAAAGTTTTAATTAAAACATATTTCGTAACGACCGCGGTAGGTTTTATTGTTGGCAACACTAAGCGGCTTTTCGTTTTCCCGAGCTTACGAGTATATACAGTATAAATATTGTTCTTTAGTTTTGTGATATTCAATACTATACACATCTGAAATTTAATTGAGCAATTTTTGTATAAAAGCGAAGGATACGGAACAGCTTTTAATGCATTGTCGATTGTAAAAGGCGATTATTTAAATAAATTACCAATGCATTGTAAGTTGAAGACTTAACAGCGCTTTTTGGGCTATACCGAATGGTGTTATTGAAAATACGTAAATGAATAAGGCTTTCAAATTTTTGAAGTTTTATTTTTGATTACATTTGGAGCTGGGAGAAAAATAGTATTACTATTAATAGTCATCGTACTCTTAAAGCCCGTTTTTTTAAACACTGACGCATTAAGATAGTTGATAGATACCACTGCAGCCCCTTTCTGGCTTTCACTTAGAGATAGTTAGAGCATCGCAGTCTCTTGATCGAATGTATCGGCACTTGAGAAGGTGATATGGTCAAAAGCATACTTTGGCCGTGCGTTCGTTCACTCAGCTGCGATGCGTAAACCAGTACGTATCATATCCGTCTGAAGAAACACTCAAAAGCAATCGCGTTGTCATCAATGGAATTTGATCCAGGGACCTTCAGCTTACGCAGCGGGTACTCTAATCACTACACTACGCTAACTACACACTCTCAATGTTTAGTTCAATGAAAATTTAGAAGTGACTTATGAGGGAGGAAGTTGAAGTGGAACTGATAAAATACTCGTATATAGGAGGATCACAGTCAAAAGTATGCCAATTTTGATGATTGAAAAGCTTGTAATAATCGAGCAGTCGTGTAGGCAAAGTTCTCGAAGACCATCATAATGCTGATCCAATTTTAATTGTAAATTAAAAAAAAAAATTATCTAAATTTACAATCGAAATTGGATACGGCAACCCCTTCGTAACGCATCTTACCACATTGCATTGCCGCGCAATGCAAACTACATTCGATGGATGAGTGGGCTCGTCAAGAGGCCCCATTGCGAAAGAAGAAGGAGATCTGTGGCTGATTGCCACAAGTAGAGAGATCTGCTTGGGCACGGGACTCGGTTTTTGACTTTTGAATGAGGTGGATTTGAGTGGTATGCCGGAAGTACGGTACAAAAGTTTTTCCTCTTGGACGTAGCTGATTCTTGAACTGAAATTGGTCGCGATTGTTAGCGACCAATTTCAGTTCAAGTTCTGTTAGTCCACGAATCCACTGACTGGAGTGGGAAAGTGTGCGTGAACAGTCCCTTCGTGACTTTCATCAATTTAAGCACCAATTATTTCTCGAGAGTTAATGATTATAAAAATTATGGCCTATAGACGTATGCGATTTACGTAATTCTCTCTCTCACAGTGTGATGTGTAGAATCCAATCCAAAATTTAATCATAGTCAGTAGCCTTCATTGCTACCCAGTGCGAGAAAATGTTCCAGTGCAATTTCAACTTGTCCGAAGAGTGTCCGAGCTTGACACTCTAAATGGAGAAAGAATTCAACCTCTTCACCAACATTTTCTCGAGTTGAGTTTGCTTCGGGGATCAACGACAAAAAAAAAGGCAAACGGTATTATTCGCCAATCGTGTGAATTACATACTTTATTTTGAAATTTTGTATATGCATAGATTCCGAATGGAAGGTGATGGCTTTGTTTGTGGTGTTCACCCAGCACACAGCATTAGCGCACCTTCTGTGTTTTGTAAGAAAAGTGCGCGTTCGGTGCAATGTGTCTGGATAAACAAATTGTTCTTTCTGCATAGCAAAAGAGTGAATAGGTTATCTGCATGGAAAACTTCTCGGAACGTCATTAGCTGTGCATGAAGAAGATTCAATTAAAAAACAAGCATGACTTGCGAAGATAAAACACGGATTTTGGATTATGGATACATAATACAGTACAGTGCGCGGTGATATTAGCAAATTGACGATTCAGTGATGTATAGTATGCCTGAGATACTCGTAATCAAGAGCCCCGATTCAAGAGTGGTTAATCGAATTATCAGTGTTATCGTGAGAGTCTCAAGGTCCTGGAAACTTGTTGCCATGAAGCAGATTTTGTTGTGAATATTTGCGCCACATGAGGTTAGATGTCCTTAGAATTCAAGTTGAACCAGAACAAGTTAATTGAAAAATGAATACTTCGTCAGAAAAGTCGCTATCGGCTGCTCTAATCAAGATTAGAAGAAAACTGTCAAACCAACGAATCGGCTATATGCAGTAAACCCTGCTAGTACTTTTTCTGAATACAATATATCAATAACAAAAATATATAAATATAAAGTCCAATGGAAGTATAATTCAAATTCTTATTAAAAAAACGAAAAATCTAAACTTGCGGAAGAAGAGATTTTCAGATTAATTATATTCTTACATGTACAAATAATTCTGCGAGCTACTGTCGCAATTGTTTTCACAACCATTAAGAACATCAACAAAATGAATTTACTCGAAACCACGAGAACCCACCAAGCATGATCAACATCTGAAAGTGAGTCACTGCCCATTCATTACGCTGCTCGAATGTTCCCGCTTATTCACCAATGTACGAGAACTGAGTTGAATGATTAGAGACCCTATATAAAGGCGAGCTGTATGAATGGGGGGATCATTCATTACAACCGCGATAGAAAACTGCGATACGCGAAGTTCAGGCGATATTGATTGTTTGAGTGTGAAGTGATTTTAGTAGACGATTGCGATAGAAATTTAATTAACAAGTGAAAGTTAGATTCTAATTAAAATTGTGAAATAGTTAAAATAGTGATTGTGCATTTTTTTAGTAAATAAATAAACTCTTTTAATTTAATTTAAAAGACATTGCGTTTTCACCTTCCCGGAACATTAAAATTATTGGCCGCGAACCATAACACGCGACAATATGTACATATATGTATAACAAGTCAAAGTTTAATTTACTGTATATATTCAGTGTGCATGCTACTATTCTCATATTTACGAAAGCATTGACCACTGCATTATTATCAATCGTCCACACCATCTACGAGCGCCCGTTGAGGATGTTGGTTAAGTACCCTTTTGTTTATTAATAGAAACAAAGAAAATAAATCATTAGTAAAATAATTAAAGGAAAATGAGTAAAGGTCAAGGTGAATTAATGGTTGCGAAACAAAATGCAAAAAAGGAGTTTGTTTACATCAAGGAGAAATCAGCATCAATGTACGGGCAAGTGTGTATTTTGGTTTGGTATTATAATGCCATAGATTTTCATTTTTGCGGTTAATTCAGCAAAGGTGTTTTCACTGAAAGTAGTTAGAATAAGTTTTATATATAAGGTGCCTTCCAAAATAAACGAGACTTTTGTCATAAAATTTTGTTTGTGGCGCCATCTGTAAATGATATAGTGCGTTGGAAAGTTACATCCCTCCCTGACTTCCAGTGAAAGTTTGTTGACGTTCGGCACAGTGGAAGTGAAGTTATTGCCTCTAAAGTGACAGTATGTTTATGTCATCGGTACAGAAATGAGTTTCGAACAAAGAGCTAATATCAAACTTTGTTTTAAAATCGGTAAAACGTTTACCGAAACATTTGAATTGATGAAAAAAGTTTGTGGCGACGATTGCCTGTCTCTTCCCAGAGTTCATGAGTGTTTCACACGTTTCAGAGATGGTCGTGAGGACATAAATGACAACAAACATACGGGCCGTCCAAAATCAGTGATCACCGAAAACTTCATCGAATCTATCGAGAATGAGCCGAAATCATCGTTAAAATTCATGGAATTGGAGTTGAATATCCCCAAAATATGAATTTATTGCATTTTAACGGGCTTACGAAAGATCTGTGCACGTTTTGTTCCGCACAGGATAACTGATGACCAAAAATTGCTCAGAATTCAACACTCGAAAGACATCATTAAAGAGGCGAGAAAAGACAAGAACTTCCTATACAACATTGTAACTGGTGATGGAATGTGGTGTTTCCAATATTATCCCGAAACCAAGCATCAAAGTGCCGAATGAAAGGCCCCAGATGAATCAATCAAAAATTAAGATGATGCTCATTTGATTTTACGATTCCAAGGGAATTGTCCACAAGGAGCGTTTGTTGCATCGTATTCGTCGAATTTAGCTTGAATACCGCGAAGAAAGAAGCTGGCGCTTATTGCATGATAATGCACCATCTCATCGATCCACTCTTGTGACTGATTTTTTGACTAGAAATCGCATTTTAACCATCAATCACTCACCGTATTTGCCTGATATGGCTCCCTGTGACATCTACCTATTCGGAAAAACGCATTTGGCCATGAAAAGGAAACGCTTTGCGTCCGTAGAGGGCATCCAATAGGCTTGTACCAACATCCTAAAGTACATTCCAGTCAATTACCTGAAACACTCTTTCGAAAAGCTTTTGAACCGCGCAAAACAGTTTATCGAGGCTACGGGTGACTATTTTGTATAAATAAACTCGAATGTTTCAGAACAAAGCTCCTGACGTTTCTATTTTAACTCAGTCTCGTTTATTTTGGAAGGTACCTTGTATACAGTTGAGAATTATACTGGTCTGCTTGTAAATTTCTGCATTGTGTTCAGGGAGACAAATCTTTCATCCATTTATTTTCTTCTCGTAATTCAAAAAGAAACGCATTTTTATAATTTTTAATGAATTAACAAATAATAAAAATGGGAAGCTAAATTATAAACTCGGTCTTTCCATTTAAATTTGAAACCTAACCGGGTGTGGGACCCGCCACTCCATGAGCTAGCCATCGGGGGAGCTCACCCCTTATTATTACGTTACAGGTGCTCTAGTAGGGTAGAGTGGCCTTCCGCTCGCGTGCTCATTTATGGTATAGTGTTATGTGATTCCATCACATAAGACTAACATAAAACTGCAACGTTGATGGTTTTCATTTGAGGGAAAAGTTCATGCGAACTATGTTTGCATGAGTTTTTCATTCAATTGAAAAACATATGGCCATGTCTACGATGGTTCTTCACTATGAACAAGTAAAACTGATTTATTGAAGCTTCTTCTAAGACTCAGTGAAAAAGACTATTGTTTCTCCATTACATTTATTTCAGCCATCGGAAAATTGTCTGAATGTAAACGCGTTTCAATGTTACACATTACATTTAACTTCAGTCCCCAAATTTCCACTTCTAAACAAACTTCAAGCAGAATCAATTAATTCAAATTCACCTGCGTCGCCAATCGCGTAAGATCTAGTCGAATCGAATCAGGAATAAACTACGCTTAAAAAACTATGCAATATCAAACAAGGGCACCATACAACCACTCCGAGCGTTTTTGAATGATTAGGCGTGGACTTTCTTATAGAGGCGGAGAACTTAATAAATGGCAACACTGTTTCCTGTGACTGCCAATATGAAGGTTCTCGTTGTTTTGAGGTTGCTACTATTAAGAAATTCATCATGAATAGACTCACGTCGAAGCGATTATCTGAAGGAAAGTTTGCCATTGATCCACAATTTCATTTGAAAATTGTATTCAGTGATGAAGCACACATTTAGTGAAAAAGCTACGTATTTGGAGTGGTGATAGTCCACAAGTAGTTGTATATTGATTTTTAAGCTCCGTTTTGTCACCGAGATTTCCCGAAATAAATCTAAAGCGACTTTTCCATGGTTTAAGATGTGGAGTTTTGAGCCACAATAACAAACTGGTCCCCTTAAGATCTATAAACTCAGATACTCGTAATCTACTCAGAGGTGGCTGCTTTTTAGCCAGCTAGTTTGAAGAGGAATTTTGGTTCCAGGCCTTATGCGGGTAGACTATGCTCCGATATAATATCCAGCTACTGACAACTAACAACAACCCAAATCCAACAACCTTTCAAAACACACGTCACCAAATAACGAGAATGATGCCGGAGCCAAGTTGAATCACCGAATGAAGTTTACACCTAGATGAAGATTTTGCGTCAGCTAGAGTATAACATTAAAATAGAGAAACTTTGTTGGCAATCGTGAGTTTCGGTTACTAATAGCGTATCCCGTCAGTAATACTTTGCGCTGGTGGCAGAGCTTCGAGGAACTTGTGACCATCAGATGTCAAGGTCGAAGATGGTTCACTAGTCTGGCTCTATTAGGCTTCTTTCTGGGTAGATTTTTTAGGAGTTTTTATTAAGGTCTCAACCCCTAAATTTTCTTCGAGTACGTTTGACTGCTCTAGGCACTTGTTGGCAAGTTTTATCACAACTTACAGTCAACACAATCCGCCTTCCCGCAACGGTAGCATAAAAGCGATGGCTTGAATGGGTATCCAGAGAATTTGTGCCCAAGTTGTTGGAAGTTCAAACAAACCATGGGGTCTACGATTACCTCTTCAAAAAGTGGGGCATTTCTCAGTCACATTCGTGATCCAGGTGGACTTTATTTCTTAAGACATGGCTTGGTTCATTGTCTACATGGCCGACTACTTCCAAATCTGCGGTGTTACTGCTTCGGTGCAGTCGCTCAAGATTGGGGATGGAAGGTTTCACGCCATTTGTCTAGTCATTTTTGTCTACTATCATGAAGGCGTAATGCATGCACGTTGTGTATTGACATGTAGAGCAGTGTGTTTTGAAGCTCCCATCGCAAGTTGTTTCTTATGGTCTCCACCAGTTCTTACTCGACCATAGGTGTTCTTAGGCGAGTTGTTATGCATAGTAAGCTGTTGTGAAATTGATCCAATATTTCATGAAAGTCTTGGTTGCGTTTTCTTATTATTTAATTAAGAGAGTCCGCCATCGAAGTGGTTGTGAAAACCGCACAAAACGAGTTCCAATCTGGGCGTCCTGTGGACGTCCATTTTGTGGCATTCCCATTAAAAAGGACATGCGCACGCTGAAGACAGTCCGCGAAGTCTCCTTTCAGGATGTTAGATACTAAGGACTGCGCTCTGAACAAGAACTATTCAACTGGAGTTTTCGAATTAAAGTCTGTGAAGCTAAGGCGCTAACTCTCCATTAAACAAGGTGTTGGGTCGTGGGCTTACGCTGCGTATGTCGATGGACGATTAGCTTCGTACTTCGGTCTGATGTACGGAATGGAGTCCTACATTATCGGTATCAGTGGTGCCGCAGTACTGAACCGTAGTCTATACTCTGGGACTCTTGGGTCTATAACTGAGCTAATTTACGGAGGTTCCAGGCGCCACATTTGAATCTAGTTGCTAGCTAGCTGGAGTTCTTGCATGACTGGTGAACTGATTGTTCTTTGGGCCTTGAAGCCCCTCTAGTAAAGGCAGGACAGCATAATTAATAATAGCATTTGGCGGTGCTTCTAAAATATCTGCCACGGTTCCACATACTGAGTCTTCTCCACCAGTGGTTTCTTGAACATCAGGAAGGGGCACGTTGCGCTCCTTTTACCTGTCGTTCTTGGAGACTACCACAAGTAGAGTCACCTGCGTTTGGGTGGGGTGATTAATGCACCCTGCTCAACTGTATAGATTCAAAGTGTGTAAGAGCTGTTGGAAACGTGTACAATGGAACAGGTGTCCACACACTTACCTCCAGGTTACAGTGTCTTCAAAGAAATACTCGCAGCAAATTCGACAGCCAGTTCAACAATCTGGGAACAAATTTAACATTTGTCGGGCGTTCGTCTAGTTTTCATTACTGAAAGTCCAACAATGTAAACTCAAATAAAGAAGTACGTAAAATCTATAAAGGTAAGAAAAAGATTTCTAAACCGTGAGCTGTGCAAAGCCTGTACAAAAAAAGAGGTATAATGATGTGACATTCTTTCCTAGTGACAAGTCCAGTGGAAACAGAAACAGATGGTAGCCTGTCCAAAAGTGGAAGCTCTATTATTCGATTTTCTTACCCCTTCCCAAATGCATTACAAAAACGCCCCCATGCTACATTAAATCGCTCGACGAGATGAGTGATGGTATGGCCGTAACTATATTTTATGCGGCCAAAATCAGGTTGAAGCATTTTGGGATTTGCGATTCCACTATACGCTATCGAAAGTAGAACATGTTTTGTTCATCGCTCATGGAAAGGATGTGTAGAGTTCTTTCGCAACATAAAACTAAAGTACCATTCTATTTTCTTGCGAATCCAGGCCGATAGGGAAACCCCATCTGGCTGAAATTTCCCAATACGAGAATAGAGCGTCTTTACTGGTTTTTTCTTGGGACAATACATTTGAAGGAATTTTTCCATGAAAAAGGTACAACAAAGAAGAGCAGAAGCTACAATTCCTGTTTGGTAAATCATGGTGTGTTTCACACAATTCCGCTGCTCCTGTCCGTAGGACTCTACTACAGAAGTAGGATTATGTATTCAACAAAGGAACCATAAGTTAGAAAACGACTGAACTGCCCGATTCATAACGTTTGAGCCACATGTTGGGCGTCATTTGTAATGGTTTTCAAGCTCTGTCTAGTCGTCTGGAAACCAACTTCTCTACGATTTAAGACGTGAAGTCTTGAGACGCAACAACGCACCATGCCTCTTAAGGCCTCCAAGGATGCTTGCAATCTTTGATACTCTAAGATAGGTGCTTGTTGGCCAGCTAGTCTGGAGATAAGTTACAGTCGCAGGCCTTACTCAAGTAGACTACGTTCGGATACAATATCCAGCCACCGATCAAATGCCCGTTTAAAAACACGTCAAACGGCATTTATTGCCTCAACTCTACTCTAAACTTCGCTTTCTTTTCGACATACAACAACTCAAGCACAGCAGCCTTTCAAAAAATACGATACTTCATAACGTTCCGATGCTGTGCCCAAAATGACTCACTCTTATCCAAAACAAAACATTATACTGCAATTAAAATCTCAAATACACCACGTACTGAACCGAATGATTTAATCGATCAGTCATGGATTGTAAAGCCCTGTTCTCTAGGCTGTATGCTTACCTTCGATTTCCGGTTCACCTGAAAATGCCTAGCCGATTTCTGGGGAGGTTCCACACTTCACCTATACCCCAAAAAGTGAAAAAAATCAGACCTTCTTGTTGAAGGGTTGGACAGCGGAGAGGATACGGTCGATCTTCTTCAGGTGCTCAGGGAGGCTGCACCAGATATTGATTTTGTTTCAGTCAAAGCTTTTGCGACAAGAAGGTCGACCATAGAAAGGAAGAATTTACCACTTTACCTGGTACAAATTGCAAATAAGAGCAGTCCAAGTGCCCTTCAACAAATAAGGTACTTGAATTTCAGAGTGGTGAGGTGGGAACGCCTCCAGAAAAGAGAAGTCAACCAGTGTTACCGGTGTCAAAGATTTGGACATTCGGCTGCCAATTGTGCCATGCACTATCGTTGCGTTGAATGCAAAGACGTTCATGCTCCCGGTGAGTGCAAATTGGCTCAGACGGAGCCTAAAGAAAAATTATACTGCGTTAACTGCGGCGTTTTTGGTCACCCAGCATCATATCGAGGATGCTCTCGATATCAAGATGCAAAAGTTAAATTTGCTCCAAAGCAAACACAAGTACACCGTAATATCATACCTTCCAACTGCGTCAAGCCCGGAGTATCATTTGCACTCGCCGCTAGAGGACCAGCAGAAAATGCTGGAAATAATGTAAATAATGTAAGTGGCAATAATGAGCTGCTTCTCAAAATTTACCAGCATCTTAATTCTTTATCGGAGAGAATCGACAAACAAGATGCAAAAATTAACTTTGCTTTTCAGCGTTTAGGTCTTTCAAATGCCTAATAATAACTTGTCATCCAGTCATATTCCCATGGATAGGCTTCGCCTCATATCGATCAACGTCAACTCTATCGTTGCTATACATCGACGTGATTATCTCCTTGAATTTGTTGTTAAACAAAAGCCTGACATCATGCTTCTCACTGACACCCACCTCAATTCATGGTATTCCATGGAATTCAAAGATTTTGCATTCGTAAGAAACGATAGGGTAATAGGTGATGGGGGAGGTGGCACCGGGATGTTGGTTAGAAGACCCTATTGCTTTCAAAATATTGAAAAAGTCGAATTCAAAAACTTTGAATTTCTTGAAGTGTCCGTCATCAAAATTTCACTGCCAGGTGGGGATAACCTCTTCGATATCTCTGCCTATGCAACTGGTCAAAATGTTCTCAAGCTCAAGGAGGAACTCAATTCCTTGTTTGAAATACTCGAAGTGAACAGGCTGCATGGTTATTATATTTTTGCCGGTGACCTGAATGCCAAGCATACATCATGGCTAAACGCCACCAATAATCCAAGAGGTGTATTCCTGAAATCATGGATAACAGAGAACCAAATTGAATACAGGTGCAACCTATATGGGTCGGAGTTCCCAACATACCCTAGGACAAATTCATATTTGGACCTCTGCATTGCTGACGCAAGACTTGAATTCAGCTTTAATAGTCCTCAACGGAAACTGCAGGTGCTTCCTTACAATAGCGACCATAACGCAATCGTAATGGAAATCAATCATCAAAGGGATGATTTCTTCCTCATTCCAGTTCAACATGAAAACCATCGGTTGAATTTCAAAAAAACAGACTGGGGAAAGTTTCAAAAGAAGTTTAATCGGGAGTACCAGAAACAATGTCCCTCTTCTGATGATGGCAACGCTTGCTCAATGGTTCCTAATAACAGAAATCTAACTGACGATGAAATAGATCTCTATTTGTCGAAGTTAGAGAAGCTGACGTTGGAAACGATTGAGAAAGTTGTTCCCAAGATAAAACCTCGAAACAATATGGAAGGATATGAAACACCAACCATCGCAAGGTTGAAAAGATTGAAAAGCCTTCTTCTCACCCGCGTTAACAATATTTATCGACGATTTTTGGACTACAACCATTCCTCGTTGGCTTTGTTGAAATTACACCTGAAGAATGTCCGGAACTTAATCCGTTCATACTTCAGGAGTGAGGTCAGCAATCAATGGGCGGAAAAACTGAGGGGTATTAGCCCACAGGACCCAGATGGCGTTTTCGCGAAAGTGAATAGCTTATTCCGCAGGAAGTCTCGAGTGAAGGTATCGAATCTCGAAGTCGCTAGTGATGAGATAAATCTGCTCGATAGAGCTGGTATCGAAATTGATAGTACGACTCCGGATAGAAATGGAAACAGGATTATATGTGACGGATTGCAGAAACTTGCCCTGATTGGAACACATTTTGAATAGGTTCATCTGCCAAACCCAGAGAGAAGGAATCAAATATTTTCGGAGGTCGTTGAAGCAAAAGTTTTCGACTTCAAATCAAACCTGAATGGCCAATCAATTCTTCATTTCGATGAAACATTAACATCTGACCTCAAACCGACCTTGAATCTTATTGATTATTTTGTCAGCTATGAAGACTTGTGTTTCATATTTCGCAGGATAAAGAACAAAAAATCATGTGGTACTGACGGTATTCCAAATAAAGTTCTCCGACATTTGCCTGAGGTTGCTATTAGGAATTATTGCATATTGTTCAACAACATGTTGAACAATTCATATTTCCCAAATGAGTGGAAAAGGCTAAGGTATTTCCGATCTTGAAGAAAGGAAAAGAATCTTCATGCCCTAAAAGCTATCGCCCAATTAGCTTGCTGCTTAACATCAGCAAGGTGTTTGAAGTGGTACTCAATAGAGCATTAAACGCCCACATTGAGAAATATGAGTTGATGCCGAATTGCCAATTTCGACCATACATGCAATAACGAAAGTAACCTCAGACATCTGTTGGAAACTAAACAACAAAGAATATGTTGGAGCATATCTCATTGATATGGAGAAAGCCTTCGATACGGTGTGGTTAGATGGACTAGTTTTCAAACTTCTTCAGGACAGGTTCCCCAGACACCTTGTCGCCATGATGTGTAATATGTTATACGGGAAATCATTTGTTGTAACTGATGGAAATTTGACAACAATGCGCGTATTCAAGGTATTGGATGGTCTACAGCAGGGAACACTTACTACGCCCCTGCTTTTCTCAATATTCATTCGCAAGCTATTGAACAGCTTTGATTTTAATGTCCCGCCAACGCGATCATTGGTAGCGTTTGCTGATGATCTGATCATCTATACGGCAGACCGAAAAGCTACAATAGTTCAGAGATATCTTCAAAAAATGTTTAATGATGTGCAGCTCTACACCGACAATTGGCGAATGAAAATCAATGCGCAGAAGTGCGAAACAATTTTGTTTCGGACAACGCTGCAGGGGGCCAGTCAAGACCTGAAACGTAATTGGAAGGATTTCCACATTATGGCTGGTGAGGGTAGTTCAGAACGGGTTCCACATAAATCCTGTGTTCGATACCTCGGTGTTCATCTTGATCAGTATCTGTACTATACTGAACATGTCAAAATCATGCTCAGTAAAGCACTAAAAGTAGTCATGGCCCTTCGGCGACTCTTTCATTCCAGATACATTGATCAAAAAGTCAAAGTTATTTGTTACAAGATCCTGGTTAGGCCAGTTTTGACATACGGATGCCAGATCTGGTACAACCAGAGTGCTAGTACAATTGAAAGATTACGAGCTTTCGAAAGGAAATGTGTTCGTGCATGTACTGGTTTGTACAGAAAGCCTGAGACGGATTGGAAGCACTATATATCGAATAGAAAAATTTATCAAACCGCTCAAGTGACAAGAGTCGATATCTTCATATTGAAACTTCTTCGGAATCATATCGCAAGATCTGTAACTGTGAGTGAAAACCCTTGGATTTCACAGCCGTTCCACCCTACAGATGGGTATATTGTGACTTGCTTCAGTACTGGCCTCGTTCCTCCAGAAGCATTCGTGTATTTGGACATGAATCGATATGTTTTTGATACTGACGGTGTCCCAATCATATATCACATATACCGACGGGCCACCGATAAGAAGATAAAATATCCTCCGAATCTAAGTTCACGAGACCAACAATTCCAATGGAGATACTCATTTGCTAGATTCGTTGAGGCTGGCCGAGCTGAGATGGAGCAATCTAGGTATTGGTGGCTGAATGACAATGTCTAAATTATTCGTGTTTATTTTCTGTTTTTGTATTTTTTCTCGTTACTTAGATTTTTAGATTCATCTCATTATTGCTACATCTAGTATTGTTGTTTATTTGTATTTAAATTAGGTATAGGTTTCAACATAAGGTAACGTTTGTTTTTTTTTTTTTTTTGATTGAACTTATTTAGGATTAGGGTGTAACATATTAGGTATAGGATATAAGTTCATTATTGTGTTAGTAGTATAAGTAATTTTTGAATAATGCTGGTTGGTTTTTTTTCTTCTTTTTCCAATTGAATCAAAAAATATCTAATAATCCTAATTAATTTAAATTTGCAAGTGTATTTTTTTCATTAAATGTGTTTAACTGATAACGTATAAATTTAGAGAGCCATTCGGGCCATTAAGTTTTTTATAGTTTTATTGTTTGGAATTTGCTTAATATTCTTTTAAAAATTTATAACGATTGGTATTAAATAAAGCGCTTTTGACTTTGACTTTGCTCTGTTGCTACGACAACTATGCACCTGGGTGATTAGTTGTGTTTTAGCTTCTTTTTCAGTGCAGTGCTGAAGTTTTGTTTGATTCAATAGTTTCTGAAATTTTCTATTAGTGCTATAAAACATAATGGCTGAAAAACAAAAGAAGGTTGTGTTAACTATTTCAGAAAAACTTGGAATGATTTCAAAAACAGAAAATGGCGCTTCAAAAAAGTAGATGTGTTTGAATTACGGGATTGGGGAAATAACCGTGCGAAGCTTACTGATGGGATAAAAAACTGGAAAACCATGAAAAATTCGACATATAACGATCTAGACCCAGCATTAATAGATTGGGTCGCTCAGTTGCAAAGCGAGGGCACTCCTGTATCTGGTCCTATGATTACAGTTAAGGCAAAAATATTTTTTGATTTATTGGGTCTGAAGGGAAATTTTGATGCATCGCCCGGTTGGTTACACCGATTTAAAAAACGCCATGGAATCATGGAGATTGGACTACACAGAGAGAAACTGACTGGTGATCAGCAAGCAGCTGATGATTTTCAACGTGATTTTGAAGAGTTTGTGTTATCTGAGGGTCTACCATATGACGAGTTTCTTTTTTTTTTGTAAGTTACAAACATTTCCATTTATTTATTAATGTTCCCGACTATTTTGAGAGGGAGGATAAGTTAATTATTATTAAATTATCCTCCCAAAAAAGGTGACACTTGAATTTAAACTGCGCGCGTCGAAGGATTTGGAGAATTATTTTTTTTTAGGGTTGGTTGTACTGTCAGTGACATCTATGTCAAATTTACATGTCAAAATATTCATTAGTGTTTGAGACACGCGTCGTTTCCGGGATGGCCTTCAGTTCCATCTTCGCTGCGGCTTGAATCTCCTCTTCCTCTATCATATCAAAACGGTGTCCCAGAGCGGTCTTTTGAGCTTGCTGAACCACCAAAAGTCACACGGCGCCAGATCACGTGAATGCGGTGGTTGCGGAACGATATGGGTTGAGTTTTTGGCGAAATTATCATGAATTACGAGTGCAGTATGGGATGTTGTTGTAAAAACCAAGAATTGTCTTTCCAGAATTCTGGCCTTTTTAGGCGAATAGCTTTATGCAAACGGCGCATAACGTTCAAATAATATTCCTTGTTGACTGTTTGGCCCGGCGGAAGGAATTCATAATGCACAACACCACAATAATCGAAGAAGAGAAGAGGTTGATGGTCACCCAGAACGCTCTTCGTCTTCGACGCATTCACGACCGGCTTGGAACTCACTATACCACTTGTAAACATTTTTTTTAGACATAGCCGCATCATCAAAGGTAGCAGAAAATTGATTCCGCAAACAAAATTTAATGCGAATTCAACAAATTTCGACAACGCAAAAATCGAAAAACTCACTTTTAGCAGCTCACAAAACGACGCGTATCTCAAACACTAATGAATTATTGACATGTAAATTGGACATAGATATCACGAACAGTACTACCAACCTAAAAAAAATAGTTATCCAAATGCTTCGATGCGCGCAGTTTAAATTCAAGTGTCACGTTATTTTTTGGACACAGTAGTATAAGTTATGCCACAACTTTTTTAGCAAAAATCCGTGTGCCCCTTCTCAACAGTCAAATATAGTCAAGAATTGTCAGTGAATTGCCACAAAAATTTAATATATTATACCGTAGTATGCTACTTTTCATATTGTTATATGTCCAAATAATTCTGTGACCTACTCTCGCAATTGTTGTCGCAACTATGAATAACATCAGAAAACGAATGTACTCGAAAGCACAAAAATAGACCAAGTAGATCCATGATCAAAGCTGAAAGTGGCGTCACTGCGAGCATTCAAAATTGCTTGGATATTCCAGGTAGTTCTCGCCAGAACATTCGCCAATATACGAGAAATGGATTGAATGATTAGAGACTCTATATAAATCTGAGCTGAATGAATGGGGGGAAAATAGTAAAACCGCACAGAAACTGCGATGGTGTGGAGCGCGAAGTTAAGGCGATATTGATTGATAGTGAAGATAGTGCGATTTGTAAAATAGTGAAACTAATGATTGTGCATTCTTAGTAAATAAACTCTTTTAACTTAATTTCAAAGACAGTGCGTTTTCACATTCCCGGAACATTAAAATTATCGGCCGCGAGCCGTAACACGTGGCAATATGTATCCTCAATAACTGGAATTCACTCCCAGGTCGATTTTGAGTGAAGATAAACCTTTACCAAAGTCGAAAAATTGAACTTTGTATAACGAATTTTTTCCTTTACCGTTATTCGATTTTAATATCCTTCACATGAAAACCAATGACAGATAAGCCTAATAAATTGGCACAAACAGAATCCGTTCCAAAGTTATGTGTGAATATACTCGTACCCAAAGAAGCGAATAAATAAATATACTCGTACATCCAAAAGTGATAACCTTCACTCCTATGGAAGTCAGTTAAAAATAAGCGGAAGCGAAGAAATGTTAATTTATTGTCATGTTGAATGTAAAATTGCTCTTGAAACCATCAACAAAAGTGTTCTAATACAGCTTTTCCAGTTGCATACCACAATTCCTTATTACCATGTCATTATGAATGCATTAACGAAAATTGTTAATGCTATTAATTGTGCTAGGACCAGCTTCAGTTCAAATGTACTTTTCAATTATGTCCTGTTGTTTTGAATCGACCGTCATTCATTGAGATTTGTGCATATAATTGTGTTGTACTCGTGTCGAGCAAATTTGGTTTGCCAATTGCATTATGGCAAGTGAACGTTGCAGAGTGGATGGTTCAATTAACATTAGAAGAATAGCTCCAAACTATATTCGAATCGATATGACAACCTTTCGTAGAATGGAATGTCAGCGCTAGAAAAAGTTTGGTTTTGTTTGTTGTAGATTCCTTGGGTGATTTTGACCAGATGTTAGACTTTTTTTGATCTATGGTATTTGAGGTCTTTCAATTCTTAAATGCTGAATTTCGTTGGGAAGTAGTAAGAGGTAGTCATTGTAATTTGTAAGTTTCCTAATGGAGTAAGCAAAACTTCTTAATCCTGTATTCTTCGACTTTTTCTCTTTCCTGTTCTCTTTTCCATAGCTTAATGTGAAAATGCAAGCCACGTTTGAAGTAAATTAATATCAAAGCTGAGCCCAGTACAGCACAACTAGCAGTTGTCCTTAAGAATGCTTAGCTAATGTAATCATGAATATAAATTGCATCATAACTTCAACGAAAACAAATACAACACAACAAACAAATTGACTGCAATCAATACTCAAGCATCTGTTGAAATCGTGTGCCAGAGCAATTTAACATGAGAGCAACAGCCGCTGCAACCTTATTAAGATTCAACAACAATTGTATCAATAGATAATTGCAGTCACTGTCAGCCTCTAACAATTCCCGACGCTGGTATTACCATATTTATTAGAAAGGCTCAATGTCAGCTATGCAGAATCTCATTTACGCACTAAAAATTGTTGCCTCACTCGGTTGGCATTTGAATAGGGCTTTAGCAGTCTGCACAGGTACCTTGACGAACTCTAATTTCCCTATTGAAATCATTCCAAACAGCATCTAAATAATTAAATTATATCTAGATAAAATTGTCAGTTTTGGAGAGGATTGAACTGAATATTCTGAAATTTTTGTCTTATTTTATAGTATCAATCTCAGGAGACAATAAAAGTTCTGATTGGACTCTTTCATCTTTTTTATAACTATGCGAAATAGGCAAAATTCATATCCATGTTTTCTTCCCTTTTAGGGTATCTTGAAGTTGGCTTACTTTTAACCGACTTCCAAAGGAAAGAAGGTTATCAATTCATCGCGTATATTTTTTGTTGTTGCTTTTTTATGTATGTTCACGCGTAACTTTTGGACGGAGATGGATACAGGAACTCTGTTTTCGGCAAATGATACGTCTTTCTTCCTATTCTTCTTCCTCTTCTGCGTAGCACTACAGCCCCTCTTGGACCTTCCCTTTCTGCAAATAGCGCCTCCAACTGTCTCGGTCCAGTGACTGCGTCCTCCAATTTTGAAATCCGAGCTTCAATGCGCTGGTTTCGTCGACCGAGTCACACCAGCGTTTACACGGTTTCCCCACTGGTCTCCGGTCTTTAGAACTCCCAACGAATACCTTTTTTGGGTATCCGTTGTTCGTCCATACGCTTCATGTGTCTAGCCCATTGCAGCTTCAGCAATCTGACAATCGTTCAGACCTCTGGGTCGTCAAAAATTTCATACAGCTCATGGTTGTATCGAATTCACCATTGGTCCCCGTCTAGTTTCGCTCCGTTTATTTGCCTCAGGACCCGTCGCTCAAAGGCGTTCAATATATTTGCGGATGCATGGGTTAGGCTCCATCTTTCACACTTATACTATGACACAGGTCTTATCACAGATTTGTGTACTTGGATCTTCGTTTTCCTGTGTATGCAGCTGGTCTTCAAGATCGTCAAAACTGAATAAAATATTTTATTTGCGAGCTGTATTCTTCGGCGTATTTCGTCTGTTAGATAACCCGTCTTCGTTATTTTGCCACCTAAAAACACAAACTGACTCACATGTTCTATACTGTATTTGCACAGTGTGATATTTCGTCTATTCGAGGTATCTTTCCTCGACTGTGCCATGAGCTTTGTTTCATTGTCATTGATTTGTAGCCCTATTAGATTTGCTTTGCCGTCAAGTTAAAGGAAGACTTTTTGGCAGTTGTTAATGACCGTGACAAAATGTTGATGTCGTTTGCCTACACTACTACTTGGCTCGACTTGTATAGTAATGTACCTCATGTATCGACATGTAGCTTCCTTATGATGCACTATACTCCAGAGCCAAATTGAATAGCAATGGGGCCAGCCCATCTCCCTGTTTCAGTTCGATATTTGTGTTAAAGGCATCGGTGAGTTTGTTATTTATGCGGACTTGGGAGATCGTCTTTGTCGTTGTCATGTTGGTAAGACGGAATAATTTGGCTGGGATGCCAAAGCAAAGCATTATTATACGATCAATACTGTCGTATGCTTGCTTTAAGTCAACGAAAATTTGGTGTACGACTATGTTGAACTCCCAGCATTTTTCAATTACTTCCTTTACTGTGAACAATTGGCCTATTTTCGATCTGTCTGCAATAAAACCACCTTGACGCTCTCCAATAATACTATTGGCGTATGATCCGATTTTATTTCCTAAGACGGACAAAGTAGTGATATGCCTTTATAGTTTTCGCACTGTATCTTGTCACCTTTTTTGTGGATAGGGAATATAATTGATTGCCTCCACTCTTTCGGCATATGTTCTTGTTGATGACTTTGTGAATGGCTTTGTGAACACTGCTACCACCATATTTGACGAGCTCCATTGAAATCCCATAGATTTCCGGCGCTTTATTATTCTTTTGGGCTTTATTTATTTATTGTAATATCTATATGTACAGAGTAAACTCCAATTATAATATAGACAAGTAAGAAAGCAATGAAAAAAGGCAAAAATTATTAATAATAAAAAAGCAAAAGAATGTATATTAAAACATATAAAAGCATAAAGGAATTAATAATCCGTTAAACAGTAAAAATGAAAATTTAATTAATAAAAACGAATTCAAGAACATCCCGTTTTAAACGAGATTTGTATTCGTAAAAAGAAGAAGGTATAGGACCAAAACCACGAATGTTGTGATTGCGGGGTATCCGAGCAAAAGGTGAGTTTAAAAAAATCTCGGTTCGGGCAAATGGGATATTAAAGATTACTGAAGATCTACTCATACGTTCAAGAGTAAGGGCCGATATATTGTCGCACAAAGCTAGTGGTAAAAGATGGTAATAAAGTTTGTACAGGAGGTATTCATCCAGGAAGATCCTGCGAGATAATAAAGAGGGGAGCTGTAACATAACGAGACGCTCACTATAGGAAACGTATGCAATCTGAAATTTGAAAATAAGAGATCTTGTGAATCTACGCCGCACTGTCTCAAGCGCATCAATTAAATAACGCTGATGAGGACACCATACTTGAGCACAATACTCTAATGGACTACAAACCAGCGATAGAAATAGATAGGTACAAGACCGTATATTATTGAAGCTTTTAGAGGTCCTTAAAATAAAACCAGATATTTTAGGTGCCTTCGAAACAATATAAGAAATGTGGCGATCGAAGCGGAGCTTATCGTCAAAAATTACACCAAGATCTTTATAAGTGGTCACTACCCCAAGAGCAGTGCCACTGATCCAATAAACAAAAGAAAATGGAGATTTTTTACGTTAATAAGACATAAGGAGACACTTGCTAATATTTAAAGGAAGGAAGTTAGAGCTGCTCCAGGAAACAAGATTATCTAGGTCTGCTTGCAGTCGCAAGCAATCATCTAGAGAATGAATAATTTTGAAAATTTTCAAATCGTCAGCATAGATAAGTGACGAAGAGTTAAATAAGGATGGCAGATCATTTATGAAAGCTAAGGATAATAAGGGACCAAGTATTGAGCCTTGAGGAACACCAGACTGAGGACAATAGGAGGAAGACTTACAAGATTTATACGTTACCACACACTCACGATTATAGAGGTAGGAGTATAGCCAGTGGAGAAGGGTCAAGTCAATATTTAATGCCTTGAGCTTGTTCAGTAGAAGACCATGGTTGACAGAGTCAAAAGCTTTTGAGAAGTCCGTATAAATAACATCTACTTGATTCCTTTGATCTATAGCAGAAGCCACCGTATGAGAGAAGGAGAGAAGATTAGAAAGAGTGGATCTGCCTTTGATAAAACCGTGTTGCTGAATAGCTAAATTAGGAAGTAGAAGGGAATATAAGTTGTTATAAACTATGCGTTCAAAAATCTTGCTAAAAAAAGACAGAAGGGTTATGGGACGGTAATTTGAGATTGCAGCTTTATTCCCAGCTTTGTGAATAGGAAGGACAGATGAACTCTTCCAGAAAGTTGGAAAAGTGCCGCAGGCCAGGCTATTGTTGAACAGAATTGATACCGGTACGCATAAAGATGAAGAGAGAGTTTTGGCGAAGATGTTTGGAATACCATCTGGGCCGCTCCTGCCATATGTATCTAACTTATTAAGGAGCAATTCTACTTCAAGTGGGCTAATATAAGAAAAGGAATCTGTTGGCGAGAATTGTTGGAAAAACTCGACATTGGAAGAAGATGTCTGCTTAGCATAAAATGATGAAAAATATTGAGCAAACAGCTCACAAATCTCTTCATTATTTGACGTTTCAATGCCTACGTGAACCATAGAGCCAGGAAAATTATTGCCATTTCTTAGAGACTTAATGTAAGCCCAAAATGGTTTCGATTGGTTTTACGTATTGAGCCTTCCACATACTTAAGATAATCTAGTTGGGTTTTAGTTAAAAGTCTTTTAGCTACCAGTCTAAGCCTTCTAAAAAGCTGCAAATCAGAACACAAACCACTTACTAGAAACGCTTTACGAGCCCTATCCTTGACTTTTAAAGCTGCCGCAATTTTCGTATTGAACCACGGCGCATCTTTACTTTTTTGGGACAGACTGTAGGAGTATGTACTGCTATCAGAGAGCCAAGAAAGTTATAGAATTTACGTACAGCATCCTCAATATTTAGATTACATAAAAAAGAAAACCAATTGACAGAGCAAATCTCTCTTTCTATAGCTGAGTAATTTGCTTTGTTGAAGTTGTATCGAATAGGAGTGATACTCTTTCTAACGGATTTTAAGTCCACAGATATCACCAGATGAAGAGGAGGGTGATGGGGATCAGACGCAACGTAAGACTCAAAGGCTGAGTCCAAAAAGAGGGAGGATTTCAGAAAATTAGTAAAAACTAAGTCTAGGATTTTATTCTTAATATTTGCTGTGGAATTAAATTGTGAGAGGGAGCAAAATGAGATGAAAGCAGAAAGAGAAATCAAAAAACTGTCATTAGAGAGGATGTCAGTATATGACTCATTCCATGAGATGTTAGGAAGGTTGAAGTCTCCACAAATCAAGACGAAAGTTTTAGAACTAAAATTGTTAATAACCGAAGACAACTCAGCGAAAAATCTTTCATAGACATAAACAGAACTATCACACGGGATATAACCAGAAAAAATAACTAGTTTTATGGCCGGAGATAAGGCGACGGTAGCCGCAATACATTCCACAGGTTGGAAAGGATCAACATTTGAGCAGAAACTTGAACTAAAAGATCTCCTGACTCCAAAAAGAACACCACCTCCGTCCAATTTACCAGAGAGTGAGCGGTTACGGTCTCATCTGAACACGATGTAAGAGGGAAGAATTTCATTGTCAAGTGTATCTTCAGTAAGCCAAGTTTCCGTGAGACAAACAATATCATCCGATGCGATACAGGAAGCCAGTCGAAATTCGTTGGTCTTGGTCCTTAGACCCCGAACATTTTGGTAATACACATTAATCGAATTAACTATTTTGGATCTTTTTGGAGGGCGAATGATCGAAAATTCCGTGGTCTATTGATGAACTCCTTGAAAAAGACACCGTTTGACCAGAAGTCCTTGTTGAGTAGATTCACAATACCTGAGCTGATGGTTATCCTGAATGACGAGATTGTCTGAGTAGACAGATTATCGGGAGTAAGTTTTTTACAGATAAGCAGAGACGGTTTATAACCCAGTTTTGCAATCACATAAGTTCTAATAGTTTCAGCCATGGTATTATATGCCAACCGAGATACAAACACCTGAACAGGCGGTGCCATAATGGAAAGTTCCGGCAAATCAGGAATCGTTGTGAGGACATTAGAGGCAGCTGAAACTGTAGCTTGATCCGGATGTATTGATATGATTGCCGGAGTCACCGCAGGCGTAACTGGGGAGTTCGCTACTGAATGAGATCTTGGCGGAGATAAAGCTTGCTGTCGACGAATAACAGTTTTCTTGCTCCTCGTGATCGGATGCTGCCTCGGCGGGCTTAAAGCACCTTCAGTCAAGTTAGATGGAAAATTGATGGAGTTCGCGAAGTCACAGTTCATAGGCTGTTCATTCCCAGAATGTAAAATATTCGACATTCCTGATGATTTTGGTGAAGTAGAAGCTTGAGAACGGTCTGCAATATTCACTAAATCCTTAATTTCTACGTGGGCACCATCGAGCATTTCTTTTAAACTACTGAATGATTTAGAAATCCCTTCAATAGTGTTTTCGGCAGCTCGTAATCGTGATACGTAGGCTGAGATCGAGTATTTTCGGCAATCAGAGCAGTACCAATATATCCCATTTCCACTACGCATAATGAGATCGGCGATTGGACCTGACAAATCAGCACATTTGGCGTGAAAAGGTAAGCCACAGAATCCAAAGCATGACACAAAAGGCGATTTATTATGTTTATCCCCACAAGATTTTGCTGCGCAATAGGTCGAAGCCATGTCGGAGGTCAGGTGGATATATTACAATTTCAAAAATCAAAAACAAGAAAGAAAATTTATAAAATTTAGAGAGTTTTCCTACAGAAATCTGCTTTTTATCAATAAAGTTTGATATTCATTGAATAGCGAAATAGCAAAACACCGCGAATTCCCCACGGTGACACAGAGATGACGCTCACCGTGATTAGAAACAAGTCAATCACCTGTGCACAAGTACTAAAGGGTCGAGTTACTGCTATTGTTAATAGCAAAATAGCATAGCACGACAGCACTATCACCAGGTAATAACCGTGATATCGAGGAACAAAGCCACTAAATAGTTCGCACAATCACTTAAAGGTGGCTATAATCACTTTAAAATGAACTTGCTGAAATCAATGATCAAAATAAAAACAAAATAGAGATCAGCACTTAAGTTTAGAATCACTTTTTCCAACAAACGCGCGGAAAAGAAAACTCAAAATAGCAGCACACCAGAAGCACAGCGATCAACGCTAATCGAAAACACGCAGACAGAAAATCAAACCATCGCGGAATTTATCAATAACTATCAAAAATCACGGAACGCAAACTATGCAGTGTTTGACAGATGACAGTTCGGAGTTGTTGATGATGGAACAAATTTCATCCAAAATTGGTGGATCCAGTAGAGGCTTTATGCAAACATCTATAGGCTCCGAGGTTCTGGAGCTATGGTGAAGGTTAAGGATCAATTCAATTCAATCAATTCAACTTTCACTCGTACAGAAATTTGACTGATAACATTGTAGATTTTAAAGTTTTAAATGATAACTAATGATTGCATCTAAAGAAGAAAAAAATTGAAATGAGCTTAGGGCAGACAGTAAAAATTAAATGTTAGACTAAGTGAATTGTAAATATTGTTGTTTGAAATGAACTAATAAGAATGGTTTTGAAAATTTAATTACAGTAATTTGTCTCTCGCTTCTTGGTTGCGAGACTCCTTTAAAACAGTATAAAGTAACTTTTTCCAAGATTCAACTTGCGAAGATCCTTTCAATTTCTACAATTATTCTTATCTTCATAAAAGCCAACGACTATTTTGGATCAATTCTCTCAGCAAATATCAAACGCTTTAATTGAAAGTATTGATAGCTACCTACAATTTTCAGGAATCTGTTGCTTTCTGTCTTTGTTAAATTGTTCAGGACTATTGAAGTTTTTGTTGTGCTGGTGTTAGGCATGGAACGTATGCATGAAATTCGATGCATGCTCATATAACATCAGTTGAATGTTATTACAAGAAATTTGCCAGAGTATTCTAGTGTTAGACAAGAAGGAAACAAATACGGAACAGAATTGAATGATCCAATTAAACGGATTATAGGGTATCGATCTGCCAAGGACAGAGACTCATCCTTTAGCTCCTGACAATAACTCTGAATATGACGATGAAAGCTGCTGACTTTTGAGTGCATTCAAACCGTACTGATGTAGCAAGAGGGATAGAGAACTTAAGTCTAGTGCTCTTGCTAATAGCAACACTCATATGCATGAAGTTCACTACGAATTGAATTAAAGCTCGGAGAGCTTCTATGGTCGTATCGAAACCCATAAGCTTAATTCAATTTCGAAGCCAAATATGAACCTTTCAAGATGTTACACACGTGTAAATGCTAAATTTAATTAGTCTTTTGTGTAGAGTTTGGTGAATTATAAGTGAATTTTACAATGAGTTTTGTCAATACGTAGTTCCTATGTTACATCACTTGCTATTATGATTGACGTTGCCTACAGGGACGCTACTCAGATGTTGGATTAATGTTTTGATATCTTTTGTAGCGTTGTTCTATGATGTATGAACTTGTAATAAGTCAAGTGTTAGTATTCAGATACTCAGTACCCGAAGTAATTTTGAGATTTTATAATTTGCCGAAAGGAAAACTTTTATTATATTACATAAACATTGTGAATAAACATACCATACGAATATTTTTGGTTCGGCTAAGATCTGTCGTAACTTGCCAAAAAATGTGTAACCATATATATATATATATATATATATATATATATATATATATATATATATATATATATATATATATATATATATATATATATATACATATATATATATATATATATATATATAAATATATATATATATATATATATATATATATATATATATATATATATATGGATACACATATTTTGGAAAGTATATATATATATACAGACATTTGGAACAAAGAAAATAAAGTACTTTGACGAACAATTGAGAAGTATAGATGTAAGTGTAGCGAGCAACAACACAAGGCAAGCATACAAAGTACTGACTGAAACGTGGTTATCATCTCAAAAACACGCTCCGTCGTGATAACATCGGCAATATCATCGCTGATGAAACACAGATTAAGGAAAGATGGGCATCGATCATCGGAGCATATAGATGTCTGCGGAGAGTCTCCATTGGCCCCACCAACTCTGGATGAAGTTTGTTTCACCATCTAGGCCCAAAAGAATAATAAAGCCCCGGGTATCGATGATTTCCAGTGAAGCTCATTAAATATGGTGCCAGGAGGGTCCATAGAGCTAGTCACAAAGTCGTCCAGCATATTTAGCAAACAATAATATATGCCGAAAGAGTGGGGTTAATCCATAATATTCCCTATCCACAAAAAAGGTGACAAGCTACAGTGCGAAAATTATAGAGGCATACCACGAAAAATAAAATCGGATCATGCACCAACAGTTTTATTGGGGAGTATCAAGAGCAGGTAGATCGACAATAGACCAATTGCTCACAGTCGAGCAGCTACTTGGAAATGCTGGGAGCTCAACATAGACGTACACCAAATTTAACGTACTGTACCAAATAATGCTTTGCTTTGGCATCCCAGCCAAATTAGTCCATCATACCAAAATGACAATGACGTCGACCCCAAGTCCACATCAATAATCAACTCACCGATGCCTTTGACATACAGAGGTGGCCAAAAGTGATCGGACAATACAAGAAACAAGCAATAAAATACTTTTACGAGCATAAGCTTTGAAATGAAATAAAAATTTTTCCCTTATATAAAAGTTACTTGTATTCTCAATTAATAGCACAAAAAAATAAAACAGAAATAAAAAGATTTTCACAAGAAAATTAACAACTAATTCAAATTCACATTGCATCAAGTGGACAAAAGTAATCGGACATTTTGAAAAGTGTGAAATTAGTCATTGAAGTTTGGAGCAATTCTTTTCTTTTCATTTCCGAGTTTAAAAGGGAATTCCCCTAATTATATGTTGATATGTGTTTTTCTGATATCAGTCATTTACTTGTCAGTTTTAAGTGAAGAAAGTTAAACATGGCTAAGAATCGCAAAGAAACCTGTATACATGAAAGAAAAGTTATAATAAAGTTGTATAAAGAGAATAAATCCTTTTCTGAAATATCAAAAATAATTGGAAGAAGTCGTTCGACAGTTTTCGATATCGTGAAACGATTCAGAAAAAATAATCAGGTGGAAAACGAAATGAGGAGTGGTCGACCATGTAAACTAACAGAGACAGACGCACGAAAAATCTTAAGAATTGTTAAAAAGAATCCGACTACAACGTCCAGAAGTATTAGGGATCAATTAGCAGATGTAAATGGTACCAATGTTAGTGCCCGGACTATTCGTAGAGCTCTCAGCCGTGCTGGTTATCAAGCGAGAGTACCTCGAAAGAAACCACTAATTAGCAAAGTTAATAAGAAGAAAAGATTATGCTTTGCAAAAGAATTTAAAAGCAAGCCGCTCAACTTTTGGACTCGTATAATATCCTCTGATGAGAGTAAGTTTAATATCTACCACTCCGACGGCAGGTTGTTGGTGTGGAGAACTCAAAATAGTGAGCTTCATCCCAAAAACATTCAACATACAGTAAAACACGGAGGTGGCTGTGTAATGGTCTGGGGTTGCATGGCAAAGTCTATGCCCAATAGGTTAACAGAAGTTATAAAACAAAAAGGATACGCAACTAGATATTAAAAGCCTATGTTCTAATGGAATCATCAGAAAGAAAAGTATTACAATTGAACGTCCGATTACTTTTGTCCACTTGATGCAATGTGAATTTGAATTAGTTGTTAATTTTCTTGTGAAAATCTTTTTATTTCTGTTTTATTTTTTTGTGCAATTAATTGAGAATACAAGTAACTTTTATATAAGGGAAAAATTTTTATTTCATTTCAAAGCTTATGCTCGTAAAAGTATTTTATTGCTTGTTTCTTGTATTGTCCGATCACTTTTGGCCACCTCTGTACTATAAATATCGGACTAAAGTAAAGAGATGGGCTGGTTCATTGCTATTCAATTTTGCTATGGAGTACCTCATAAGGAAACTACCTGTCGGTACAAGATGAGCCAAGTTGTAGCCTATATGGACGATATCAACATTTTGTCACGGTCATGACCAACTGTCAAAGAACTCTTACTGAAACTCGACAGCGAAGCAAAAATAGTTGGGCTACAAGTCAATGAAAATAGAACAAATCAAGGAAAATAGAAAAATACCTCAAACACACAAAATATAACACTTGACGAATACAGTATCAAAATTGTGAGCAAATTTGTGTATTTCAATGACAAAATAACGAGAACCAGGTTTGAAAGAGAAGAAATACGCCAAAGAATACAGCCCGCGAATAAAATATTTTATTTAGTTATGAAGATCTTGAAGACTAGCTGCATATGCAGGGAAACTAGTCTCCAAGCATGTAAACCTGCGATAAGACCTGTATTATGCTATGGGTGTGAAGCATGGTCCCTAACCCAAGCATCCGCAAATATATTGCCTTTGAGCGATGGGTCCTGAGGCGAATAATGGCAGCCAAACTAGATGGGGACCAATGGCGAATTGGATACAATCATGAGCTGTATGAAATTTTTGTTGAACGATTGTCAGACTGCGGAAGCTGCAACGAGATGGACACATGAATCGTATGGACGAATAAGGGATACCAGAAGAGGTATTTGTAGGGAAAACTGAAGGCCGGAGACCAGTGGGAAAACCGAGAAAACCCTGGTCCGACTCAGTCGACGACGACAGTTCATCGCTTCTTGGATTTTGGAATTGCAGGACGCGATCAATGGACCGGGACAGTTAGAGGCGCTTGTTGCAGGAAGTGAAGGTCCGAGAGGAGCTGTACTGCTATGAAGAAAAAGAAGTATATACATTGCAAACATTTATTTCAGAATATAATTTTCAGGTTTCTTAATACATAATCATATCGATGGAGTATTGTGTTGTAATAATGTGTGTTATAGAAATTTCCGAAATAGTTCTTAAGTATGATTCTGCAGTATTTTCTTGTGATTACTTAACCCTCAATCAAAATTGCCAAAAAAATAATTGCAACTATTCTATAGCCACTAGTATGGTCTCGCAACAGTGAATATTTTATGACGTGTTTATTTCTTTACTTCGAAGCTATGCTCTTATTTATACAAAAGCCAAATCTAGGAATATGCTGATCAAACTTCCTCATAATTTATTTTTTGTAAATTTTAGGCATATTTAATATAATCACTCTGGGAAGCAACCTGGTAAGAAAATATAGTGTTCATATTGTGCACGCTATTATAAATGTGCAATGAAAATACATACTTTGCTCAAATGTGCGTAGTAACGAAACAATTCTGTTCAATATTTGTCAATTGTTATCATACGTGTGCAAGTGTGATTTGCTATCTGTCGCAGGCTTTGTTTTGATGGCTTTGTAAACATTTTTTAACAAAGACCTATTAGTTTCGTGATCTGTCTATCCGTCCATCTGTCCATGCATCACAGCAAGTTTCCTCAGAAACTTTAGTAGTTAGAAAGCTCAAACTTTGTGAAAAGGTCAGAAGTGGTGATCTCTCAAAAGTTAAGGTCTAATAAAGCATTTAAAAAATTTTACAGGGGATCCCCCCTAATAACGAAGTAGCTCTTAAAAAATTTTTTTTAATCAAATGTAGTTGGTTGGGGGTATCAAATGAAATGTCTTGATAAGATCTCTTAGCATCGGAAAAAAATGTCATTTCATGCATCAGGTAGCCAGGAGGAGACAAAATATCCCAAAATGTGTATATTTTTGAAAAAATGGACATGAATTATCTCATAGTTGGCTTCTGAAGCAGAAATCTCTTCATGGAAGTCAACTACGAGTTAATTCGTACTCAGACACACACAGACATGCTTCGGCCTATTACTTCCCTTAAACTGAATCATAGATACTCGTCCATATTTGTATCTCAGAAATTGTCGAGTGCATCATATTTACGTATTTTTTGAGTGCTTTGCTTTGTAATTATTGTTATAATTATTTTATCAAGAACCTAATATGGATAATAAAAGACCACTGACTCAAAATGAAATTGAGTACTACGCAAATCTAAGTGATTTAGAATTGACGGGATTTTCGGCGAGTATGACAACGACCAGTGACGGCAATAAGAGCCCACAGGCCCCCTCGCAAGTTTGCTCATCGGGCCCCCTCCCCCTATAATATCTTTAAAACCATTAGTACTATTACAGGTATTTTGGGTGGGTCCTAGGCAAAGACCTTTCGGCGAACATTCCGCTGCTGACTCACAACTAAGTTTTAAGTGATGTAGACATCACTTAATAGCGTTTTGTACTTCATCTATTCTAGCGCCTTTACTTGGGCTGCAAGGACAGTTGATACAACCTGCATGACTGCAGACAATGTTTTTGACCATGGCTACTAGCGAATTTCTATCGATCGATCAAGTGCCAGTTTAGCTGTTGTAACTACCTGTCCTAGCAGAGCCCTCGCAGACTCGAAGTATGTTCACGTAGGCCGTACATTTGCCAAGCGACAAGCGAACGGGAATAGTGAAGCATCTTTATTACATCAATGAGTGAACGGCTTAATTTATTCATTAACCGAGGCATATGACCCGACATTTCCTTTACGCCATGATAAACAATTTTCAGCCTAAAGGATGACCAATATAAAATAAAACTTACAATTTTTGTATACGTTATTCTTACACTCGCACTCTAAGGACGAATTAGAAACCTACTACTGAGGCATGAGATAATTATTACAGAATATGTTAAATATTAATTAAATTAATTCGATAAGTAAAGTAATTCATATTTTATACACACTGAGTTATCGAAGTTGGCCTAATTTGCGTTTTTTTTCGAAAGAAAAAACTCTTCCACAATTTTATCTACATTAATTTCTCGCGTTGCCTGTTGTTCAATACTGAGGATCGCCATATAACTAAGTTTGATTGACTCATAGTACTTCTCAAATAATTCTTGATGAGCTTTAATTTTGAAAAGCTTCTTTTGACTATTGCAGTCGTCACTAGTAGGGTGAGGTACAACTGCACCATTGTGGCAAGGTTTGGTTTGGTTTTGCTATGTCTGAAAGATTTTTTCCCACAATCTCATCTGATAACAATTACCTGAATGACAATATTTCTCCCAATATGTTGTCATTGATGTCATCAGGGTACTTATTTATGAGGACAATTGTTTTTTCTATAATATCTTTCTCAGGAAGTTTTGTCAAGTTTTCCGGCCTCAAAATAGAAAAGTTTTCGACTACCATTTGTAAACTAGAGAACCCTTTTTGTATCTGATTAATTACAATATCCAATGAGGCATTAAATCTTTATATATCAAACGACTTTACAGGGTTGTCAATTCTATGATCAGATGTTAGTTCATCAAAAAACCGCTTCACAATTGCCTGTCACTTTTTCTTCATTTCAGTAGAAATATTACAACTTTGTGCAAACTGCGTTGATTCAGAAAGAAGCTCTGAGAAATTTGCCCTTAACACTTGTACACGTTTTATTGCTCGGTTCAAAAAGTAACAGGCTTTATCCAGATCCACTGACTTATGCTGCAAACTCTACGAGGCCGTATTAATAACATTCAAAATTTTGCTTTCAAGGGTCAACATTACAATAAAGTTAAACGAGTCAATATGTTTTCTCAAAGCTACAGCTTCATCTACCTCTTGTTTTTTGTTTTGTCGTTCTTCATCTCTAAGAGACAACCATGTCGTGACACCCACCTCGTAGAGCATATGTACTTTTTTATGCTTCAACTTTTTTTCAGAGACTCCGCATCAACCATGAGTGGAAAGTATTCAGAGTTGCGAACGAGGATCAAGAGTATAATTCCAACAGCTGACTATTTTCAGTCTCCAATATTTCCGAAGTGAGTCAGTTTTATTACTTAGTTCAACAAATATATGTCTATTTCAGTGGAAGTCTACCTCGTTGGCAAAGCCTAACTAAAACTATAGTTCGGCTTTGCCAACGAGGTAGGTGGTTTTCATGTACCAGATAAAAATATTTGTATTGACGAATCTATGATGCTTTAGTGGGGAAGATTGATTTTTTGCCAATACATAAAAAACAAGAAATACAAATATGACACCAAACTATATGAACTATGTGAGTCCGAAAATAAAGCTTTACAGCGGAATATCTCAGGAAACTTACAATAACGTAGATCACACTCTTGACGTTGTTTTACATTTACTTAGGCACTATCTCGATAAAGGATACACGGTTTACATGGATAATTTTTGAAATTCTACTACACTTATAAAACTGCTAAATACATGAAAAACTTATGTGCGTGGAACCCTACGAAGAAACAGAAAAGGAAACCCCAGAGATGTGGTAAATCGTAAACTGAAAAAAAGGAAGAGTATTTGGCAGCAAAATAGTACTGTTACTGTATGCAAATGAAAAGACGAACGCAGCTTTTCAAATATGCATGCTGTTGAAATGTTAGAGGTGCCCAATCGCAATGGAGAAATTTCTATGAAACCGAATATAATTCGATATAACAATAAAGGGATGCCTGGCATTGATCGATCATATCAAATGCGTTCGTACTACTCATTTCTAAAAAAGACTATTTGATGGCCGAAAAAGGTTTCCTTACGTTTACACAATGCTCACAAAATTTTTCAAAAAGTAACTTCTTCTAAAAAAAACTGATAAAGTATAGAGAAGAATTTGTCGTTGCGTTGATTGGAGAAGAGATTCAACCAGTTTCGAAAGAATTTAAATTGCAAGAGCTCCATTATTAAGATAGTCTTCCGCCAACCAAAAAAAAAAACAGTGTCTGACAAAGCCATGCCGTATATGTACCCAAGCAAAAAACACCGAAAAACGCGTTACTTCTGTCCAGCGTGTAAACGGAAGCCAGCCTTTTAACATATGTGGGAGCTTGTCTAAGGAAGTTCTACAAGTAATGAAATATTATTTTACCATAGTCAATTTTTATTTTCTTCAAAAGCCGTCGGGCCTTGCTTTGTTGTGTGAGCAGACGCGTTTCGACTCCTTTGATTCATCTTCAGTGTTATTATTTTATTCTTTGATTTGATCTTATTTTTGTAGTTATAGTTTTGTTCTTTTTTTAATAAATTTTCTGTTCGTGCAAGCCAGCATTGATTTTTTGTTTTTTTCTCAGAAGCTATCGATCGATATCAGCTCTGATATATTTATCGTAGCTGCACAAAAATGGCAAGTAAACACAGAACGAGATAACTCAGAGCTGTCGTCCTAGAAAATAACCCAACGAATTATGTAATTCTGCGAGCTCCTGTCGCAATTGTTTTCACAACCATTAAGGAGATCATGATCAACAAAACTAACGTACTCGAAAACCCACAAAGCATGATCAACATCTGAAAGTGACGTCACTGCTCCATTCAATAAGCTGCTCGAATATTCCAGGTAATTCGCCAATGTACGACAAATGAATTGAATGACTAGAGACTCTATATAAAGCCGAGCTGAAGGAATGGGGGGATTCATTACAACCACAATATAGTACAAGTAAAATTGCGATAGTGTGGAGTGCGAATAAATAGCGATATTGATTGTGAAGTGATAGACAGTTTAAGTAAAAATTGATAGAGAAATTGGAAAAAAGTGAAATTATTTATTGTGCATTTTTAGTAAATACGCTCTTTTGACGTAATTTAAAAGACACTGCGTTTTCACTTTCCCGGAACATTAAATTTATTGGCTGCGAACCATAACACGCGACAGTGGTGTCAGAAGTGGTGTAGAAAATTTTGGAAGTGAAAACTTTTGAACATTTTTTAAAGTGCACAATAGTGAAAATTAACGTGGGAACTGGTAGAAAAATAGCCAAAATAATAAAAATGCCAGGAAACTAACATTTGAAAATTAATGAATTACCATGTTGGAGCTTAAGGAAGAAGCAGAAACACCAAAATCAAAGAAACCAGAAGATGCTGATGCAGCAAAAGTAGCGACAACAGTCATCCAGAACAATCTGCGAAGCTGGGCCAACAAGCAATCGAAATCAAGACAGACATCACACAGAAGCTGGAGAAACAGTCACCCGAAATAAAAGGAAAAGGTTAACCAGGTCAAGGGAAAGGTCAGCCAGGTCGAGGAAAGGTCAGCCAGGTCGAGGAAAGTTCAGCCAGGTCGAGAAGAGAATCAACCATGAGATGGAAAAAATGAAAAAGGAATTGGAAACAGCGAAGGTAGTAGTAACCACCTCACCAGCCCCTCTTACAACTGCAGCGCAAAGCACATGCAGAAATGTGCAAGCATTAATATTCGACGGACTAACGGTCTGGAGTATCTAGAAAATCCAGTTTGAAGCCGCCGCTAGGGCAAATCACTGGAATGAGTAGGAACGAGCATCTGCATTAATTCTTGCTCTAAGAGGCTCAGCTGCCGAGCATATGCAGCCTATCCCCGTCGAGTTACACTCAAACCCGGCTGCTTTATTGAATGCGCTCGACATCATCATCATCATCTGAAGCAGATTTACCGGGCACAGCTACGGCATCGGATGCAGAAGTCTGGTGAAACCTTACAGCAGCTAGCCCCAGACATTGAGTGACTGGCACTTTTGGCTTACCCAGCGTATGACCCAGAACATTGAGATGACGCAGCATCAGAAGCATTCATCAGCGCATTAAAGGACCAGCAATTGCAACAAGCCTTGCGTTTAGCTCAAAAGCAAACAGTTAAGGATGCATTGGCTTATAGTCTGAACTTTAAGGTAGCGAAAAATGTAATTCGTACCATTGCCCGGGTTCGTGAGGTAGTGACAGACGAGTGCAGGTGTGAGCGCGTGGAAATTGAGCGAGATCCGCATGTTAATGGTGTGCCTAGATGCTGAAATCGCGGTGAGAAGTGGCATCTGCAAAGAGACTGCAAGAAGCGAAGAAAACGGAGCTTTTGTCCAGGGTGGTGGAGATCCAGCTCGAATCAGGAGCCTAGAATGGAAGCCCATCAAACTGAGGGGGCCAACTTCGTCGGGCGGACGTTGGCTAAGAGGATCGACGTCCCTAGCACTCCCGTCACCGTGTCAAGACTACATCGTGGAGAAGCAGACTTATGCCTTCCGGGTCAAGTTGACGAAGAACATTGCACCATAATAAGC
Source organism: Odontomyia ornata (assembly GCA_963969285.1). NCBI lineage: Eukaryota > Metazoa > Arthropoda > Insecta > Diptera > Stratiomyidae > Odontomyia > Odontomyia ornata. The sequence goes on along the minus strand of OZ017739.1, from coordinate 404,636,427 downwards.
GACACTGGTGCAACCCGATCGATTATCCAACTAGACCTAGTGAGACAGCAACTACTTCACAATGGTGGAGCTCATGGAAATGCTGACGCCCTATCTCGTCATCCATGTCCAGCTAACTGCAAGCATTGCCGACGAATTGAGGAAAAGGAACTGACCGTTGATCTGCGAGTGATAACGACCGAATTCGTTGAAGGTTGGTCATCGGAGGAAATTCGAAATGCCCAGTTAGCCGATGAAGACATCGGTCATTGTTCGTATGCAAAGGGACAACTGGGCGACCTGAGTGGAAAGACGTTTCAATGCATGGCGCAGCCCTGAAAAGCTATTGGGCACAATGGTACTCCCTTCAGGTGGAGGGTGGCGTACTCATGCGGAAATGGGGAACGGCGGATGGCAGCTCCTATAGGATGCAAACTATTCCACCTAAAAGCCGAATCCACGATGTGGTTAAGGAGATGCACGAAGGATCCTCGGGAGGCCACCTTGGTGTTGACAAGACCTTAGCGAAATTGCGGGAAAGGTTCTACTGACTCCACACTCGAGAAGACGCAAAGGACTGGTGCCGTCGATGCACGATTTGCGCTTCCACCAAAGGTCCAAAGCGACAACTGAGAGGACAAACGCAAACCTATAACGTGGACGTTCCATTTGAAAGGATTGCTGTTGACATCACAGGACCCTTTCCTGAATCCAAAAGGGGAAATCGATAAACACTGGCTGTGGCCGATTATTTCAGCAAGTGGCCCGAGGTCCACCCCATTCCCAACCAGGAAGCAACTATTGTAGCCGAACAGCTAGTATTAAATTGGGTCAGTAGGTACGGCGTACCTTGCGAACTGCATTCGGATCAAGGCCGAAACTTTGAGGTACTAATTTTTGGCGAAATGTACGAACTACTGGGAATACGGAAAACAAGGACAACACCACTGCATCTCCAATCCGATGGAATGGTCGAACGTTTCACCGCACGCTCAATAAACACCTGGCCAAGATGGTTGACGAGAACCAAAGAGACTAGGACCGATATATTCCAGTATTTTTGATGGCTTACAGAGCTGCTGAACATGCATCGACGGGCCAAGCCCCAGCCAAAGTCATTTTTGGAAAGACTATTCGTCTGCCAGCTGATATAAAGTTCGGGACACCCCCTGATACACACCAAACGATCTCGGAGTACGCAAGTGAGCTAAGACAACGGTTGAACCAAATACATCGGACAGTGCGAAAACACCTTGAATCGGCTACTGACCGCATGAAGACCAGGTATGATCTAAAGGCAAATTCTACTGGCTTCCATCAAGATGACTTGGTATGGCTATATAACCCACAACGGCGGAAGGGTAGGCCTCCGAAGTTGCAGCATAATTGGGAGGGACCATATCGAGTTACAAAGCGAATCAACGAAGTTGTATATCGCATACAGGAACACCGTAAGTCGAATGCCAAAATGAAAATCGGGCACCTGGACCATCTTGCTCCATTATACATCCAGGGAGAATTGACTAGAACTGGCGACACATCTTTTCGGGGCGAAAAGAACTGAGGTGGGGGCAGTTTTACATGTACAAATAATTCTGCGAGCTACGGTCGCAATTGTTTTCACAACCATTAAGGAGATCATGATCAACAAAAAAAACGTACTCGAAAACCCACCAAGCATGATCAACATCTGAAAGTGATTTCACTGCTCCATTCATGAAGCTGCTCGAATATTCCAGGTAAGTCGCCAATGTACGAGAAATGAATTGAATGACTAGAGACCCTATATAAAGCCGAGGTGAATAAATGTGGGGATTCATTACAACCGCAATATAGTACAAGTAAAACTGCGATAGTGTCGAGTGCGAATTAACAGCGATATTGATTATGAAGTGATAGACAGTTTAAGCAAAAATTGTGCATTTTCAGTAAATAAACTCTTTTGACTTAATTTAAAAGACAGTGCGTTTTCACTTTCCCGGAACATTAAAATTATTGGCCGCGAACCATAAAACGCGACAATATTTATAAGTTCTCTATGCTCACAAAATGTTATGGAAATCGATTCATAATCAGATTGAGATATAGCCATTAAAATTGTATGCAATGGCGACCACAACAATACATGTTGAGAGTTGAGGCATATGTACTTCAAATAGACAAAGGCATTTTTATTTTCTTCCAATTTTCATGAAACTCGAGGAATAGTGTTTATTTTGAATATGCTCAATTGGCCGAGCATTCAGAAAAACTATTTAAGCTAGAACAAAATGGCTGCTGCAATGTGCTTATGAAATAAATTCTATATCTTCTGCATAAATTCAAACGATTTCTTCTCTAAATTGGATGAATAATTCAAGGTATTGATTCACACTATTAGAAAAATTGTTTCAAACCCTAGGATGGTTAAAAATGCCTTCTGGCAGGAGCACTCTCCTACTTGCTCAACTTGTTTATTTATAAATATAAAGTAAAATTCCAAAGCTTGCATTCTACAGTGACCTTACATTTCAAGACTACTTACATTTATTTCATGTAGTTCACAATTTTCTTCAAATTTTAATCAAACCAATTTAGAAAGAGGTATGTAAATGTTTGGGAGACGCAGAACTTCAGGTTATCCACGAGATATAATGAAATTAACTTAAAAGGCACGTCTGATAAGATAATCCTTAACGCTTGCTTCGAACCCATTGAGGAACGCAGTCAGGAGTTCATAAAGATCAATGAATCCCATCCATTTTGCTTGATCATAGGAGCTGACTCAATAATTTATTTTTCTTCTTTGTATTTTTTTTTTTTTGACTTTATTCGAGTGCATGTTGATATTTTCAAAGAAGTGGAGTTGAGAGGCATCCTATTAGAAAATTTCGCTCTGCAGCTTATCCGCATGCCATGGGTACAATTAAATTAAAAAGAGATGCTTTCTATTGGCTGCTTGAGAATTCCGTTATATATCTAGCACTCTAATAATTTAGCAGCAATTTTATAAAAGTTCCCATTGTACTCGTAGACCATTCGTCGGTTGTTTTTCCATTGCAGAGCATGTAGTTGCACTGCTAATGGAAAACGTATAGTATATGTAGACACACACATATTGACGTACCTTCCGTCGATAAACCACCCGCTACTATTATTCAGTCTGCTTGTAATCCTCGCATAATAAACTTGTTTTCTATTTAATCCAACTCTTTTTAATAGTTACACGTGGAGCAAATAATACCAACGCGTAACAGATATGCATATTACTTGAAGGCGAACACCACACCATCGTGAATCATGCCTAAAATAATTGGACGATGTAATAGATTCTGCACGAGAATCAAATTCCGCCGAATAAAATCACAAAATCCAACGGAAAATCTTCACTAATCTATACAATACAAAAAAGAAATTGATTTTATTGGCAATATACTCGTACACGTAGATCGGGACAAAATAATTGTCAACGTCTCGTCATATTTATAGGGTTTGTAATAGGGTTGTAACGGAGGCCTTCTTAGCGGAGGCGATGAGTTTCACTTCCGCGGATGTGGTGGTTGACGGAGGCGGAGGTGAAAGTGGATGTAGATAAAATAGTAATTCATGGTTTATTTAAGTTTTTATTTCAAATACTTACATTTAAGTCAACATAATAACCTACCAAATACCTTATATACCTTAATTTTGATTACTAGAAGGTAATGTTTATTACAATACCTTCTAGTAATCAAAATTAAGGAGAGGTAAATTATATTTGACAAACAATAGTTTTGCGGCTTTGTCCCTTTCAAACGATTTCTAAGGGGTTCATAAATTAAGCCAGCTGAACTAAATAATTGTTCACTTGGCACTGAACTTGGCGGCGCCGATAAGTACGTGCGAACGATTGGATAGAAAGCTTTAAATTTATTGCTATTCCTCCACGACAATAATGAATCATCGTCTAATTTGAGTCTGTTTTCTTTAGTAAATTCATTGATTAAAATTTTCCATATCATGAGGTTACTATTGCTGTCATCATTTTGAGTTTCCTCTTCACTGTCACTGCGATATGTTAACATATCAGCTAGATTCGAATGCACACTTTGTGTTGGTGAAAATATCTGGAAGCTTGTAATTGGTACATCTTCATCATGCATTGGATTTGATTCTACTCTAGCTTTTTTGGCAGCAGAAGCACCTCAAGCTTCGTCATCATCAACTCCACTTGCCACATTTAAGTCATGTATAGTAAGCAAGCGCATCAGTTCGGACTGAACTTGTTCCTTAGTTATTTCATCAAAAAACTTTAATTTGTACCTTGGATCCAAATAAGTAGCAAGCGAAAATTGTGTCTTGCTTGGGAGGTCACAAAACATGGAATTGATATCTTCAATTAGTTTTTGAATGATGCTCTGGAAAATCTGAGTCGTGTCTGACTTTTCCTTTTCAGCTTGCAAAGTACGTTTTAGTGCATAGATCAATGGTATCACTGACGATATCGGAGTTTTTGTATCGCTCAAATTCCTTGTTATTACTTCAAAGGGACTGAGTATTGCCACTATTTTATTATGATACAACCACTCTTCTGGAGAGATTTGTGGAATGTTATGTTTGCTGGCATACAGGCAAATAGAATATTTAATCTTGAACATCCTTTCGATCATATAAAAAGTGTTGTTCCATCTGAAATGAAAAAAGGAAACAAATAACCCAAATAACTCCTTAAACAAATAACTCCTTGTCAAGTTTTATACAAAGCTGTTCAAAAACGTATACATATATTTAAATAAACAAACAAACCTGGTAACACAGTCCTGTATAATGCGAAGTGCAGGTTGATAAAGTTGCTCGGTTCGAATTTTAGTCAGCTTATCTTGAGCTATCTGTGAATGACTAAAATGGCCTGATATCTTCTTGCATTTTGTGATTAAGTTTTTTACTTCAAGGGTCTCGAGCGCAGAACGAACACACAGTTGCAGTTGATGGACTGTGCAACTCACGTCAGGTATATCGGCTAAATGCATATTTGATCCACCGTCTCTAACAAAGCAATGCAATTCCTCGTCCTGGATGTTCCACTCCTGTAGCATCATATTAAAATTGTTACAAATTATATCACCGGTGTGTTGCCCATGAAGTGAGCAACATTTCAAAACAATTTTCATACGGGTAAAATCTTTAGTTATCCCATGTGCAGTTAGGCTCAGAAGTGACACGTTAGTACTTGGCTCAGACCAAACATCAGTAGTGAATGACAGTTTTACAAAAGTTTTAAGCATTTGCCCAATTTTGGTAGCTACTCTAGTAATTTCATTACAAACATGGTCAGTAAAAAACTGACGCCCTCTTAATTGATAATTTGGCAAAGCCGTTTGCATAACACGGTGAAAACGAATACCTTCGATAAAATTAAACGCAAGATTTTGTAAAGCAATCATTTCTCCGATCATATCGTCCATTTTCTTTGCCTTGGGATGTGATGTATCCCAAATTTGACTTTTTTTTGAAGATTCTTCTAAGGACAGCTGCCTTCTGGCTTGCTGTAATGGTGTAACGGACATAGACTGTTTTGATTTCTCTTGTTCTCTTTCTTTTTCTGCTCCACATAGTTCTTCGTATTTTTCTTTATGAACAGACTTCAAATGCCCTTTCAGCGATGTCGTAGTCCGACCTTTCCTTGAATAGTTTTTCTCACAGGTTTTACATTTCGCAAAATTACTTTCTATTTCTACAAAAAACTGCCAAATCACACTTGTTTTCGGCTTTATCATGCGACTTAATTAAGTAGAACAATTATTTTGCACTAAATCACTTAAAACAATCGCGGTTCAATTACAATTATGTATATTACATCGGTGAAATTTCGTAACGTCTAACTCGTACAAACAATTCGACAACGACAGGTTGATTCCTGTCGTGTATCACTCATTTGACAAATGACATACGCCCGCCCGTGCCCCCACCCCAACCATGTTCCCGCCGCGAACTCGTTAAATCTCGACCATTTCGCGCGGAACACGCGAGTGGACGGCTGTCGGGAGCGTTATTGCTCTATGATTACGTAAATAAAACTCCGCTACAACTCCGCAAAAATTGTACGGAGGCGGAGGCGAAGGTACGATTTCTTGCGGAACTTCCGCAGTAACGGAGGCGGAGGCGAAGTTCCGTTACAACTATTGCGAAATAGTTTCGCAATTTATATATTCCAATCTTTGGAATATATAAGTTGCGAAACTATTTGGACTTTTATTTAGTAATGAAAGGGTATTAAGACCATGAGTTAAAACTGAACTTTCACCCGCATTTTCTTCGGCTTACTTATAGAATATTCAATTTAAGACAGGCCGACTTTGAAAACATCCCCCCAAGCTCTTCGGAATAAGGACTTTTAATAAAAACTGACGACGCTTTCGCCACTCACCGTTAACACTTGGTATATTTTAAGATCCTTGAAATGAATTTTATTACAGTAATTTTCGTTAATGGTACTAATGCCATTTCAATACGTTAAGTGAAAGCTTATACGTGAAGTGCTTTATTAAAGTCAGAACGTTGAAACCGGTAAACAAATTACCGGGAATTTGTAATTTCATTTTCGTAATTACAGGTTGAATGGAAATCACCGAAGTGTGTCCGGGATTTCACTACTATACCATGCCGCCGCATTACTCCTAATTGGAAATGCTTATGGAAAGTACGAAAACGGTTGCAAATATGCGTGGCAGAAAAGCTACGCAGACACCATTTTGAGGGAACAGTCACAGTGGTGTGGAGTAGGGAAGGGGCGACAATCGTTCCATGATGTAGACAAGAATACAGTCAAAATATACTTGCAAAATTAATATAAATTTTTTAACATTTCTAGCCCCGATCAGGTTGAAAAGACTAAATTTCCATCCTCTTCTAGTTTTTCAAAGGAATACCCAATACTACGTCCATGTTAGTAACACCACATTTAGGCTAGAGGAAAATTTTGTAAACATCTTAATCTGCTATTTTGTACACGTTTTGATTGAAAAGGCAAAATGAATGACTCATTAGAGGCCATCGCTCAATGTTTCGTCCTAATGGAGGCGAGCGTCTGAATAGCATTACATGCGTACGCCAGAAATAGTGTTTTCATCACACTGTGCCAGCATTGAAATTCTCGCATCAATAGATCGACTTCCGAGGAAAATCCATTTTGCCGCTTCCATTGTTAAGTCAAATTTAGATTCCTTTTAGGAGCATTATTGCCGGCTCCAATGATTCAGCTTCGATTCTGGTGCTTGTGAAAAGTTCATATTTTGCGTTTCGAGTCGTCCTTCTCACATGGCTGAACGTTGGCTGTGTAAGTCACCGACGCTGGTCAACAAATGCTAATGGACCACAAAGACGAATCTGTTTCATTCAACAAAGCTCCTTTAAGCTAAGATACTCGCCGGGGACTGATAATGGATTTGCCATGTTCTTTGAGCAAGAAAATTTTTCAATGATGAGTGTGGGGATCCTTGGACGAAAGAAAACTTGTACATTGATATCGGATTTGTAAACGGTGGAATGGATGTTTTGTTCCAATTTAAAAGTTATGTATCAATGATTTTTTCCAATCAAGTTTAATGTGAATTAAGGACACATGCTACGAGTAGGTCGGAAACTTGTTGTAATGGAGATTCAATTTGCAAGACGCGTGGGTTGAGAGAGAAGAAAATTTTTCTTGAAGTAAGAATCTCATGTTTATTTGGTACAATTCGGTGTCAAAGACTTTTCCGATCCCTATAGAAATTATTTTCATAGTGTATAGGTTTTTATTTTTTAGGCTGATGAATCTTCCCAATCAAGTTAACAAATGGCCTTGATAATTGTTTGAATATCAAAACAAATCTCTGTTCTTGCGGACTATTTATTTGTGCATGAGTATGTGGAAATACATCCAAAATATCTGTAGCTAAGGTAGCTTCATTCTGAGATGACACTTGCTTGTATACATTGTCAATAAGCTCCACAGATATCTTAAGGGGGTCCTCTAGTTTCTCGGGTCGAAAAAATCTATTTTTTTCATAAATCACATTTGCAACATGTGTAAAAAATGTGTGCCAAAGGATTTTTCGATATTCAAAGTACTTCACATGTTACGGCCCTGGAACGGAGCAGGTATACGGAGCGCGCACTGGGCTAGTCTGAAAGCCGAGCGGCGCTGACCATTATATTGTTATCCCTAAATCGAACTGTCACCTGAACAGACTTGTCCGCATCGGAAACCTGTCTCTTTAAGACGTCGTGAAGCGTCGGTTAGTTCAGTTTTGCTGTGGTAGTTGCGAAGCGTACTATATTTTCTCTTGCGAGTCGCACGTAGCTGGATTTTTGAAAATAATTATCAAAATGTTAAAGAAAGGAAGTAGAGACGCGCCGGCTCGTTATGATCGGCCTAAAAAGCGAAAATCCGCAGGCAACCGGCACACTTTTGAACAAGATAAGTCGTTTACATCGGCGTCAGCGAAGAAATTTCACCAAAATAAAAATTTAGAAGTGAACGTTGCACAGACTGTTTTGTATTGTATAGGAATATCCATTTCGTAGTTGGGAAAGTATAACCCTGCCATTTGACACCTGGCAAAACTAAATGTCATCCAAAGCGTGTTTTTTTAGCTGAAGGTTTGCCATTTAGAAATGTAGATCGTTTAACAGTCGAAGAATGCGTTAAAATTATAAAATTTTATTATAACAATGGTGATTCTCCTGCATCAACATTTAGGGCTTTACGAGCCGATTACGGTCGACATAATCGACCTCCACAGCAAACAATTTCAAACACAGTGAGAAAATTTGAAGAGACTGGATCGGTTATTGATATTGCAAGGCCTGTACATCATCGCAACATTCGTTCTGCTGGAAGTATCGCTTTCGTTGCTCAAAGTCTGTAGACAGACCCGAATTTGTCGATTTCTTGACGTGCTCAATATTTGGGCTTGTCTTACGGCTCATTGTGGCGGATTTTGCATTTGAATTTGCCTCTCCATCCGTACAAAATCCAACTCATTCAAGAACTTAAGCCTCAAGACCATACACAACGCAGAATGTATGCGAATTGGGTGATTGAACAACAAGCCATAGATAACGATTTTTCGAACAAAATTTTCTTTAGTGATGAGGCTCATTTTTTACTCAGTGGTTACGTAACTAAACAGAATTACCGCGTGTGGTGCTTTCAAAATCCTCAGGTGATTGCAGATTGCCTTTGCATCCGGAAAAAGTGACCGTTTGGTGTGCATCATGGTCTGGTGGTGTTATTGGCCCGTATTTTTTTGAAAACGATCAAGGAAGAGCCATTCCAGTCGATTCTGACCGCTATGAACGGATGTTAACCGATTATTTTTGGAGAAAAATTGAAGATTATGATCTGAAGAAGATGTGGTTTCAACAGGATGGAGCAACAAGCCACACAACACAGGCTGATCGAGCACTTTTGCAAGAGAAATTTCCAGGAAGCGCAATTTTGAGATTGAGTGATGTCAATTGGCCCGGAAGATCCTGCGACCTACCACCTTTGGATTTCTTTTTATGGGGCTACGCAAAAGATCGTGTTTACGTGAAGAATCTTTAAAATCTCGAGCAATTGAAAACCAATATTCGTGAAGTTATGGCCGAGATATTGCCGGAAATGTACCGAAAAGTCATTGAAAATTACCTCAAAAGGATTGAGGCCTATAAGATGTCCCGTGGAGAATATTTGAATGATGTAGTATATCACGTGCAATGGCAAGGTTTAGTCTTAATATTGAATAAAAAATTTTATTTTCATCTGAATATTTTATGTATTTTCTTTAGCTTTAGTTTCCCAAGCGTAAAATGGAAAACCCTTTATTTTGAATTTTGTGAGTGTATTTTCAACCATTTCTTCGGTTGTTATTTGTAAAGGGTGCAAAAGTACGGTCACTTTCCATCAACGTGATATACGAGGATTGGGCTTTAAAATTTCTATGGCGTGCAAGTGTGAGAAAGAAAAAGAAATAGATTCATGCCCAAAAATCGGTAAAGCCTACGAAATAAATCGTCGCTTAGTTTTCATGATGCGTTTGTTGGGAGTCGGTTATGAATGTTATAGAATTTTCGGTGGACTGATGGACATGGGACAAGGTTTCGCTTTGAACACGTACTATTCCATATTAGAAAATATTCACTCAGCTTCTTCGGCCGTTTTTGATGCAGTGTTGTCTACTGCGGTTAATGAAGAAAAGGAAGTCCTTCAAGAACAAGGAAAAGCAGAAAATGAATTCACCGTATCTGGAGATGGCACATGGAAAAAAGAGGATTTTCATCTTTATTCGGAGTTTCAACTTTAATTACCAAGTACACCGTTAAGGTGGTTGATGCGTGTGTAATGAGTAGCTTTTGTGCTGGATGCAATTTGTAGAAAAATAAACAAAATAGTGATCCAGTTGGATATGCAGGATGGCTCACTGATCATAAAGAAAATTGTACTCGAAATCATACTGGAAGTTCTGGGAAGATGGAAATAGATGCAGTTGTGAAAATGTTTTCTCGTTCAGTAGATAAACATCAAATTCGATATACGACATACATAGGAGATGGTGGCAGCAAGACATTCAACGGTATTTCGAAGGCAGAACCATATGGAGAAGATGTTGTTGTTGTAAAAAAAAGAGTGTGTTGGACACGTTGAAAAGAGGATGGGGACTGCGCTCCGAAATGCAAAAAAAATCTAATAAAGGCATTGGTGGGAAAGATGCAGGAAAACTCACTGATAAATTGATTGGTGAGATGACAACGTATTATGGATTAGCTATTCGGAGACATCCCGATTCTATCGAGGAAATGAGGAAGGAAATTTGGGCAATATTCTTTCACAAGATTTCCACAGACAGCAATCCACAGCATCGAAATTGTCCTGCAGGCGAATCTAGTTGGTGCAAATGGCGCAGAGCTGAGTTTCTCGGAGAGGCTGAGCAATTCAAACACAATTTTTAAAGCAATGCCAATTTATGAGGATTTATCCAAAGAAGAATTGTTAAACAGATGCCTGGGAGCGGAAACTCAAAAAAAATAACGAGTCGCTCGATTCGTTAATCTGGACTTTTGCTCCGAAGCACCTCCATTCTGGGTTAAAAGTGGTTGAAATCGCCACGTTTCTCGCTGTCGTAATCTGCAACGAAGGATACAAATCTATCCTGAAAACCTTGGAAACCATGGGAGTGAAAATAGGCCCAAAAGCTATAGGATATGTTCAACAGCGCGATAGCTCTCGGATCAACCGATCAGAAAGGCGCACGAGTGATGTTGTAAAACAGCCCCGAATCGCGAAAAAGGAATACGGAGCAGCTCTGCGTGACTACCAAGAAGAAGAGGAAGGCCTATTGTATGGTCCAGGCATAGCAGATTGACGGTGAGATCAAATTTTTAGTATAAATCACATGCGCGAACTTTCAAACGCGTTTTTCTCGAAACACCATTTTTCGAAACGCTTACCACGATATTTCAGAAACTATTAAATCGATTTTGTTCAAATTTATACATAATCTTTAATATAGTATGAGCCAGTGATTGAACTAGGATTATCATGATTGCTTTGATAGTTTTTTTTCTACGAGCGAAAAACTTAAGAAAAAATAAGCAAAAAATAGAATGTAGTTTTCAAAAATGTATAAAAAAGTCAATTTTTGTAATTTAGAATTCACTCTAGTTTAATCGCTAGTCTTAAATATGAAGATTATAATGTCGTTTGGTTTTTTTATTTCAGATAAGCGGAGTAGCCGCAATCTTGGTCACCGTCAAACATCTCTTTTACTTGATGCCTTCCTGTCGGCCCCTATATCTTTTGATCTATTACATATTTTGACTTCAAAAAATTTGTGAAGCTTACTCAAATATTAATAAAGATTATGCAAAAATAATGAGATTGATTATTTCAATGGTTTGCTTGTAAAAAATTATTGAAAAAAACATAAAAACCCGGAGAAACTAGAGGACCCCCTTAACAAAATTAGAATATACATAAGATAGCCTATACCAATACTTCCACCATTGGGAATATATAATTAGTCCGCAAATACCTTACTAAGATAAGGAAGTTATGTATCCTTTCACATTGAGGTTTAATTTTCACGAAGAACGCAATTCCAAGAAGAAATTAGCATTAAAAGACTATATTGGATTCACTTGTATCAAGATTTTAAATGTAATCAAAGGTTTTCCAATAAAAGGTGTTATTTTGAATAGCCCGCTATTTCAGTAGGTATCACTTTTGAAGCTGCGATTTTTTAACATTTGACATGTAAAAAATACGCCATTGATAAAAATGGAACAATACACGGTTCAACAATGCACTGTAATTATTAAAATTCACTATAAAAATGGCGAAAATTTGGCAGAGATGGTTTGTAAAACTCGAACATTTTTGGGTCGTCGTGAAGCTCCTTGTCGAACCGCAATACAGAAATTGGTGGGAAAATTCAAGCTGTTGGGACAATTTAGTGATGCGAAGAATAAAACCCGTGCATGTCACCCAAGAACAGCCGAGAATATTGCTGTTTTGCCCAGGTTTGTCCATTCCTCGTCGTTCTTTGGAATTAGCATTCCACAAACGTCATCACACCGTATTTTGCATAAATATTTGGGTCTTAAGGCTTATAAAGTTTAGTTGACACAAGAAGTCAAGCCAGTCAATCATCAACAACGTCGTGTCTTTGCTGGTTGGGTCCTTGAAATGCATGAAAATAATCCGGAATTCCATCGAAAAATCATCTTGAGTGATGAGGCCCATTTCTACCTCGGTGGCTTCGTCAACAAGAAAAATTGTCACACCTGGGGCTCGGAAAACACAAGAGTTATTGTTGAAAAGCCTCTCTATTCTCAACGTGTGACGGTTTATGGTCTGGCGGAGTCATTGGACCTTACTTTTTCGAAAATGAGCAACAGTTACGGAGAATGGATTGCGCTATCGAGAGATGATTAATGATATTTTATGGCCGAAATTGGATGGTATTGATCTGGACAACGTTTACTTTCAATAAGACGGCGCTAAGTGCAACACAAGCAACGAAACCATTGATCTTTTACGGGAAAAGTTTTCGGACCGTGTTATCTCTCGAAGAGTTGATCACAATTGGTCACCAGGATCTTGTGATTTAACACCTTGCGACTTCTTCCTTTGGGGCCACGTGAAAGAGAAGATCTACGCCAATAGCCTAGTGTCGATTCAAGACCTCAAAGATGGAATTCGTAAGGCTATCGAGGACATAGGGCAGCCACTTTGCGATTTGGTTATGGAAAATTTCATGAAAAGGATATGGTCCTGTAGGCGTAGTCTTGGTGGTCATTTGCCTGAAATTATTTTTCACTATTAACGGCATACCGTTTTCTTTATAATAAAATAAACATTCGATCATTTGTATTAAAAAATGGCACTTTTCTTTTGATATCAAAATAACACCTCTTATTGGAAAAACGTGTATTAACTCTTTATCCTTCACTCAATCGGAAAACACTCAAAAGTACTAAATATGAAATCCTTTTATACAACGTGTGGGTTAGTCCATTATTCCATATGGAGCTGCTGCATGGAACTCTTACGCAAACTACCCAAAAAAATAAAATGATCAAAACTCGCTTTTGTTTATTGACAGGAAAATCGTATAAAATAGCCGGAATCCGCAGGTTCATGGCTTAATCTGCCATTTTAACTGAATGGTAGAAGAAATGTTTCATTAAGGTGAATGTGCCGGGTGAATAAGGCTTTTTAAATTTTTGGTGGGCACGTTAATATTTTGATTATTCTATCAACGTCCAGTGTGTAATAAACATAAGCAGTCGAGCAGCCCCGTGGTGATCAGGAGTGGCTGCTCCTGAAGAGATAAGGTGGTCACCCCGTCGAAACTGCTTAGTTTGTTGTTTTGCTAGTGTTAAGTAAACTACATCCGTCAAGTTTCCATCTGTTAGGCAGAGATAAGTGGTTCACTTCAGCCACTTTAACGTCTTTAGGTTTGACATTCCCCTTGTAATGCAACGACCTTCTTCAGTGAAAGTAACGGTTGCTTTTTGTGTAATGTTTGCGTTTGTCTCAAGCCTCCGTGTCCGCTAACTTTAACGAGGCAAAAAAATATTGAATTACTGTAGAGTAGCTTAATTGACACCTAATAGAATTTTTCTAAAGACAATAAAAATTGATCGGTGCGTCTTGTAGAGTAGAGTACCGTGATAAGTATTTTGTAGTGTAGCTTCGTGGCCCGACAAGAACCCGCCTCATATGATCCCGCAAATGCTAGTCGTCAAGCACGCGTACGCGGTCGTTAAGCGAAGCTAGTTAGCTGAGCTCGGTGTTGTTTATAGCTCGCTGACACTTATGCCAGACCATCGGCACCCGTGTCCTACACGGGCATTAAAATTCATTACAAGTGTTTAATACATCTTAATCTAGCTTTCTCTCTGAGCTTATAAATAGTTTACGCTGCTTTTTAATCCCAAAGTCACCTAGTTCTGCGGTTACTACCAAGAAAGTACCAAAACAACAAACAGAAGTTTATAAGTCATCACATTTTTTATTTAAACATCTTTAAGACTGAGCTTATTGTCAGCCAAAAGTTGACTAAAGTATTTTTTATGTACCAAAGTGCAGTTTTACGCTGAGAAAATGTTGATATCTGATAGATAACTTATTTTAGTAAAAAATTGGAAAACGATTCCCAAAATTATTGTGATCAAAATTCAAGCTGGCGAAAGATTCTGTTAAATAGTATAACTATGTTTACTACTTAACTTCAGCGTAGACAATCCCAAGTCTATTTAAAAAAGGAAGAGGGGTCTTTTTGTTTCCCCAATCCACAGCTTTCATGATTTCTCATCCCAAACTGCATGGTCAAATGGGAGTCAATGGTCTCGGGGTCGCACATTGTCTTTACCAGTTCCCCACTGATGGGATTTTAAATATCGAGATAATACCATCGTCAAATACACCTGCAGCTCTGCTAATGAAGCCTATTTATACGTCTTTTATGGTGATGTAACGGAGCTGAAAGAAATAACCATGCTGCCGGAATGGAGGTCGGTCAATGGGCTAGCCCCCGCCCCTTGAAAACCCTACATTATTTCGAAACCTACAACAGAGCCTTGGAATGGATTGGACCTAGGGCAACCACCTTGCAACCGAAAAAAGGACTATAGTATTGAGTCCGGGAATGTGAGATCACTGAACAGCCTATAACCGATTCCCTAGCTGCCCCACCGCTATATTGGGGATACACCGGTGGAGGCTCCATCGACTCAAACTAACTCACTCGAAGACGGGCGTGGGCGCCACCCGTTCGATTCTTTGAGCCTCTCAAGGGGTCGTCCGAACGAGAAAACGTTCGGGACGAAATTACAAATATGCAAGTTTTGGGGTTCACCGTCACTTAGCTGCAAAAATCAACTACAAAGAAAACCTACAATGCAGAACGTGTTAAGGTGTTCCGCCACCACACAAAACTCGTATTTTCCCATAACAGGGCAACCGAAGTTACCCAGAATGCCACTAACTTTCACTGCACCCACAAACCACTTCAATTAGTTTCTCCAGCTCTTCCTGCCTGGTCAACGTCCCGGAAAAGAATTCCCGAGCCACACCTATTACAGCTCGAAGGGAAAGTTTGTATGTTGAATTCTAGCGAGTAAAGAAAAATCTACAATATCTTCATTCGACTTTATACTTTAGTATATGAAAAAAAGAATTCGAGCAATATGTGATAAAATCAAAGCCACTTACATTTATTCCCTATTCTAGTAAAGGGCCCCTTTCTTCCGTTTGCTTGATTTTTAGCACAGTTGTCTCGTCTCGGTTTAGTGTTCCGATATCCAAGATTCGCTTCCAATTGAATGTTCCGCAATTCAGTGTTCGGCTTCAATTCCTCGTCAGCAAAAGCGATCGTTGATCAATGTTCGATTATATCGCCACCGGTTGCTCAAAAAGGAACTCCCAAAAGAAAAAGAGAAAGTGCGCCAATCTTCCCGGGCTTAAATAACCTCCGGATTAAAGTTTTTTTCCTCCCATCCACCGGAAAAATAATGTTTTGGAGTGCTTTTTTTCCGCTGGTTCGAGTAATTCCCTTCGCTTGATTTGACTCATAACAAGTTCCACTTGGTGGCGATCCTAGTGGAAATTAAGTATATTACGCACTGAATGCATTTGACTGATAATTCGAACTGTCAGTAATGTTTATTTACATCGCGACGCGAGATGAGGATTTCGCACTAATCCTCGTTTTTTTCCTCTTTCCCTTGAGCCGGCGCTAAGATTTCTTAGTTTTTCTTGTTCACGCCGGTAGTTTAGTTGCCGTGTCAACGCGTGCAGTGTCTTTTATGTATAATTATCTACCAGTGTTCACTAATTTTGGCCGTCGAATCTCTCCTCGAGAATGTCGCGATTTTCTTCATTTCGATTTCCGTGGTGGAATAAAGTGAGTTTAGTGCGAATGAGTGAATATTTCGTCAGTTAGGAGAGGAGGTAAGAAATTCAACGATTTTATCTGTGTTTCCTTCATGTAGTTTAGTGAATTCATCAGCTTCCTCTCGTTTGAGCTTGGCGTAACCGGCGGTCATTTGTTGGTGTACCAAAGTGAGTTTGGTTTGATATTTTGAGACTCATTCATAGCCTCTTGTTTGGCTAAAAATTTCTACAATGACTTCATTCTGGCTTCATGTTGTGAGCTGAACAAACGGCATTCACCTTAGTCCTTTTCATACTCAAAAACGTTGTTTTATTTGGATCTGTTTGTAGCGCCTCCAGGCTCTGACATTTTGTGCGATATTTTTAGCTTCCGGTGTAATTTTGCTACTATATAGTCGAGCCGCAGTGAATTCCTCTTGAACTTTACCACCTGGATCAGGTGCAACTCATTTCGATCTCACTGATACTACCCGTCCATAAGGCTTGTCTAACTTTTGACCGATTACACAAAAGATTTGAGGGCATTCCATTAATTCGATCTTATGATGCGCTGAAATATCTTTCAACTTTTGCAACTCTAATGTAACGACATTCAATTTGGCCTGTTTCTGTTGCAATTCCTGGTTCATAATATCAATATCTTTGTTTTTTTTTGGTTTCAATTCCTGGTAATTTTTGATCGTAGTTAATAGTCAATTCTTCTAGAACTTGAAGTACTCCTTTCGGCTCCTGTGGTTGCCACTAATGAAGTGTTAACTTCGCGAGTGTCTTCCTTCGGTATACATGCCATCGCTGCCTCAGCAGCATCTCTGGCTTCGTTACTTGGCTCGTTCCTCTTTCGTGGCATATATGCATCTCTGCTGGATCTGTGTGGGTGTGAAGATGTTTGCGGCGCGATCGTTAAGTTTATATCCTTGGCCGGAAGCTCAGTGGCTGCACACCTGATGGGAATGTTGGTTTTGATGACAGCTGACGTTTAGATCCGCACTCTTAATCGTTTCCCTGTAAATTTCAACAGCACTCAGGTTCGAATTTAAATTAGTCGAATTATATACTGTATCAAAATTCATTGGGAGAAATGATTTAAATGCCCACAGATTATGGCGCATATCACAAACACCTTTTGTTGCATGACGGGGGCAATGATTCAAATTTGAATTTTCTCCCAGCTTTGCATGTTATTTCGTTTGCGATGCAATTCCGATTGCTTCGAGGGGTTATACAATAAGAGGTGTTATTTTGATATTAAAAGAACAATTCCATTTTTAATACAAATGATCAGATGTTTATTTTATTATAAATGCCGTTAACAGTGAAAAATAACATCAGGCAAATGACTACCGTGACCACGCTTACAGGACCATATCCTTTTCATGAAATTTTCCATAACCAAATCGCAAAGTGGCTGCCCTATCTCCTTGATAGTCTCACAAATTCCATCTTTGCGGTCTTGAATCGATACTGGGCTGTTAGTGTAGACTTTCTCTTTCACGTGGCCCCAAAAGGAAAAAGTTGCAAGGTGTTAAATCACAAGATCTCGGTGGCCAATTGTGATCACCTCTTCGAGAGATAACACGTCCGGAAACTTTTCCCGTAAAAGATCAGTGGTTTCGTTGCTGGTGTGGTACGTGGCGCCGTCTTGTTGAAAGTAAACGTTGTCCAGATCAATACCATCCAATTTCGGCCATTAAAATCATTAATCATCTCTCGATAGCGCAACTGATTCTCAGTAACTGTTGCTCCAGCCTCATTTTCGAAAAAGTAACGTCCAATGACTCCGCCGGACCATAAACCGCACCAAACAGTCACACGATGATGATAGAGAGGCTTTTCAATAATAACTCCTGGTTTTTCCGAGCCCCAGATGTGACCATTTTGCTTGTTAACGTAGCCACCGAGATGGAAGTGGGCCTCATCACTCAAGATGATTTTTCGATGGAATTCCGGAACATTTTCATGCATTTCAAGGACCCAATCAGCAAAGACACGACGTTGTTGGTGATTGGCTGGCTTGAGTATTTTGTATTAATTGAACTTTATAAGCCTTGAGACACAAATCTTTATGCAAAATACGGTGTAATGACGTTTATGGAATGCCTAATCCAAAGAACGACGAGGAATGAAGAAACCTGGGTTTTCTTCAACACTTTCGGCTACAGCAGCAACATTCTCGGCTGCACTTGAATGACGTGCAAGGGTTTTATATTTCACATCACTAAGTTGTCCCAACAGCTCGAATTTTTCCACAAACTTTCTGTATTGCAGTCTGACAAGGTGCTTCACGACGACCCAAAAATGTTCGAGTTTTACAAACCATCTCTGCCAAATGTTCACCATTTCTATAGTGAATTTTAATAACTTCAATGCGTCGTTGAAGCATGTATTGTTATTAATGGCGTAGTTTTTACTTGTCAAATGTCAAAAAATAACAGCTTCAAAAGTGACATCTACCGAAAAAGCGGGCTATTCAAAATAACACCTCTTATTAGAAAACCCTTTAGTTGATGTGCAATAACGGCATATTGCATCCATTTCTATTAATTTTCCTTCCAGTCACTTCACGTCAATCAGTCGCCATTGTGCCATATATAGCATTGAAAGCATTAAATGATTGATCATTCGAATTATTCAAGCTGTTCATATAATTTGGAAGTGCATGGTCGATGCTGCATTGGAATTAGTAACCATTTACCAGTACCCTGTCACGGCTGACAAGAATGTCTAGCACTCCGGTGTCAACATCAAGGACATATGACACGTTTTAATGGACCACTCCACGAGGTGAAGAGCGGGTAAGGATTATTATTGTAAATTTATTTCTTTATTTTTCCTTCTTGAAAATGTATTAAACTTAAAAGTAGTAAGAATAGTAAGTAAAATAAAGTAGACTTTTGCTCAAAGATTTAGAGTTAAGCAAGGCCAGGATGCCTGGCCATGAAACAATCGACACCTCACTACTGGAATGTATCGTGGCCTCAGGTAGTGGATGAAATTAATTAATTTTTTTACAACATTCAGAGGTGAATTATTAGAATGGAGCTTCCGTAATAATGTACCAATTGGCTAAGATTTACGAACACACAAAGTCTGAAGAACGGACACAATTAATTGACACAATGAATTTTCTTTCACCACCTTTTTATAACTTACCGATGAATTTAATAAACAAACCATCGGGTCAGAGGAATATATTGCAAAAACAAATTCTGAAAATTTACAATGTCTCTACACAGCACCCACTCCCTCTAGAGTCAACGGTAAAAGAAATGTTCTCCAAATGGATGAAAATTCGTCGCCAAACCACTCATTGCGAAGTACCCGAAATCATTCATCTAATATCAAACGCTCGACTCAACGATGCTAATCTGCTTGTGAGCTTGAAAGAGGCGATACCCTCTTACGGTAAAGCTTCTACATATGTTGAACTACGAATTCGGGAGATTGCTAGAGAACCACAGAAAATTATCCATCAAACTGAAAGGGAAGATAGAACGACTGTTGTAGATAATTTGTGAATTTTCTGTTACATTGCAACCCACTGTAATTAATACTTATCAGCTGATGAGCCAAACAAACCAAAACAGACTTAACATTGTTTTGATTTAGAAGCTTCTGCGTGAAAACATATGGCCACTGAATGTTGGCTTGCGCCATTACCAAGGCTGAGGGTTGAGCAGCGGTGACGGTGGCAGTGTAACCTTGAACTTGGTCTTCACCGTTGAGGAAGAGCCGCTGCGGCAAAGGTTATATAAGGGCGAGCGATGGTGGAAACGCTTTCTTATTTTGGTTTTCAAGTCGGTTAAGCGGGAGAAGACGTAGCCTCTGGGACGGACTTAGCAGCGCCAGCGATTGGAGTAATTATTGTGTGTGCATTACGGAAGCAGCGTTTATGGATCGTTATATCGGCAGCAGCTGGATTAAATATTGCACAGCGAGTCAAAATTATTTTTCGTTGGAAGGGGGCCTCCAACTTCTCAATTGTATTTATGATTGTAAGTAATGTTAATATTCATATACACTGATTTGCATTTGAAGAATTGGGATTTTTATGATCTATTGTACTTGATATCTTTGGTTGAAAAAATTTATTCTACACAGTGTCAGCTGGTGCACTCTTGGAGTGGTCACATCGACTTGCCGCGTCAAAAACGCAAAAGGAGTGCTGAGATCCTTCAAGTGAAAATAGTAGTAGTGTTTTGAGTGCTGGGATCCTTCGAGTGAAAGTAGTAGTAGTGTTTTCAAACCCATCGCATCAAGTGTTTTTGTTTCTCTCTTATTTTAGGCATATAGTGACTTGAATTCCTTCGTGGTTTCCGATTCCGTTTTCTCTTTGGTGTTTCAATCTGGGGAGCTCAAGCTCGTCAGCAGCTCCGGGGGTAAATTAATGGTTGACAAGTGGCGCCAATCTACCCATCTCCACGGGTTACCCGGAACCCCAAGGCTCCACTGGAACGCCCAATTCAAATCCAGCAATCATCGCAATTGTATCCAAGTACAGTTGTAATAATTGCACAGCTGGGAATTGAAATCGTCATGAGATCCAATGATTGCAACTATTAATTATAATAACCAGATGGACTAAAATTGCAGTAACCAATCAGAACATTTTGACTCCTACGGCTGCTTTCCGCTTTTCTCTAGCAGTAAGCCTAGGCGGACTGCTCGATTACTACAAGATTTTCAATCGTAAGGGTAGGGGGATATAATTTTTTGATATATTTCCGCTTCTCCTGTCTACCCCACTAGTTATACTGCAATTTAAATAACACATATTAAGAAATCTCATCAAGACCTTTCATTCGGCATTCTACTCGACCACATTTGGTGAAAAAAAATTTTTTAAGGCTTCACATTCTTATATAAGGAGACCTACCTTAAAACCCTTTGAAATTTTTTTGACTATAGGAATTTCATTAACAGAAACTTCTGAGCATTTCACAAAATTTGGTCACTATAGCTTCTATAATTCGTTGGAAATAACTTGCTGGGACGCACTGACGGCTGGACGGACGAACAAGTACCGATATTAATAGGGTATTTTAAAAAATATTTTCTAAACCCCTTTCAAAATGAATCTCAGACAGCCAATTAAATATACTGTCTTTTGCTGGATTCTAGAGCATAAAATGTTAAACATACTGAGCCTGTTGAAAGCTTGTACTCTTTTGCCGAAGGTAAAGAATTCTGAGAAAACGTAAATTATCTCAAGATCCCTTTCGTTACCTATTTAATTTGCAAATTTTTATAATGCAGATGATAATCTACTTTAACCTTTTTGAAAACAGCTCCTTTTTACGTACTTATTATCAATTAGGGATTTAAAATTTTGTAATTCAAATAACCAACAGTCTCTAACTCGGAATTAATTCTCTGATGTGCAACAAATCAACAAATACAACAAGTACTATAACCAATTTTCTCTTCACAATTAACTTTGCACACATTCACATATGCTTGGTGGGAGACTTTTGCCGCATACAGGAAAATACTGAAAACCTAGACACGAGATATAATGTGAACTTACAAAACTGAAAACTTTCTAACATATATTTCACGAAAAGTTGAAAATCTCTCAAGGACTTTTCAGAAAATATCTTGACTGAACATGTTATTCATTCTTCGTCTTCTTAGTCTAGCTCTTATTCTTCAATGAGAGCGAAAAGTTTTCCATATTTTGCCATCTATACTTTAGGTCGCCATATTTGCCAGCCAGAGAATATGAAACGCATACAAGACGATCAACCGGAAAGTTTATGAGTCTTCAGCGAATATAAACTTTGTAACACATTTATATGGAAAAGCGTCATGCCCGACTTTGCTTTCTGCAATATATCCCTAGTTCGTGGATGAACAAGCTGGAAGTGCAACATGAAACATAAAACTATGATAAATACTTGAATATCCCGAAGGATTGTTAATGCAAGTGACTTCAATATTACTGGAGTTGAATGCCTTAGAACGCACAAAAAAAAAGATTTTCTAGCAGTTTTTTTGCAGAAATATAGACAAAATTATTGGCATATGGTCATCCATTTCGTGATAGGAAAGTATAAACCTGCCGTTTGACATCTGTCAGAATTAAATGTCATCCAAAGCGTATTTTTTTGTAGTTTAAGGTTTGCCATTTAGAAATATGGATCGTTTAACAGTCAAAGAATGCGTTAAAATTATTAAATTTTATTAAAAATGGTGATTCTGCTGTATTAACATTTAGAGCTTTCCGAGCCGATTACGGTTGACATAATCGACCTACACAGCAGACAATTTCGAACAAAGTGAGAAAATTTGAAGAGACTGGATTGGTTATTGATATTGTAAGGCCTGTTAATCATCGCAACATTCGTTCTGCTGAAAATATCGCTGTCGTTGCTCAAAGTGTGGAGGAAGACCCGAATTTGTCGATTCTTCGACGTGCTCAACTTTTGGGCTTGTCTTACGGCTCATTGTGGCGGATTTTGCATTTGGATTTGCATCTCTATCCATACAAAATCCAACTTACTCAAGAACTTAAGCCTCAAGACCATACACGACGCAGAATGTATGCGAATTGGGTGATTGAACAACAAGCCGTTGATAACGATTTTTCGAACAAAATTTCGTTTAGTGATGAGGCTCATTTTTTGCTCAGTGGTTACGTAAATAAACAGAATTGCCGCATATGGGGCTCTCAAAATCCTCAGATGTTTGCAGAAAGGCCTTTGCATCCGTAAAAAGTGACCGTTTGGTGTGCATTATGGTCTGGTGGTGTTATTGGCACGTATTTTTTTGAAAACGATCAAGGAAGAGCCATTACAGTCAATTCTGATCGCTATGGACAAATGTTAACCGATTATTTTTGGAGAGAAATTGAAGATTATGATCTGGAAAATATTTGGTTCCAACCGGACGGAGTCATGAGCCACACAACACAGGCTAATCGAGCACTTTTGCAAGAGAAATTTCCAGGACGCGTAATTTCGAGATTGAGTGATGTCAATTGGCCCGCAAGATCCTGCGACCTAACACCTTTGGATTTCTTTTTATGGGGCTCTGCGAAAGATCTTGTTAACGTGAACAATCCTCAAAACCCTGAGCAATTGAAAATCAATATTCGTGAAGTTATGGCCAAGATATTGCCGGAAATGTGCCGAAAAGTCATTGAAAATTACCTCAAAAAGGTTTAGGCATGTAAGATGTCCCGTGGAGGACATTTGAATGATGTTGTGTTTTTTGTATAATGGCGAATTTCAGTCTTAATATTGAATAATCTATCTGAATACTTTATGTGTTTTCTTTCGCTTTACTTTCCCAAGCGTGAAATGGATAACCCTATATAACAGGATGCCTTGAGATAGTATGCGCTTGCAGATTGACAGAAGTACCCAAAATACCTTTCAGGGCTTTGTAAAATGAATGTGATAACCAAATACTAGTTTAGTCTCTCAAAACTTTAGGTCTGATTAATAATTTCAATTGTTTTTAACGATGGTCCCTCTAAAAAAAGGGACCCTCAGATTTGTTTTTTTTATCACAAGTAGCCAAATGGGATATCAAATGAAAATAAAAAATTCAGTTTGTAATAGAATAATTGTGCAGATCCGCTGTGAAGTAGAATTGCACAAAACCACTGTCATAAAACACAATGAAGAGCAGACTGAATGTGAAAATTGACAATTTGGTCGAGAAAATGTGAAAAGAAACCAGCAGCAAAAACGTTGAGAGTACAACTAGGTAATTGGCATTCATCCAAATTTCCCTCAGAAGGGAAAAAAGTGATAGTAAGATCGGCAACTCAAGTTAAGAATGGTTCGGCGGCCACGCAAAATGCTTGATGTTGTTGGCGACCTAATTGAAGATCTAACGCTATCCACATGCCGTTCGCACTGGAGTGAAATTCAAGTGTTGCGGATGTGGATTATTCTCAATAACCGTTGATTGTCTAGGTGGTGCAAGTGGTGATCCCTCAACAGCAGGTGAGTAATTCGGAAACAAGAAATGTCTGGAGAAGTGGCGCTGGCTACAGTTTTCATCGCCTTCAAATTTTTTGGACCATTACGTTAACTGTGGTTACTACAGAAAGTTCTCTTCTATTCCTAAATGTTATATATTTCTTCGTTTTATTGTAACACTCAATTTATACTTCCACACGTTGGTATTAATCCGGACGACTAGTACCGATTTCATTAACTTATGCTTCCATGAGCCGCCGGATGGACATAGATTGGAAGCTCAAATTGCAAATGTATCATACTACACCCATCAAACACATTTAAGCATTGATTTTGCCAGGTTTCATTTAAAATTTAGTTTTCATATAATTTTTATTAAGGGTTCGATGAAAGTGTGGCCCAAAAAAATTTGCTATTTAATGGTCACTAGACAATTTTTTTAATAGTTTTGGTTGCATGTCCTTATTAAGCTAGTTATGGATCCTAGATGTTACGACATTATCTTGTCATGGCAACACCGATTGAAGAGCACCGGCCACAGAAGAAATCGAGAAGAGTCAGTCGCATCCGAACCATCAACCGGGTCATTGTGTTTTGAACACAATAAATGTATTATTAACAAACGGTGCGCGTTAGTTTATTGTTTTTCCTCTAGAATTATCCTGTTCCCAAGGTCCAACCCCTGATAAAATCAGAAGTGGGATCCAAGGATGGTTTAGCGCGGATTACAAATAAAAATTTGAATTGTGAACGTAGAGCCAACAGACGCCGTCGAAAGTCATTTTTTCTCCTCCTCGTGATCTCGTGTTTAATTCTGCTACGAAAGGAGAAACGTGCGATATACAAACGCGAAAGAGACGAAAGGAGAAACATGTGACATACATGCGCTACCCATAATTGTAATAGTGATAAGATTTCCCCTTCGATCCGTATACAAGGGAAACGAAACAAAACACGATGCCGGTCGAAAAGGTCAATACGCTAAACCAGGAACGACGAAAACTTGAACTTAGACTACGGAACGCCTCTACACAGGGGAGCAAAGCTGAGCTAGCACCAACACTCTGTGAAATTCTGAGTAATTTCAAAATCGAAACGGACGGGAAAATGTCAGAATGTTCGGGTGAAGATGATGTGCGTGAGTTACGTGATGAAGTGAAGCAATTTAGCGAGTTAATATCAGCTGTCGTCATCACGTTACCGAACGGGGGAAAGTTGGCGACGTCGTCAACAACTGAACAGATTAACACTCAACCGATCGTAATACAGGAACCGACACCACCACTCACTAACGCCATGAAATCTGGTGAGGCGCCGCCGGCAGTGACGTTCAAGATTGACGCATGCGAACGATCGGCTTATTAAGTGCGGGCGTGTCGTTGACCGCATTTTCATAGCATCCGATATGTGACGGACATTTTACCAGAGATCAACCCGTCGTCTGAATCCGGCATGTTAGCAGCGCAATTTGTTGATCACATTACGAAGTTTGGGAGGCATTTCAGTGGAATGATAGAGTTTTGGTGTTCGCTGTGCAAGCCTCCCTAAAGGGGCCTGCTAAAATATCGAGCGATGGTTCTTCACGGGTTTCTGGAAGCTGGCTTGAGCTGGCCGAATCATTGAGGCGAGATTTCCCTAGCCATGCAAGCGAGGTCGATGTTCACATAAAAATGATGAATCGCACCAGGGAGCCGAGTGAGACAACACAAAGTTACTTCTATACTATGTTAGCATTGGGAAGACAAGGTATGTTGAGTGATCACGCTATAACTCGGTATATAAGGAACGAGCTACGGCATTCATCTTTGCAAAATTCGATCGCAAGCTCAATTTTCGACACCATCAATGATCTTTTAGCCGCGATAAAGAACTTCGAAACGAATTCCGTTTGAATTTCGGAGCCACAAACAGAGTCGAGACAAAATTTTGGACCTCCATCACCAATACAGCGAGGTATTATCTCAGCAAATAAGCGAGCGCAGCCAACTTTGGCAATTCGGAATTCCGTCAAATCCGATATTAAATTGTCTTGAGGTGGGGCATATTTCGCTAAACTGTCCGAAACCACAACGAAAACAAAGATGCGAAAAGTGTCAACGAACATCACATAAGACCAACCGATGTCCGGAAAATGAAACTGTGACCGGCGTCAGTAATGTTCGTCGCATAAAATCAAAAGAAAGAATTAATCCACTTGTTAAAGAGGTTCTTCTCAACGGAAGCAAAATTAAGTCCTTCATCGACCCCGGCAGCGAAAGAACACTCATTCAATGAACGATCGCAATGTCGATGGGAGGTGTGAAGCAGTGTTCACCATTCATCCTACGAGGATTTAGAGGAGCTTCAGTAACGTGCAACCAGATACTTGAGGCCAAAATACAATTGGATGGTAAGAATCCAAATGCGAAGATTTTCCTGATGGATGACGACTTGATCTCGGAGCCACTTTTATTGGGGTCAGGTCTACTCTGCACATCGGGCAAACGACTGATCATTGAACCGAGAGCTTGTCGATTAGAAAACGCTTTCCAAAATGCTCTAAATTTTGAGCCAACGTCATCCGTCAAAGAAAAGGACCAACTGTATCAGCTTATCAGTGAGCATAGAGAATGCTTCTCTGAATCGTTTGCTCAGTTCTGAGTAGGTAAATGCAACTCGGTAACAATGCCGATAAAGTTAACGACCTTAAACCTGTCCGACCCTAATACGAATTCAACCCGATACGTTTCGGCCTGTGCAACGTACTGAGCTATTTTTATGATGCCATTACTAAGTTGGTACGACAAATGGGAAGTCGAGCAGTCAGCTACGTAGGTGAAGTAATTCTGCCCAGCAAAACCATCGCCAAAGGTTTAATCAAACTCCGTGAATTCCTGGTTCTCCTCTAAGTGTACGTTTTTGTCTTAACAAATTACGTTTTTGGGTCATCGATTCGACGAAAACAAAATAAAACCAGAAACTGAAAAGACTAATGCCATTTGAGAGTTGCCGGAATGAACCTACGTTACAGAAATTCAAAGATTTCTGGGATTGAACGGGTTTTTCCGCAAATTCATTCGCGATTACTCTCTAATATCGAGACCGCTTACACTTTTGTTGTAGTAGAAGGACAATTCACAATTTTGTTGGTCTAATGAACAGCAAGACGCATTCGAAAAATTGAAATCAGCTCTTTGCTGCGATACAGTGCTCAGTGCATACGATCCGGCGAGGGAACATCAAGTTCACACTGACGCGAGCACACTGGATCTTACCGGAATCCTAATGCAACGTGACAAAGGTGGCAATTTCAGACCGGTTTACTACTACAGCCACCAGTGTAGCAAATCCGAGAGCAGATATCATAGTCATGAGCTTGAAGTTTTGGCTATCGTCGAGTCGTAAGAAAGTTTGCGCATTTATTTGCTCGGTAAGCATTTCGAGCTACTCACCAATTGCACCGCAATTAGCACCATAAGAATGTCTAAGTCATTGCTACCGCACCTCGGTCGATGGTTTCTGAAGCTACAGGAGTACGATTTCCAGATCATACATCGATCAGCTGGACGCATGAGTCACGCAGATGCTCTAAGTAGGACTCCGAATGAGCCACCAAACGAGCCAGAGATAGCATCGTGGAACATAATGCAAGTGGAAGAAAACGAAGACTGGCTTGTGCTCCTGCAACGACTAGACGTGAAGTTGAGGGAGTTAATTGAAGTTCTAAGAGACAATATTGAGTCCGCTCAATCAAAACATATCAAGTCAGATTATCAGCTCAAAAATGGTCGGCTATATCATAAGATCGACCAAGATCTCAAATTCGTCGTTCCTCCTGCAATCAGGTGGAAAATCATCCGCACGTACCAAGATGACATGGGCCACTTTCCCTCTACAATTATCCTGTTCCCAAGGCCCACCCCTTTACAATCTTGTGTAAAATTTTTGCACGGTGAAAGATTTTATTTTTTATATATGATAGTTCAATATTAAATTTTGTTAGTGGTAAAACATACTTGTGGGAAGAAAATTGAAAAAAGCGTTAACAGATGAAAAATCCGAAACACTGCATGAAAAATTCAAATTATTATTAACTTTCATCACTGCATGAAAGATTTTAATATATATACGTTTTTGCATTGGGGACCTAACAATTTCGTTTCTTTATATAAACGCATTCTTTACTTTTTCCAATGAACTATCAATGTCAGAACGTTAGTTAAAGTCAGCATTTTCATCATGGTAAAGTTCACATCTCAGCAACGTTTGAAATTATTAAAAATTACTATTAATTACTTTTATCGACAAATCATCTTCAGCGATCAAGCTCATTTCTGGCCTAATGGTATTATTAGTAAGCAAAATATGCGTTATTGGTCAGCAACAAACCCACATGAGCGTCTTGCGACAAAAATTTACTGTTTAGTGCGGTGTTCATGCAGAAGGTGTGATTGCACGGTATTTTTTCGTGGAAGAAAATAACCATCATATTTCCGTCAATGGAAAGCGCTATCGTGTTATGTTGGATGATTATTTGTGGCCACTAGCCACACAGCACGTCTCACAATCGATTTATTGAAATTTATTTATTAAATGTTATACTCGTATCCTTAATTGAAACCCCTATAGAAGAGAAGCGTGGCGCATGTTCTATAAACATTTGACTAGGCGATTTGGATAAATAACTGCAGTTATATTTCTAGAGATAAGTACCATAAGAATGATTTTAACTGCTTCTCAGAGCTTATCCTATATAGTATGCAGTCGCAGCATGATGTGAATCAAATCTACATTTCCAAAAAAATTTAAATGATTGTCGTAACGACGATGTTCCTTTATTTTATTTATATTCATAGCACATTAGGAGTTATCCATAGAAATGTATTATTTTTTGTCACAATGGAGCCCTGCGGTCCCGACTTTGCTTGTCGTAGACCGGCGTGGGCGCCAACTCACTGTTTTGGCCTAGGCCCCACACTTAACCACCCAGTGAGTAAGGCGGTTGTCCAAAGCTCGTTCCACGAACACACCTTCCACTAAGAATACGCAAAAAATATCACTACTCAAGGTGGACCCTATCTCCTCGAACCACACTGATGTACACCCCCGCGATATTTCCCAGAGCCAATCGGTGGCACTTCCTGAAAAAAAAACAAATTCTATGTTTTCGAAGTGAATTTACTAAGAAATAGTACCGCTTTCCTTGATGTGAAATGAAGTTTATGAACAAATTAATAAATGTTTATCAACAAAGTAATGAATGAAATAAGATTTATCAACAAAAACACAAATCTTGATAATTTATTTTTAACCAACCTCTGTCACCTAACCTAGCTAATAAAGAGGCCTCTTGGTCCCGCCGTCGACGGCATGGCGAAAAAGATCCTGCGCTGACTCCACGTACTCTTACAATGGCGCACTCTTAAAATGTTCGCACTCGTACAATGGCCAATTGATGGTAGTTATCCTTCTCCCGGTGGTGATTGACGTCGACAAAAATTACTTAGTTATGTTTTTTTCCCCTTTTTTTTCTTCCTATTTCTTTTAGACTTCCGCACCCCCTTTTTTATCAAACACTTTTTTTGCCTTCGCCACTACACGTTTCGATCACGAAAAAGAGCTTTTTCTTTATCCCTCGCCCTTTTATTCACTCGTTCCCAAAGGAGCACCGCTAATTCCGGAGTGAACCTTATATTTGTCCTGTTCTTGCGAAATTGTAACCCGATTCGTGCGATCCGACAATTCCATCGCAATTTACACCAAACTTCAACTGGTGTTTCCGAAATCCGGAGTCGTCGATATTTTTTTGGCATTGTCACTGTGACGAACATTTGACGTGTTACAAGTATAGGCGTAATGTTGTTTGTTTATGTTTGGTGCGATGTGAGTGCTGGCGGTAACCCGGATTCTGAGTGGCTGGATTTCACCAAGGATTATCAGATAAGTAGAACTTTCATATTTTATCCCTTGGACAAGACACTTTGTGTGCCTTTTTAGGGTATTGTAAAATTATTTTACAATACCCTATTAGTTTCGCCTCCTGTCTGTCCGTCTGTCCGTCCGTCCGTCCGTCCGTGTGTCACACCACTTTTTCTCGCAAACTACATAAGCTAGAAACATAAGATTTTGTAGGTAGGTGCAAAGTGACGCCCTCTTCAAAGTTTCAATACGAAAAAAAATTTATTAGGTCTTTAAGGGGGGTCTCCCCATATAGGGGAGTTGACCCTGAAAAAAAAGTTTTCATCGCATGTAGGCAATATGGGTATCAAATGAAAGGTCTTAATGAGCACTTTTCAAAACAGGTCTTAAAATGACAAATTTTGCTTCGAGGGGTGCAGGGGAAGGGGAAGTGTACGAAAATTTTGTGTCCCCCCCTCGCGATTGGACACCTTTGACCCGAAAAATCTGAAAAAAATCATGAATATAGGCCCTTATGAGTACAACAACAACAAATACGTGAGAAGTCAAAATTCACTCAACTTTGTTAGTAATAGTATAATTTATCGATTTTATATTTTCTTGAATAAAATGTTAACGGTACCCTTAAATTTAATAAAATTCAGTACACAGATGACTATTGATAAGATTAATCTGTCCTAAGAGTTTCATGAAGATCGAGTGGTATTTAATGAAGTTATAGCGATTTGAATTTTCCTGTATTACTATGGAACAATATGCGCTGTAAAACATATGGCTATGGAACAATATGCGCTTTTTACTGACTCAGATACTACAGCTTTGTTAGGATTTGCATGAAAGTTTCAGGAATGATAGGTATCATGAATTCCTTTGAGAATTGGCTCAGCTAGTGGTAGGAGTAATCGTTAAGCAAAAAAGTGGCTGTTTTAAATGCGAAGATTGAATAATTTTTTAGTTATTTTGCCCCAACTTCAACGTTTAAGGCGCATGCTTTTAACACTTGATTTAATTTAATGACTGACTGAAGATGAGTACCTACAATTAAAGCTCATATGTGAAACAAGTCGAGGAGGCAGGAGAGAGCTCCTAGCAAAAGGGCTTTGTAACCATTCTAGGATTCGAAAAAATAGGCCATGAATCGATGATTACAGTACAGGGGAGTGGCCGCTGGAAAAAATGTCATCAAAGGTAGCCAATATGAATATCAAATGAAAGTTCTTTATAAGAGCTTTTCAAAACAGTACTTGAACTGACAATTTTTCCTTCACAAGGGTAACAAATACCTTAGAAGTCGAAATTCGATCAACTTTGTTAATAATAGGACATTCTATAAATTTTGCTTTTTTGTCTATAAAATCAAGGAGTGACCCTTAGATTTCCCAAAACCTATAATTTAAATTTTCTGAAAATGATTGTATATGGTTCGAAAATTTCACAATAATTGAACTATAAACAGCTAAGTTACAGCCGATTGAATATTTAACAATTACAACAACATTTACACGTGATACTAGGAAGATACGTGCTTGCAACGGACCGAGACACTACAAATATATAGGAATTTTGATAAAATTTTTAGAAATGGTTTGTAATATCTATCATGACTAATCAAGCGACGAGGTCAAACCACTTGAACCAAAATGGTGGCGAGTTTAAAATCATAATTACCATAATAATTTTTCGAACTCAATTTATGGAATCTATTATATTAGTCAAGTTTTGATATGCAGAATATATTGTTTGATTCACTAATTGTTTTACAATACCCTTCTGGCAGGAGCATTCTCCTGCTACTTCGACTTGTTTTTTCTTCTTTTTTAGGTATGGATGATGTTAAGGCTCTGGTCATTGGGCGCACCGTTAAATGAGCGCAACTTAAGCTAAGTATGCTTATGCGCCGAGCGAAAGACTAGATGACTACTCGCGGGTTCAGTTTAGCACTGGAGAAAACCAAACTGGTCATCTTGTCAAAAATGAGAATCCCTAGAGTAAGGATGATAGACGCCAACAGTGAAGTACCTGGGGCTGCTGATCGACCCGAAGATGAGTTTCTTTGAGCAAATCAGTATCGGCTCTGAGTCAATTTTTGACCTACGTAGGGGGACTCAACCCATCTAGAAGACACCTCTTGATGAGTGTTGTAGGGTCAGTGCTATTGTACGGAGCAAAAATATGGGATAACTCTTTCAGTGAGAAGGAATACAGAAAACTCCTGGCACACGTACAGAGCAGGGTAGCACTGATTCGCATCTCTGGTTCGATGGCGAGGGTTATTGCAGTTGTGATGCATATCACCCTCCTTGCTATATAGTGGCAAGCTATTTATCTGTATCAAAACGAGGACACGAGGGACCCGCCTGCTTGTGAGGAGAGACAGCGCTCCCTCAACGATTGCCAGCTGTCTTGGGTGAATTACACGAAGGGAAGGTGGACTGCACACCTCATCTTGGAGACTGACTTCTATCTGACCCAATTTTTAAGCAGGCATTGGTGTTTCCAGTCTTACCTGCACAAGATCGGTAATCACTCTTCCCTGAATGTTTGTTTTGCACAGGCGAGTAAGACGATGCCTACCACACATTTTTTGCATGGACGAAATGGGTAGACTTTAACGGAACCTCTACAAGGAGACAGGTGTGCTCGCTCCAGATAATATAACAGCGGTGATACTTGAATCAGTTGACAAATGAAGCCAGATGGCACATTATGGTCGAGCAGTTATAAAAGATAAAGGGGACACTGGTTGATTCCTTGTCTAGCGATTTCTCTTCCCCTTCCGCTAGAAGAGGATGGAAGAGTTCATCCCGGATAGTGTAGTTGCGGTGATGCTTGAATCGGCTCACATTATGTTCGGGCAGTCCTAAAAGATAAAAGAGACTCAAAACAGTTGGGGCACGAGGACTGCTTGTCTGGGAATCCCTCCCGCAAGAAGAGAGATTTCAAGCTAGAAGGTACCTCACGGTGTAACAAAACGAGACCTGGCCTAAAATAATGTGTCAAACAGTACCAGGCTGATTTCTTGGGTTGACAAAGGAGGTGTTTAGTGGATTGTCCAGTCGCTTGCGAGCATTGGAGTCCCATACTCATTGTGTAAATCACATTCATCTCCCAACAATAAGAAAGAGGAACATGCAACGCATCAATGAATGTGATTGACAAAGATACTGCTAACATTAAATTAAAATTACGTTCAGTGGATGAATTCGGCATCACATTTTGGAATATCCTACCAGTGTTGGTGGTGGCATCGCATTTCATCCACTACACCTGATAATCGTAAACGTGGACCAACTTCTATAAACGCGAATAAACTTCTTAATCGGAATTTATTCTGCAAATACGGCAGGTACGTAAACATAACCAATCTGTTCGATCGTCACTTTTGACTCATCGCAGCAAACTAGTTCAAGTAATTGATCGAGACTCTAGCAAGTTTATTTGCGATGTTTCGGATATTGGTTCATGGTCACGCTAGGTGCAAATAGTAGTCAGTTTGAAAAACTACGTTGAACAAATATATTGCTAATTAAAATTTGAACAACGAAAGGTGGATGACCAGTCATTGTCCCTTTTGGTTGGCGGACAATGCCCGTTATTATCCAAAGCTATTTAAGGGAGTAGAACGATAAAGCGGGTGTTTTTCATTCATTGGTATCACTATAGGGGGCGGTGTCTCAGTTTTCACGCACTAAGTGTTTTTTTTCTTAGTTTCTATTCGAAATAACGAAAGAAATATAACTGAAGGAAGGAAAAAAGTTATTTGAAGTTAAATAAGCACTGCGGACGGTGCTTAAGAGAAAATAAAAGTGGATGATAAACTACTGAAAAACCAATTAAAGTGAAGTGTTTGGGGACCAAATGGACTTGAGCGAAATCATTTGTAAACTTGGAAGTGGAGAAGTAGCCAAGAAACTTAAGAGACTGAGATGATTCAAGGTAAGGAATAGTATAAGGAGGAAAATTCCGATTTGCCCAAGTAGTGGATCATGGCCGTTGTTTTCAAAGAAGTCCCCGGTGAAATCCATCCAATAATCAAGGATCTTTGAGATGGGGGGTCCAGTACAAATATGGAGATAGACGATTGAAATCAGAAAGGGACCCCCAACTTTACCATAGTTCAAGTTAAAAGAACGAGATTGTTTAATATATGGTTTTGTTTATCTCTGAATATAACCTTAGAAAGTTTAAACGAAAATTATTTCTTTTCCTTGTGGTTCTACTGCTTTAGAAATTTTGCCATCTTTCTTGTTACTTTTCCCTCAATACAAATTTTCAACGTTACTCTGGCCTAAAAGGATGTAAGTTGTTATTGGAGTCAAGCATGCAGGTCCACCGGCAGCCGGAGGCAGTTTTACTTTGTCTCTCTTTTTGGTTTACTCGATTTTTTTGATGAAACTTCGCTTCCCTGGGATGGTAGACTTGGTGACTAGGTATAGTAGAGGATAATTCCCTTTCCTTTACGAGTAATCAAGATTTCGTTTTCATATGCCGGCGGCCATATTCTCACTTGATGGACTTGCGGGCCCATTGCGTAAGCGATTGGCGCTCGCGCCCATACTTCGGGGACTATCTGGGTCAGAAAAGCCTCCACGACGAAGATACCAAATTAGCCAGAATACCCTCTACGAGGAGGGTAACAGTGCTCAGAAAATTTTATCAAAAGCGGATAATAATCAAGTGAGATTCAGCCATTTCAATTATTTGGAAATACCACAACAATAACACCGGTTGATTTTTTTTGCTTGAGTTCTACAGCCCCATTCGGGTCTTCACTTAGATAAGGTTTTGATATCTCATTATCTTGATAGAATGTATCGGCACTCGGGAAGGTAATATGGTCAGTACCACGCTTTGGTCGTGTGTCTGTTCACGTAACATAGCGGCGATGTGTTCTCATTTTGCATCAGTGCATATCATAACTGAATGGGATTATAGTCCGTCCAAAGAATCGCTCAAAACAGATCTCGTTGTCACCAACGGGACTCAAATCGGGCGCCATCGGGTTGCGCTGCGAACGCTCAAACCACTACACCACGTGGATGACTAACACGGGTTGATGGTTGATGTATGCATATTTCAAATCCACGTAGACTCTACAGTTTTCTTTGAATTTCCGTAAAAGCATCTGTAATAATGTTTCATTTGAATATGTTTGCTTGGCAAAGCATTCAGAAAAATTATTTAAGCTGGAAAAAATAGCGGATGTCACGGCTGGATATATTTGAACGATTTTTTATAGATATTATCGATGCATAATTCAAGTCATTGGTTCATGGCATCAGAAAAGTTGTTTCAAATTCAAGGATGATTATAAAGTCCTTCTGGTAAGTCCACTCTCTTGCCAACTCGCCTGGTTTTCAGATACAAGCATGCTATTTTTCTCTAAAAATGTGTTCTGGGTATCTGCAGAATATATCTCAATTTAGTTCTTTTTAATTCAATGTCAATTAGTTCCTTTTTGCTGACCAATTACCATAGAACCTGCTTTTGCTCATCAGTTTCCTTCTCATAAGGCAGACAGGAAAATCCACAGTTTGCCTTGCATTTAAGGAAAACATTTTGCAAAGTTATCTCCTTACCACCATACTGCATGCATATTTCGCGAAATTGAAATTTTTTTCTTAGTTTTCTTTCGGAAACCGCCAGCGCGCAATACCTAAATATTATTCAAATTATAAATGCACAAGCAATTTTTCCATTCTTTCGGCGCCGGGGAAAAATTCTGATCCGGATGAACAGCTCGGCATTAAAACATTTTTAATGCAAATTAACACAAACAGAAGTTTGTTGTGCTTGGAAGCCGAGACGACTTAATTTATTCATGCGCTCACATAAACTACTTTAATAATTTAATTGCTTCGGCTTATCGTACGTCAGGCACAATAACGTCCGTATTATGGTTTGCTCGTATATTAAATCTCAAACTAAGAGGACCATATTACGGAGGATGTTTATGATAGTCTAAAATAGGAGCCAGTTTTGGGTAAACAAGTTGTTTGGCTCGCCTTATTTGGTATTATTCGTTGGTTATTCAATTAGATGGAAAGGGATTAAAAAGGTTTTTAATAATAATAAACATTTTCTGGCTGAAGAAGAATTTTTTTATGATTGTATAGGTTAGCTCTAAATATAACTTCTCATCTTGATCATCGATTGATCGACTTATATATGTCGTCAAAATATATCAGCAACCAAATTGGTAGGTGTACTTGTTAGAAACTATCGCAAGCTGAGATTCAATGCAAAATCTTTAATCTATAGTCTTCATAGAACCTTCAGTAATTTAGGGTTTTGTTAATACAAAGCCTTCAGCAATTTAGGGTTTTGTTAATACAATTCCCAAGAAAAAAGCTTGAATCATTAAACTTAGATGAAAAGCTCTAAGGTGTTGCTCTAGTGCAGTGTTTTTCAATCTTTTTGTATACGCGACCCCTTTACAGGATGACAAATTCTCACGACCCCCTTAAGACATATACTGACAAAACTTTATTAATTTAAATGAGTATGTTTACGATTTTCTCTATTTTGATACCTATCTACAAGTGGAAAGAAGTAGTCTAACCCTACGGGAAGGAGGCGTGATTTATGTGTATGTATATATATATATATTTATGACGGCCTCTGTGGCGCAGTGGGCGAAGGCCCGGCTGCGATGCAGAAGGCTGCGGGTTCGATTCCCGCCGGATGCAAGTATTTATGCTTAAGTAATAAATATTTGTGTCTGGCCTGGGTGTTTTCTATGTATCATATGTGTGTATTTTCAAAAAAAATGTAAAATATCGACACCTACAAGGAATAACATCGTAACTCAGTTTTAGGCAATTTTAAGTTCCA
The DNA here is from genome assembly GCA_963969285.1 of Odontomyia ornata. Classification (NCBI taxonomy): domain Eukaryota; kingdom Metazoa; phylum Arthropoda; class Insecta; order Diptera; family Stratiomyidae; genus Odontomyia; species Odontomyia ornata. The sequence goes on along the minus strand of OZ017739.1, from coordinate 404,599,407 downwards.
ATCATATTCGTGCTCGAATATGATTGGAACTTAAAATTGCCTACGACACCTGCAAGGAATAACTCCTTGCAGGTGTCGATATGTAGTATATCCGTTGTCTGGTACCCATAGTACAAGTCTAGTGCTTAGTTTGGGGCTAGATTGCGCTGTGTAGAACGTTGTGTAATATTTATTTATTTATTTATATATGACTAGCTGTGCCCCGCGGTTTCACCCGCGTAAGTCCCGATCCCGCGGGAATATCGGAATAAAAAGTAGCCTACGTGTTATTCTAGGCCTTCAGCTATCTACATACGTGATTTTACGTGATTGAGTAACAAACACACATACGTGTACACAAACTTTCAGCTTTATAATATTAGTAGGATACCTATCTATTAATAATTTATTTGTATGCAAGGGAGCCGCGAAAGCTTTGAAAGTAAGTAGCTACGAGCAAACTTGGTAGGCTGAGTGCGGATCTGACTTGAACACAGGCGAAATTTCGCAACGTTGCCACACCGCATCGTTGCGCTAGCGCGAGCGAGAGGCACGTATCGCGCCACCCGCACACTAGCACATAATGTTATTTTGTTTCAACTCTTTCTCACTTCGCGGCAAGTCAGCGTTGAGTTTGGACGTTAAACATTACCGTGTTATTGTTTTGTTTTTTCACTTGCTTGGCCCAATTATAAAATGGATAAGTTTCTCAAAAGATCGCAGCCTTCAACATCTGGTACAAATGTTAGTGGTGGAGGTGAATCAAAACCGAAAAAAATAGACATTATGACGAGAATTACTTAAAATACGGGTTTACAGTCATAAATAATAAACCTCAATGTGTAATTTGCGGCGATGTTTTATCTCGTGAGAGTATGAAACCGTCAAAACTTCTGCGGCATCTTACGACCAAGCATCAAAAAGAAGCTGATAAGCCGTTGGAATTCTTTGAACGAAAATTGAAAGCTGTAGTCAGCAGCAAATACTATGGTCAAGGTAACAAAATAGTGTTGTCCTAGTCTTGCACAAAACAGTAGAGTTGTAAAAACGATAACAATTAAAAATGTTAAAATTTTATTTCTCGAAGCGCATCTATGTTTAAATTTTGAAAAGAGATGGATACTAATTGAAACTATCGATATCAAGTAGTTCTCATAATTTTTTTACCCGGCTGCAGCAAAGCCCAAAAAGGGGTTATGAATTTAATTAAATGTATTATTTATTTATTTAAAAAACTAAAAAGAATAGTTTGGTTTCGTCTCAAAATGGATGCGCTTCGAGGAATACCCCATTTTTCCAATGTCTTTATTCTTTTAGTGTTTGCATACTGCTGAAATTAATTGCAACTCAATGTTAGTGTGCAAGGCTTGTGTGCTTTTTATTTGTTAGTCATGTATTTTTTTTATATATTATATTGTTTTATTTGTTTTAGGTATCCAGCGTATACGACTCAGCATTATTAGCTAGCTACAAAGTCGCATATCGAGTTGCTAAAGCAGGGAAGCCGCACACAATTGCAGAAAATCTTATTTTGCCAGCTGCTCTGGATATGGTCGAAATTATGGTCAGCAAGCAGGAGGCAAACAAGTTAAAAAGCAAACCGCTTTCTGATAATACTATTTCACGCAGAATAAACGATATGGCCAATGATATTCGAGATCAAATAATCGAAAATTTAAAGAAGAGTCCACATTTTGCTTTACAGTTCGACGAATCTACAGATGTATCCGATTGTGCTCAGTTTGTAGTATTTGTGCGCTTTGAAGCAGATGACAAAATCACAGAAGAAATATTGTTTTGCAAATCACTTCCTGCAAATACTTCTGGCCAGTGTTTGTACGATATGTTTTTAGAAAGCACTTGTAACTACGACATTGATTGGAAAAAATGTATCGCTATTTGCAGCGATGGAGCGAAAGCCATGACTGGTAAAAAAAGCGGACTCGTTGCGAGATTAAAATCAATAATGCCAAACGCATCATAGACACATTGTTTTCTTCATGGTCAAGCTCTAGCAGCTAAAGTTTTACCGTCTGATTTAAATGACGTGCTTACGGAGGTAATAAAAATTGTGAATTCTATCAAAGTTAAAGCCTTACAAACCCGGCTGTTCAGAATTATTTGTGAAGACATGGGTTCGCTTCATCACAATCTTCTTATCACACAGAGGTCAGGTGGCTTTCCAAAGGAAAGGTATTGACAAGAGTTCTAGAACTATAAGCTGAACTGTTAATGTTCTTACAAGATTCTAAATCTGAATATGCTAATCATTTATCTGACCCTGTTTGGCACTTGAAGTTAGCATTTCTGGCAGCTCTTTTTAGCCATCTTAACAACTTAACCAAAAGCCTTCAAGGGAGAGAAGAAAATATCTTAACAGCTAAAGATAAAGTGAAAGCATTTCATGTAAAACTTCGTATGTGGTCATCTTCTCTGCAAAACAATATATTTGAGTCTTTTCCGTGTGTTCAGAAGACTGTTGATGATAATGCAACAACCCAATCACTTGTAGTAAAAGCTCACATTCCTTCTATGATACAGAGCTTACATAATTTGCAAGAGAAATTATTAGCATACTTTCCAGACTTGCACTCTGAACCTGACAATGGGCGTACGTGGATTTTGGTCCCTCTCTTGGATAAGTCAATAGAATTGGCAGATCTCGCTATAAATCTGAAGGGAAAACTTGTAGATTTAGCTTCTGACGGCGTGCTGAAAATGGAATATCATTCGCAAAGTATTGACGTGTTTTGGATGAAAAGAAAACAAGAATATCCAGAGCTGGCAAGGGAAGCTCTAAAATCATTAGTGTCATTTGCCACCTCATACTTGTGTGAATTAACATTCTCTTCAATGGTGGACATTAAAACTAAAAAGAGAAACAGACTACTACTAGAAAATGATTTAATTATAAACGTTTCTAAAATAGCACCAAGCTTTGAAATTTTTTTGAAAAATAAACAAGCACATCCTTCTCACTGATATTGTACTTTTATTAAAGTGTAGAACCTTGTCATTTCTCTTTTACCGTCGATCACCCGAATAAGGCTTCGCGATCCCCTTAGCAAGGCTTCGCGACCCCCCTAGAGGTCGCGACCCACAGATTGAAAAACACTGCTCTAGTGAATATACTGCAATAGAACAGTGTGTCAAAAGATAACAAGTTGGGTAGACAGACATACGCTCATGTCAGAAGGGTTTTGTACCCAACTACTCAGAAATGCAATCACCAGCAACGAATAAAGTCAAGAAATATGTCAAAGAGATGTGCACGTTCAAAAGAAAATCCATTGTTTTTCTATTTTCAACGGTCGCCATTTTGTTGCAAGCCAATAAACTTCACTCAAATCATGAATTCCCAAAAATTTTAATGTTACTGGTTTCATTTGAAAATTTTAAGAAGCTCAAATCGATGGAAAGTCCATAAAATACGAAAATCATGTGTTATTGTTGTTGTAATTGGAGAAATTTCAAATGGCTATAACTTCCGTGTAAATCATTCGATTTTCATTAAATCAAGAAAGTTTAAGGACCTTTTGTAGGACTACTGAAAGTCAAACTTTGTTCAGTTTAAGGGTACCTGTACAATTTTATTGGGGAAAATGTGAAATTCGAATATCATATTATCAACAAAGTTGAGCGAATTTTGACTTCTAAAGCACTTGTTGTTATTGTACTCATAAACACCTACACCTACACAGATGTCCAATCGCGAGGGAAGGCACGCATTTTTCGTGTATTTCCCCTCCCTGTGTGCCCCTCGAAGCATAACTCGTCAGTTTAAGACCTGTTTTGAAAAGTTTCCATCAAGAACTTTCTTTTGATACACATATCGGCTACCTTTAATGAATTTTTTTTCCGGAGGCCACTTTCCTATATGGGGAGGCCCCCCTTAAATTCCCGATAAAAAATTTTTGTAGTTGAGTTTTGAAGAGACACCACTTTACACCTGATTACAAAATTTGATGTTTCTAGCTTAAGTAGCTTGCGAGAAAAAGTTCTGTGACACACAGACGGACGGACAGAGAGGACACGATTTTAGTAGGGCTTTGTAAAATTATTTTACAAAACCCTAAAAATTGAGTCTTCGTACATAATGATACGTCACCTTCAACAAATTTTAAATTTTGTGAACCAAGAAAACAAATCGAAGGATTTTTCGGTTGCTTTTTCACGTTTGGCGTAATTATTTTAGAAGTTGAAGAATGTTGGAAGTTAGCATTCCCGGTTAATTATTTCTTCTTCTCTTCTTCGTAACTCTACAGCTCCTCTCGGGGCTTCGCTTCCTGATAATCGCACCTCCAATTGTCTCGGTCTATTGACCGCGTCCTCGAATTTCGAGATTCGAGCAGCGATGAATTGTCTTCGTCGACCGAGTCAGACCAGCGTTTCCTCAGTTTCCCCACTGGTCTCCGGCCTTCAGTTCTCCCAACGAATCCCATTGTGAGTATCCGTTGTTCATTCATACGATTTATGTGTCCAGCCCATTGCAACTTCCGCAGTCTTACTATCTTTGAGACCCCTGGCTCGTAAAAAATGTCATACAGCTCATGGTTCTACCGAGTTAGCCATTGGTCTCCATCTAGCTTCGCTCCGTTTATTCGCCTGAGGACCCGAAACTCAAAAGTGTTCAATATATTTGCGGAAGCTTGGGTTGGGGTCCATGTTTCACACCAATACAATAGCATAACACAGGTCTTATCACAGATTTGTATACTTGGAGTTTTGTTTTCCTGTATACGCAGCTGGTCTTCAAGATCGGAAAAACTGAATAAATTTTTTTTTGCGATCTATATTCTTCGGCGTATTTCGACTCTTTCATTACCTGTTTTCGTTATTTTGGCGCCTAAATGCACGAATTTGCTCACATTTTTGATACCGTATTTGCCAAGTGTGAGTTTTGTGTATATGAGTATTTTTCTACGACTGCGTCATGATCTTTATTTTATGTTCAATGATTTGTGCCCTACTAGTTTTGCTTCGCTATTGAGTTTCAGAAATAGTTCTTTGGCGGTTGTAATGACCGTGATCAAATGTTTATGTCATCCGCATAGACTACTACTTGGCTTGACTTGTATAGTAATGTACCTCGCGTATCGACAGGTAGCTTCCTTTTCACGTACTTTAGAGCCGAATTGAATAGCAATGGGGCTAGCCCATCTCCCTGTTTTAATCCGATATTTGTATCAAAGGAATCGGTGAGTTGGTTATTGCTGCGGACTTGTGAGGTCGTCAACGTCATTGCCATTTTGGTAAGACGGACTAATTTGGCTGTGATGCCAAAGCAAAGCATTATTCGGTACAGTACGTTACGATCAATACTGTCATATGCTTGCTTAAAGTTAACGAAAATTTGGTGATCGTCTATTATGAACTTCCAGCATTATTCAAGTACTTGCTTGAATGTGAACAATTAGTCTAATGTTGATCTACCTGCTCTGAAACCATCTTGATACTCCCCAATAATAGTGTTGTTAACTATTTAATCATATCAAACCTAAACAGCATACTAAACTATCTTTTAGGAATGCCCAAATATAATGTGGCACCTGGTTCCATTTGTCAACCAATTCGAGCATCACCACGACTATATTATCCGAGGTAAGCTCTCCCGTCTCCCTATAGGGGTCCCTTCGCAGCCTGACCCATTTTGTGCATGCAAAAAATATGTGGTAGGCATTGGCCTCCACTCTGTACAAAACCGACAATCGGGGGACCGTGACTTACCAATCTTGTGCAGGTAACACTGAAAGCACCCATGTATCCTTGAAAGCTGGGTTAAATAGAAGTCAGTCTCACCATGTGTTCGCTTTAGCTACAGTCTCACATCTGGGATGAGGCACGCAGTCTACCTTCCATCCGTGCAATTCACCCAAGAATGCTGCCAATCGTTGAGCGAGCGCTGTCTCTCTTCGCGGACAATCATCTCCCTCGCATCCTTGTTTCGAATCAGATAAATAGAGTGACGCTCTCTAGCAAGGAGGGCGACAGGTATCACGCCTGCAATAACTCTCCCCGCTGAGTCCGAGACTGTCAGTAACGAAGCTGCAATCCTCAGCGCTCCTCTTCTCTATACCTGTGCCAGGCGTTTTCAGTAATCCTCCTTACTGAGAGCATCGCTCCATACCTCTGCTCCATTCAGTAGAACTGACCCTGCAGCACTCATCAAGAGGCGTCTTCTTGATGGGCTGGGTCCCCCTACGTTGGCCATATGTCGACTCAGAGCCGATACTCCCGAAGCACCTTCTCAGCCGTTGCCCTGATTTGCTCAGAGAAATTCGTCTTCGAATCAATCAGTAGCCTCAGGTACTTCACCGCTGGTTTTGATTCGATTTATATGTCTCCAATATTGATCATCCGTACTCTAGGGACTCTCATTTTTGTCAAGATGACCACTTTGGTTTTCTCCAGTGCTAAACTGAACCCACGAGCAGTCATCCAGTCTCTCACTTGGTGCATTAGCATACGTAGCCTGAGTTGCGCTTGTTCAACGGTTCGTCCAGCAACCAGAGCCGTAACATCATCCGCATAGCCGATCAAGCGCGACTCATATGGCGTCTCCAGTCTCAGTAGCCCATCGTAAGACACGTTTCAGAGGTTTGGACTAAAGAAGATCCCTGGGCAACACCCGATGTAAACGATAGACCCCAGTGCCAAACGTAATGCATTACCGTATCATTGTTTAAATTAAACAGTGCAGGGGCTTGCCTTAACAGTTCCGAGTATAGGCGGTGATGGGGGTTGCGTAAATAGTTTCTCATTTAGGCTGTGATGGAAGTTGCCTAAACAGTTCCTAAACATAAAAAACATTCTTGGCGGAATCAACACGAAAGCTATAAGTTCTTAGTCTTGTTATTCTCTTCACTTCACAAAATACCAACCTATTTTCATATATTCCAAGAAAATCCACATTTGCGATAAACGTATATATACCGTGTTATATAACACGGCTCTGGTGCAAGTTATATGCGGTGAAATATTTTGATTCAATTTAAGCATGTCGGATTAATGCCCCATTAAATCCGCAATAGGCATGCCTAACTTAGGCAAGCCACATAAGGGCCCCATTAGGCACGCAATAGGCATGCCTAGCTTTGGAAAAACTTATCAACTCCCCATCACATCTGAAGTTAAAAGTATTTAAAGCTATGCATTCTCATCTTCTACCTATGGTTGTAATTTATAACCAAGAAATTTTACTTCAATTTCACACAACAAAACTGCAATGATTAGGAACTATTTGGGCAAGTCCCATCAATAGTTAAATTAGGAAACGCTTAGGCAAGCCCCATCAACGCTTGAATTAGGAATTGTTTGGGCAAGCCCAATCACCAACTTGATTGAATTTTTTTATAAAGTTAAGGAAATTGTAAATATTTGGATTTGTTTGTGCTTTAAACTTAAAAAACGTGCGATCAAGCCTAAATTAGGAAATGTTCAGGCATGCCCCATCACTGCACTGCGGATTTTACCTACAACACGAGAGTTATACGACCCTCTTTAACTCTATCCAGGAAAATTAAGACCGCGAGAATTTGTCACACTCTACGGGCGCCCTTTCAAACATCTCCTCCGAACACTAACACTCCACTTTAAATTTTAATTGCGAATTCACTCCCAAGCCGCACCCGTTACAACCTGAAACTTAATACTTGTCAAATTCAAGTGTAAAGAATTCAAGTTTAAAGAAAATTTAATAAAAGCTTAGTTTTACTTTCACTTCACTTTTTAGAAACCTTAGTGTTACAATTTTTATTCCTCCTCAATTTTTTCATGAAAATAGCAAACAAAACTAAACGATTGCGATCGAGCAAAAAACAAAGTAATTTTTCGAATTTTTGCTGTTTCCGTCGACGATTCTGATACTGGTTTGTCACTTGTACTTTTCATCAAAAGCAGTCGAGTGACGTTTATATGAAAGACCTTAATGAAATCTTTCCAAAACAGGTCTTAAATTACCTTACCCGTGTCTAGGGGGGCAGGAGAAGTTGAAATGTACGAAATTTTCCGGTAACCTTCCCTCAAGACAGGACACCTTTCATCCGGCAAATCTTGAAAAAAAACATGGACATAGGCCTTAATGAGTACAACAACAATAGAAACGTCGGAAGTCGGAGTTCACACAACTGTTAGTAACGGTACGATGAATCAATTTTTCATTTTCTCAAATAAAATCGTAAGAGTACGCTTAAATTCGATAAAATTTGATACACATATGGTCAGTAACAAGGCTGATCTATGACTTAAGTAATCGTAAAACAAAACGGTGGCCATTTTAAATGAAAATAGTGAAAAAATTTGTGTTACTTTTCCTTAACTTTGACATTTAAGGTGCATATCATTAAAATTTGATTGAATTTATTAATTAATTGCTGAAGATGAGCACGTAAAATTTATATGTCAAAAATTAAATATAACAAACAACACAGACGTTGAATTTCTTTAAACTTTGCGAATAATAGTAAGATTTGTATACTTAACGTTTTCTTCAGTAAAACTGTATAACTATCATCATCTTGGATAAAATTAGATACTTACGTAGTCCCTCGAAATTTCTACCTACCTTGTGTTCTCCCCGTCAATGTTTTCTTGGGTAGCCGGTTTTCTTCCATTCTTCCTACATGGCCCACCCATTACAATTTACGTAGCTTTACGCAAGAGGAAAAAGGTGGATCGTCAAATAGTTCATAAAACCCACTGTTGTATCGAAGTGTCCACTCTATTCCTTGTTTTACTGAGCAGTAGATTTTCCGAAAGACTTATAATAACTATAGCCGTTTGAATTTTCCCGGATTACAACAACAATACACGATTTTGCTGCTGGGTGGACTTTCTGTCGAAACAGGCACTCAACTTTTGATTGAATTTTCTTAAAATTTTTACATTAAATGAATAATAAGAATATTGAATATTCCGATAAGTCAATGACTTTTGCGTAATTGCAATAAAATGGTAGCTGCTTCAAATGGAGTAACACTGGTTTTTCTTTCAAAACAAGAATATACAATATTTGAGTTAACGTTTTTCCTGAATCAAACCGTTTTAAATGTCTGCATGTCGTTATCATCATGCATGGTGTGACAGCTTAGGCTAGACTGTGGCCGCCAGGGTTAGTTTCCTCCAATTATAACAGTTCTGCAACTTCGTCCGCTAGTTGATTACTCTCAGCAAAGATCTACTGTCAGCTTCTAACGTATCTTCCCATTAAGTCGTCAGTCTTCCCATAGGACATTTATTTTCTGTTTTACCCGATAATATTCTTTTGGGTAGCCGGTTTCCTTCAAATAATTCGAACAACTGGTCGTTATAACGTAGTCTACACTCGGCTCCTTATTTCAATGGACCACAAATTTTCCGTAGCGCTTTACATTACAATATATCCACTGCATTTTTGGATTTGCCAATCAGGGCCTACATTTCACTACCATATAACAGCACAGGTTTGCCTAGTGATTTGTAAATACGGAGCTTATTTTGCCTTTGCACAACTTGGTCCTTAAAATGGGAGGTATGTAGTAATATCCCTTACTTACGGCGTTTATATGGCGTCCAATGCTGCCCTTTTTGGCACCGGTTGCAGTCAGATAGGTTCCCAGATAAATAAAAATTATTCACACTTTCAAGATTACAGTCGCTTATGCTCAGATTTTGTCGATCTGGGGTTTTCTTTCTCGTTTGAGTCAAGAATTTAGTTTTTCTTTCATTAAATCGTAAGCCGATTTAGTTTGCTTGAAATTCTAGGCTCAGAAATGCTCCTTTGGCATCTGAGATTAACCGTGGAATAATATTCACCTCATCAGCTTATGCTACCAATTATGTGGACTTGAAGTTAAATGTACCTCAGATTTCAGCTTATATCTTCCTAATGACGGGTTCCAGCCTAATGTTGAAGAGCATTAGCGCAAGTCCATCCTCTTGTTTTAAAACTGATTCGATTATAAAGCTATAAGTTCGCCGTTAAGCTTGACTTATGAGAAATGCAATGCAACGCTCGTTGAAAGTGGCATATCGGAGCCCCCTTGTTATATTTGAAAATCAAGAATCTTACTATAGACTGATTCATTATGAGGTTTGGTTTTTAATCTCAAATAAAAGGTATAAAGAGGAATTCTATAGTAAAACTTTTATTTGGCGTCAAAAGGTCAACCTATGAAATTTACTTTTTAAAGATTATCTTGTTTAAATGTTGACCGCAACTGCACCTTAAATGATTCATCCTGAGGGTCCAATTCTAGGAAACTCGTTCCAGCATAGCGATCGGTATCCTGCAAATGACATGAATAATGTTCGCTTTCAAAGCGTCAATAGAATCTGACTTATCCGGAGACTTCATGTTATCCCAAAGAAAATAATCTAAAATTGTGATATCACGCGATCTAGGCGGCTAATTTACTGGTCCAAAATTTGAAATTAGGCTCTCACCAAAATGATTTCTCAATAAATCCATTGTTTCTCTCGTTGTAGCATCATACTGTTGAGAACAAAGTTCGCCGATACCACGGGACTCAATTTTTAGGTAACAAAAATCTGCTATAATGGTACGATAGCGGTCGCCATTGACGGTTACATTCTGACCGGACTCCTTTTAAAAGAAATATGGACCAATAATTCCACCGGCCCATAAACCACACCCAACTGTGCATTTCTGTGGCTATAAGGGTAGCTGTTGAAACCTTAAGGTTGTTCATCAGACCAAATACGGCAGTTGTGTTTATTGATGTATCAATTGGGCAAAAAATGCGGCTCATCACTGAGCAAAATTTCACGACAAAACAGTGTATTTTCATTGAGCTGGTTCAGAGCCCACTCACCAGCAACACAACGCAAACCTAAGTCGCCCGGCTTCAATTCTAGCACGAATTACAATTTGTATGCCTTAAAACTAAGATTTATACGTAAAATACGCCAAGTTATTGCGCAAGACAAACCAAGTTATTGAATGAATCGATTTGTCATGGTTTTCAGCCACACTCTCAACTACAGCCGCTATATTCTCTTCACTACGTGCTGGATGTGGTCTAATCAGTCGAGTATTATCCAACAATGTACTCGTATGTTGGGTTTCAAATTTGCGGATGATATTGGCCATAGTGGTTCCGGTAGGTCAACAATGCACACCATCAGTTGCTCTAAGAGCACGAACAATATTTCTCACAGAACGCTGATTTTCGTAATACAGCTGAACAATTTGGTCTTTTTATGATGATATATCAAGCAATACTGAATAAAAATGACATTACAAATTGACAGGAATCACGCATGATCTGTCAAGAAAATCTATTGAAAATCTAACCTCATAATGAATCACCCTTTATTTTAGAGTTTCTTTTTATGTTAATTTAATTTTTTAATTATAAGCTTTATGAATTGAAGACGTGGAATTGCGCATTCTATAATCAATATTAATTTCAGCAGTGTTGTCCTGTAAACCTAGCTCGGGTTTCATAAAAAGTCTCTTATGATTTCGGGGCAGTATTATTCCATATGTTTGTGTTCTTTTTGATGAGATTGTGGGGTCCTGCTGAGTGTGGGTACCAGTTAATTGTCTGTTTTTAAGGAATTTCTCCCCTTAATCGTGTCTGAAATGAATAGGTTTTCATGAATAGTTCATCCGTAGGCTCATTTGCTATATTCAGGTGAGCCGCGTTCTTATTTGACAGTTTAATCAGGGCCATAGGCAGAGCCAGTAATGCCTACGCCGAAAAGAAAATGTAACAATCAATAAACCTGGAAAATGTGAGCAAATTCATTTATCTTGGCTCTAAGTTGGTTAGCGGATTTAGCTGGTGTACATTACTTTTTACTCAGTTTTGCGTATCCTGAAGGTTGGCTGTGCCAAATTCTAAGTACATAAATCTATGTTAAGGCCTACGCTACGCTACGAATGTGAGATATGTATCCTCACTCAAGCCTCCGCAAATGCTTTAAACGCTTTCAAAAGGCAAGGCAAATTTTAGGGGCCAAACGAGAAGGAGGTCAATCGCAAATGCGGTAAAACATGCGTTGTATAAATTGTTTGACGAGCCAGATGTCTCCACTGTGATAAAATTGGCCATGTACTACAAATGAACAAAGGACCAGTACTTTAAAAGGTAGTCGTCGGCAAAGCTGAGGAATGAAAACCAGTTGAAAAGCCCAAGAAGCACTTGTCAGACTTGGTGGACAACGACAGCGAATTGTTAATCATATTTCAAAATCGGAGGATGCGGTCGATAGAGGCAATTCTTACGCAAAACTAAGGTCCAAGATGGGTTATAGTGCTACGACGACGATGGTGACATGCAGATCAGTTTATTTCCCATCTTTATATTTGGAAAGTTTTTCTTGTCAGGCACCACTAACTTTGCTGTTTATGGCTCGATTGATATGAAATTTCCAGAGTACATTACCTTTTACTGAAACACCTAGATATGAATTTTTGGCAAATTTAATGGTCGGATTTAGGATTTAGGCAATGCAATATTTTACTGGAGTTCAACTTCTGAGCTCTTACATTCATAAAGTCCAACTACTATGTGATTTTTTCAGATTTTCCGGCCGAAATTCATCCAACACGAGGATACAAAAATTGTTTACATCATAATCAAGACCTGTCATTTGATGTCCATATTGGCTTACTTTTACTACCGCATAAAATGTTTTTTATATTGACCTATTTACAAAGTTTTGCGTTTGTAGCTGGTGAACATCGTTTCCGGGAAAATTTGCTATAATTCACGGACGTACGAACAGACAGGCCATGATTATAGTAAGGCAATGTAAAAATCTTTTACAAATCCTTAAAAACAAGTCGCAAAACACTCAAATGTCTTCAAATGCTTGAAATAATTTCTATGAAAAAAAAAATAATTTAAATGACTATCGCTGTTCTAACGTCTGTTCATTTTGAAATGGATGCCATTATTAGTTAAAGAGTAAGCAGCTATCAAATATTGTATATAATTGTCTCCAAGACAGTAATTCCTTTCAACATGTTAACATCTACATATATCCTGCCCCCAAACAAATTTAATTTTTTCTCCAATTCGTAATCCCTACGCAGAAACATTCCGCATTCACATCTCAGGCATAAACAAAATTTATTTAGCTTCACTATGCGTACGAAACAACGTGAGAAAATGCGAAAACGCGACACAGAAAAAACGTACGCATTAATATTTCGCTGGAATATTGCAGATTTAGTAATTTTCTTTGGCTTTTCATGAAAAAAAGGGTGACATTTCTGGAGATAAACGCCAAACGAACGGCAGGTGAATCGTTGAACGCGCCAGTAAAATGAATTGTCAGGACCTGCAAATAAGGCAGTCAAGAGCGAGATAAGTGATCCAATGCCTACCCGACAAGATAAATTTCATGGCATAACAATAACATTATACGTTTTTTTCTGCAAACACCTTTCGCTCGCACAAAGGGACTTGCTTTCATTTGTATTCCTTCCGTAGCAAAGAGACGTTTCTTTGATCGTTCGTTTCCCATCCACTTTGCTTTATCCTGACTTACAAGACTGGAAATAAAATAAAATGTTCTTTAAGGAGCCCTGCAGGAATACACGGGTGTCTGTTCCAATGGAAATTGTTATGTTCATCATCAGCGATGTGAACTGATTCACGTGCAGTGACATGGAGTCCTTTGGCAGTCAGTGCGATTTTTCCAGGAGGACGAAGAGTGGTAAAAAGAAAATAAAAAAATATTTGATTTTCAAGATAAAAATCTGTAAAGTTTGCTTCGGGAGGCATCTGACAAAAGTTCAAAGATATGCTTGATTGTCGTGAAGGTAATATGATAAGAACAAAGACCTTGGCACGCAATTGGTACGAACGTTTAATTATGTATCAAAGCCTTTGGATTGGAATAGAAGAGCAATTTAAAAGATTTTGTGCAAAAGACATGTTTCACCCTTGGGCTTATAGTGGGTCTTATGCAATCAAATTTTTAAGACTAAATCATTAACTGAATTTATGTTTATTCGAGTGTATCCTATTGCGTTATTACTATTACAGATTAGGTCTACAAAATTCTCCTAGGTATTAAAACAGTAACATGAAGCTTGGTGATAATTTTATTTCATAAAAAAAGATGTATTACTTCCTAAAGAAAATGGTGCTCCAGCGAAGCTTTCGGACCCGGTTAAGCTCGTCCGAGGACGTGTATCGGGGCGCTACTTGCTTGTCCTCCAAGGCACCAAAAAGCCACCAAGCGAAAATATGGCTTACCGGTTTCTATGCTTCTGCGGCAAGGATGCGAAGACTCAGTAACTCTCTACGATGCAAACCGATAGAGAGTTGCACAGCCAACGACTTTGCCTAAAATCCGGAAAAAGGTGAGTACTGACCTTTTCAAACTACACCAAGTAAATTGTAATGACTTTCTGAAACTACACCAAAAGAATTGATATCGCATGAATTTAGTAGATTCTACGGGTGCATATTAAGTTTTAGTTGCAACGATGGTATCGCTTATGGAAGGGTATCCCTTTCGCATACCTCCTCAAACACTATCACTTCACTACCGATCAGATTCACTTTATGATTATTCGGGAATCAACTCCTGAGTCGCACCAGTTACACATTGTAGTGCAATATTTATTTAAATCAAATTCAATGAAAAGAAAACTAGTTCTTTTTATTTCTTACTTTTCTCCTTTACTTATACGAGGTGCGACAATTAAGGAATAAGAATGATTCCATGAAAACGGTCTATTTAAAAATTATTCTGCAACTCTGCCATCCCCTTCAAAATAGTCTCCTTGGGTAGCTATACAACGATTCCGGCACATTTTTTATGCTTCGTCACATTTCTGGAACGCTTCAAGTGGGATGTCCACGAGTACTCGCGTCACGGCCACCTGGATGTCCGTAATCGACTCAAAATGGGTTTCTTTGACCACCAATTTTATTCTAGAGAACAAAAAAAGCCACAGGGTGACATATCAGCTGAACAAGGCGGCTGTTGCAACACGGCAATCCCTTAAGAGGCCAAATACTGGGACGCGCTGAGGTCATTTGATGCTGCTTTTGCTGCTCAGAAAGGTTCTTTGGAACCATCCTCGCGCACGACTTTTTCATCCCAAAATCGTCGGTTAAAATTTGCCTGACTGTTTCACGGTTCATACCCAGTTCTGAGGCCAACATTTGAACTGTTAAACGCCGACCTTCACGGATTAGGACACGCTCAGTCTACTCCTCGACTAATCTCCCACCCCACGCCTCGTCTTCCATACTTTCACGCCCTTCCTTAAACTCTTTATGCCATCGAAGCACCTGGGTACGACTAAGAGTACTATCAGCATGCACTTTTATAATTTTAGCGCACGTTTCCGAAGCTATTTCGCCCAATCTGGCGCAAAATTTTATCACAACGCGTTGCTCTTGATTTCGTTTCTTCATTTTCGTAACGAGCATCACCATCACACGTCTACTCAACACGACACAGCAGGCGAACTAAACAAGCTAGAGCGATGGTAAATACATAAATGGAGAGGGGAAGGGCAAGGGAATTTCAAGGTTGCAGGTTTACCACAAGCATGGCAATAAAATCAGCCTCATTACTTAATTGTCACACCTCGTAGTATCTTGCTATTTTAAATTCACAACTTCAATTCCTGCGTTCTTTTATGTGAAGAAAAAAATAAAATGTTGGAACAACATAAGAAAGAAAGTAATAATCGTACCAAATCCTGAACTAAGAAGAACAAAGGGGCCCCTTGCTTGCTGCTGCCGTCAATGGTTCCTGTATTACTTCTGCCATTACTCGATCCTCCTTACTTGTGCCGATCATTTCCCGTTTATTCCTCGAATTTTCTGATGACTTTATGGAGGTTGCCGTGGGATGCTATAGAGCGAGAGAGAGAGTTGACGAGGTCCGTGCTGACTATTTATACCTTTTGTTTTGTATTGATCTCAGCGCCTCTGATGTGCAACACGTGCAATGCTGTTGTGGCTGTGAGCTGTGTTGTGGCATGCGTGGGCAATGCAGTGGAGATGTCATGTTCGTCGGAGCCGCTGTATGGTTGACATAGGGATTATGTAACTGCCAGGTACTCCCCCGCCAGTGGTTGAGCCATTGGAGCGATATCACGATTCTGCAAATGACACGAACCTCTTTGGGAGATTAATGGCTCTTCCGCCTTTCGTATACGTTGGTATGTCTTTCTTGAACTCGCTGTTATTGCTAGGAATCCCTTGCGTCGACGTCGGTTGATCCTGGAGGGGCAAATAAGCTACTTTTAACCGATCGATGCTAACGCGGGTAGCACGGTTTTTAATTTGAAGCTTGAATGTTTTGCTATTTCGTTCCAAAACTTTATATGGTCCGTCGTACGGTGCTTTAAGTGGCGGTCGAACTGAGTCGTCTCGCAAAAAGACATGCGAGCATGCTTGCAGATCTTTTTGTACAAATACTTTGTTAGAAGCATGATTCGACGTTGGCACAGATTGAATCCGTTCCATCAATTCGCGTAAATGTTGTGCAAAATCGGTGTCGAATCCATCATTGTTAGCCTTCTCGAAAAAATCGCAGGGCATCTTCAATGTTGTGCCGTAAATCACTTCGGATGGCGTTGCTTTTATGTTGTCCTTGTAAACGTTTCGTAAACCAAGCAGGATGAGAGGCAGGATTTCAGTCCAGCGCTCATTACTGTGACACTTGATAGCCGATTTCATTGTACGGTGGAAACGTTCGATTAGACCATTAGCTTGCGGGTGTCTTGGACTTGATCGCAGATGCTTCACTCCTAAAATACGTGATACTTCGTTAAACAGTTTGGATTCAAATTGTGTACCCTGGTCTGTGATGATTTGAGATGGCACGCCGTACTGCGCTATCCAGCCGTTGATCAATGCGGTGGCAACTGTACTTGCGTGAATGTCTTCTATGGGAATCGCTGCTGGCCATCGGCTAAATCGATCGGTACACGTCAAACAGTATCGAAAACCATTCGAAATCGGCAGCGGTCCAACCAAATCGATATGGATTACCGAAAAACGCTTGTCGGGAACTTTGAAGCTTTCTATTGCGGATCTGTTGTGTTGAGTGATCTTCGATTTCTGGCAAGCGAGACAAGTTTTATCCATTTTGGCGATGTCCTTCTTCATGTTTGGCCAAATGAAACGTTCGGAAATCTGTTTGATTGTGGCTCTCTTTCCAGGGTGCGCTATGCCATGAACGGAGTCGAAAACTTGTTGCCTGAATTTTCCGGTGATGAATGGTCGTACGCTTTTTGTCGGTACGTCACAAAGGATGGTTTTAGAAGCGTTTTTAAGGTTAATCAATTTCAGCTGGAGCGTTGAATCTGTTCTCGTCTGAAAGTCAATTACTTCTTTGTCGACTTTCTGACTGTCGGCCAACTGATCGAAATTGATTTGCCCATTGCTGTCGATAGCTTCAATGCGTGAAAATAAATCAGCTACGGTGTTGTCCTTGCCGGCAATGTGTCGTATATCGGTAGTAAGTTGCCCAATAAAGTCCAGGTGATGAAGTTGTCTAGGCGTTGCCTTGTCCGGATTCTGTTTAAAAGCGAAAGTTATCGGTTTATGATCAGTCAGAATCGTGCACTTTCTTCCTTCGATAATATGTTTGAAATGTTTTATCGATTGGAAGATTGCAAGCAATTCTCTGTCATAGGTGCTATAACGCTTCTGTGTATCGGTCATACGCTTCGAATAGAAACCGAGTGGCTCGAGTTGTCCACGGTTTATGTGGTGGATGGCTGCACCAACGGAAAAATTGCTGGCATGCACGTGTAACACCAATTTGGCATCGGGGACTGGATGTGCTAAAGTTGTTGCGTTCGCTAGTGCCTGTTTGCATGCGTCAAATGCTTTCTCGGCATCATCGGTCCATATCACAGGTGACTTGTCACCTTTCTTGTTCCCGTTAATTAATTTCTGCAATTGTCCTTGCTTTGTTGCTGCTCCAGGGAGAAAACGCCGGTAAAAATTCAACATTGCAATAAACTTGCGCAGTTCGTTCGCTGCCTTCGGCTTTGGGAAATTGATGATGGCTTCAATTTTATGATTTGGCGGACGGATGCCCTTTTCGCTGACTTGATGGCCGAGAAATGTTATCTCCTCTTGTGCGAATACGCATTTCGAAACATTGATTTTGAGTCCGTTTTCACGCAAGCGCTGCAAAACGATTCGCACATGTTAGTAGTGTTCCTCCTCGTTGTTCGATGCGATGCATATATCGTCAATGTAGCAGATCACGAATGCTAGGCCGAATAGCACCTGGTCCATGAATCTTTGGAACGTTTGTGCTGCGTTGCATAGGCCGAATGTCATCAAGTTGAATTCAAACAATCCAAACGGCGTGATGATTGCTGTCTTTTTTCGATCTTCCTCGGTGATTGGAATGTTAAAATAGGCTTTTTCCAAATCAAGTGTCGAAAAGATATTCTTGCCGTTGAATGTTTGAGCGAAATCCTGAATGTGCGCGACCGGGTAACGATCTGGAACTGTTTGAGCGTTGAGTCCGCGGTAGTCACCGCATGGTCGCCATAGTCCATTCTTTTTTGAAACCATGTTGAGTGGACTGGCCTTTCGCTCTTTGATGGTACACATATTCCCAGGTTTATCATGTGCTTGAACTTTTGCTTGGCGATTTTAAATTTTTCTTCGTTCAGGCGGCGTGGACGTGAAAATACTGGTTGTCCGGTGGTGATGATTTGATGGCGGACTGTTGTTTTCCGTGTGCTATCGTATGATGTTGGCGACGTCAATTCTTTGAATTCCATCAACAGCTCTTTGAACTTATTGTCGCTGTTGATAGAAAAAACTGGCTCGTAGTTGATGAATTCAGCAACGCATTGAGTCTGTAGCTTCGTTTGCTTGTCGATGAGTAGTTTGTTCATGACATCGACCAGTAGTTCGAATTTTCCAAGGAAATCGGCGCCCAGTATTGGCTTGGTGACGTCAGCGATTACAAAACTCCACTCGAATTTCCTTCGTAGTCCGAAGTCTACTGCAGATAGTTTGTTGCCGTATGTGTTGATCTGCGATCCATTCGCGGCGAATAGCGTATATGTTGCTGGCGTCAACTTCTTACCTACAGACGAAACAGGTAAAATTGAAAAAACTGCGCCAGTATCAATTAAAAATTTTAGTCGTGACGCTCTTTCGATGATGAAAAGACGGTTCGATTTCATGTTGCTGCAGGCTTCACCAACCGTCGGTAGTGAAGCGTCCTTTAGTTTTCCGACTTGTTGAATTGGCACGGCTGAGCGCATTTTTTAGCATTAGCACCAAATCGATGATGGTAGAAACAGAGCGCGTGCCTTTCCGTGCGGCTTTTGGAGTGGTTGCGTTTCTTGTCGTTACGTAAGGGTGTTTGTGAACGGCCGCGTAGTTGATGCTGATGAGCCCTGATCTCGCTAATTTCTTTTCTCAGTTCGGCGATGATCAGGTGTAAAGAGCGCAGTTCACTTGATCGTGCCGTCGCTTGTTCTGTCTGGCCTTGAATAGATGATATGGTGCCAAAATTCCCCATTTCCATCATTTTGTCGGCCTGCTGCGCACACCGATCCAGATTTCCTTCCGCGATCGCTACCACCACACGGATGCCGTTGGGTAGTCGCTCTAGCCACAAAGACTTAATTGCCTCGTCGTTCATCGCGCCGCCGGCCAAATCTCTCATTTGGCGTAGGAGTTGCGTCGGTTTGTTGTCTCCTAGCTCACATTCCTGCACTAGTCGGCGCAGTTTTTTGTTCTCCGAGTCCGTGAATTCCTTGATCAGACGTTCCTTGATCGCCAGGTACTTGTTGTGGACTGGAGGGGCGCGGACGATATCCGAGACATTTGACAGTGTTGTACTGTCGAGTGATCCAACGACGTAATCGTACATCGTTTGATCACGTGTGATGCTTGCATTACGAAATTGCGACTCCATTTGTATAAAATACAAATCGGGATCGCGTTTGCTGAACGCTGGTGGTCTCACACCAATTTTAAAAATCTCGCCCTGCGTATCTGCATCTATCCGTAGCGGAATGGCGGCGGCGTCCTGTCGACCGCCATTGTCATCGTTTCCTTCCGTCACCGGTACTGCGTTCGTGTGTGTCGATATGTTCACTTAAGAGCTTACCTGTCTTCTTGTACGTCGTTGGCTGACGTAATTTCACTCAGGTAAAATGGCGCGGAGCATGCACGGAAACTTTTTATTATCCTTTGTACATAGCGATGAATAAAGGATGCTGTTCGCTGCGTGCCTTGATGTCCGCGCGGATGTATCGGCGTCCTTTGCAGTTCTTTATTTCGTTGTTCGTATTCTGTTGTTGGGGTCACCAGTTATGGAGGTTGCCGTGGAATGTGAGAGAGAGTTGACGATGTCCGTGCTGACTATTTATACCTTTTGTTTTGTATTCATCTCAGCGCCTCTGATGTGCAACACGTGCAATGCTGTTGCGGCTGTGAGTTGTGTTTTGTGTTGTGGCATGCGTGGGCAATGCAGCGGAGATGTCATGTTCGTCGGAGCCGCTGTATGGTTGACAAATGGATTATGTAACTGCCACAACTTCCTTTCAGTTTCACTTGCCGTATACTTTTTTTCACTTCACTATCACTATTTCGTCAACCGCTTTCCGTCGTTCTTCAATCGCAAAACTCTTTCAAGAAATCAGAAAATCAAAAAGGAGGCACGTCATTTGCCCCGCTCTTAAATAGCGTCACCTGTAACGGCCCTTTTACCGCTCTCTGACCATGTCCTCTCGGGAGCGATTCTTCCCGTTCCAGCGTCGTTGCTTCACTCAAACTCCACGCTGTTTCCACTCCACTTTCAACCACTCTGGTGGCAATGGTGGTAGTTTCTGGCAATGAAAAAAATATTTGCATTGGGGGTCACTTTCTACCTGTTCGACCGAGGTTGTTCCGAAATTTTTCAAATTAAATATACATATTATTCTTCAATGTTGCTCTCTTATCTTTAAGTTTGGTGAATTTTGATGAAAATGCATTTGGTTGATCGCCAGTTTGTTTTGGTTGTGGAAGCTTGCACTCTTCTTCCTCATTTTGAAGCGAATTCGCGATTGATTCAATGATGCGATATTTATCGTTTAACATATCTTTGGCTTTGTGAGACTCATCAATGTCCTCTGAAACTTGTATCATATTATTAAACAGACTATAAAGTTGCTGTCGCATTTCCTTAAGAAGGCAAGCATCGCCTTCGTATAAAATGAAAGATAATCATTTGTCGATAATGAAGGAAATAGAATGATGCTTTTCATTTTCGTTAAAATCTTCTGATTCCGAGTCGGATTCCATTTCGCCAAGAGAAACAATATCCTTAAAGTCTTAGATTTGACTTCCCATTAAGAGAGATAGCGAAGTAAAAGTAATTAATAAATTGCAAATTAATATCGGCTCCCTAATTTGAACTGACTGTATTTCTTGACAGAAGGCTCAATTTGTTTGGTATGTACAGCGTTATCCATTTTGTGGTAGGAAAGTACAACCCTGCCCTTTAACATCTGTCAAAATTAAATGTCATCCAAAGCGTGTTTTTTTAGTTGTATGTTTACCATTTAAAAATATGGATCGTTTAACAGTCGAAGAACGCGTTAAAATTATTAAATTTTCTTATAACAATGGTGATTCTGCTGTATCAACATTTTGGGCTTTACGAGCCGATTACGGTCGACATAATCAACCTACACAGCAAACAGGTTCGAACACAATGAGAAAATTTGAAGAGGCTGGATCGGTTATTGATATTGCAAGGCCTGTGCATCATCGCAATATTAGTTCTGCTGAAAATATTGCTGTCCTTGCTCAAAGTGTGGAGGAAGACCCGAATTTGTCGATTCCTCGACGTGCTCAACATTTGGGCTTGTCTAACGGCTCATTGTGGCGGATTTCGCATTTGGATTTGCATCTTCATTCGTACAAAATACAACGTGTCCAAGGTATTTAACTTCAGCTGCGAAAAGGGTACACTTTTCGGGACTGAGTTTCTGATTGGCCAGTCGCAATCGGGAGAACAACTCATCTATGTTCCGCACATGCTCTTCAAACGTTCTCCTGATAACAATGATGTCATCTAGGTACAGCACATATTCCATCAGGCGTTCAAAGGTGGCTGGAGCATTGCAAAGCCCAAATGGCATCAAAACCAATTGTCACAGTCCAGTCCCAACTGAAAACGCGGTCTTTTCTCGATCCTTCTTGTCGATTTCTACCTGCCACTCTTGAGGTCCAGTGTAGGAAATCATTTTGGGTCGGCCAAAGTGTCCATGATGTTCTTTCTTAGTGACGTCGTTAAGCTACCTATAGTCGACACAAAAACGAGTGCGACTATCCTTTTTCTTCACTAGAATTACTGGTACCCATGGACTGACAGGAGGCTTGAAAACACCTTGTTTTTCCATGTCCGAGACGAGACGTCTTGGTGCTTATCAAATCGGATTGGCTCCTTATGTATCTATGACGTGAGTTACCATACTCGTTCGGCCTTGGTCATCCGGGCTTGTTAAGAAGATGTCACTACTCTTGGTAACCAGATCAGAGGCTCGTTTGAGTAGCTGCACTGGCGATTTGACCTGCTTCAATATTGTAGACGTGAATTTCCGGACTTTGTCTGTGCCTTGCCTTCTCTTCCAATGATGGTCGTGAGTGGCTTCCACAGAGGTGATGGGGGAAACAGGCTGGCAGCTGCCGATGACTTCTCCCGCTTTGATGCTTGTGGTTGAGTCCGAGATGTTAAGGGCTCTAACCAGCACGTATCCGTTCCTTATAGATCTTACAAGGCTTCGTCCTATAAGCAAACTGCACAATGCGGATTTCTTCGTTAGCTCTATCAGATAAGTTCGGTGGTCTCCAGAATCACCATCAAGCTTGGCCCATACAATGCTCTCGGAAGATTTTGGTACATCAGTGTCGGCACATACTTTCACATTAATCTTTACGATTTGGACGCTGGGATCCTCCATCAATTCTTCAGCACTCCGCCATTTTAATACACATTCGCATTGTTATGGTGCAATGCTCTCGGTTAACTTGACCCGGAAGGCATAAGTCTGCTTCTCCCCGATGTAGTCTTGATGCGCTGATGCTGTTACTGGGGATGTCGATTCTCCTAGCCAACCTCTGCTCAATGAAGTTGGCTGTCCCAGTTTAAAGGGCTTCCATTATGGGCTCCTGACTCGGTCTGGATCTCTTCCACCCTGGACAATAGCTCGGTTTTCTCCGCTTCTTGCAGTCTTTTTGCAGGTGCCCCTTCTCTCTCCAATTCCAGTATTTTCGCGCACCATTTACATGCGGCTGTCATTCATTCACGCGCTTACACCTGCACTAGTCTGTCATTACCTCGCGAGCCCGGGCAGTGGTACGAGTCACATTTTTCGCTGCCTCAAAGCTCACACTGGAAGCCAATGCGTCCTTAACCGTTTGCTTTTGAGCTGAAAACACGGCTTTTTGCAATTCCAGGTCCTTTAATGCACTGATAAATGCTTGTGTTGCTGTGTCATCTCGATGTTCTGGGTCATAAGCTGGGTAAGCCCAAAGTGCCAGTCACTCAATGTTTTGCGATAGCTGCTGTAAGGTTTCGCTAGACTTCTGCATCCGATGCCGTAGCTCCATTGTTAAATCTGCTTCATATGATCACCTCCATAACGCATGTCAAGCGCATTCATTATAGCAGCCGAGTTTGAGTGCAACTCAAAAGGAATAGTCTGCAAAACTCGGCAGCTGGGCCTCTTAGAGCAAGAATTAATGCAGTTGCTCGTTCCTCCTCATTCCTGTGATATGTCCGAGCAGTGGCTTCAAACTGGGTTTTGTAAAAACTTCAGACCGTTTTCCCGTCAAATATTGGTGCGTTCACATCTCTGGATGCGCTTTACGCTGCGGTTATAAGCGGGGTTGGTGAAGTGGCTACTTTCACCTTCGCTGCTTCCAATTCCGTTTTCATGTTTACTATCTCAGGTTCATTCTCTCCTCGACCTGGTAAACCTTTTCTTCGACACTCTTAATTTGTTTGTTCAGACTACCGAGTTCCACTTTCATTTCAGTTGACTGTTTTTGCAAATCTGCTTTTAAATCGGTTGATTGTTTTGCAAATCTGCCCTGATTTTGAATGCTTGTTGGTCCGGCTTTTGGTCTGGCTTTGGTGATTGTTCATTTAGCTTCGCAGTTAAAATAGATGACTGTTGCTGCATCAGCATCAACATTTGCATCAGCGAATTTCCTGGTTCCTTTGATTTTGGCATTTCTGCTTTTCCCTTAAGCTCCAAAATTGTCAATTCATTACGTTTTAAATCTTAGCTTCGTGGTATTTTTACTATTTCGGCTTTAATTTTTTTCCACTAGTTTCCACGTTAAATTTCACTATTGTGCATTAAAAAAAATGTTTATAAGTTCTTACTTTCAAAATTTTTATTCTCACTTCTGACACCACTGTCGCGTGTTATAGTTTGCACCCGATAATTTTAATGTTTCGGGCAAGTGAAAACGCACTGTCTTTTAAATTAAATTAAAATAGTTTATTTACTAAGAATGCACAATCATTAATTTCACTTTTTAGCAAATCGAATTTTAATGTAATTGTCACTGTCTATCAATTTACATTCTTACTGTCTGTATCACGAAAATCAATTCACTATCAATATCGCCTTCAATTTTCGCTCCAATTTTATCGCAGTTTTTACTATTACCCCTTTCCCATTCATTCAGCTCGGCTTTATATAGTGTCTCTTGTCATACAATCCATTTCTCGTATTTTGGTGAATATTCTGACGAGAACTACCTGGAATATTCGAGCAATCCTGAATACCCGCAGTGACTTCACTTTTTGTGAAACAATTAGTAACAATCAAAACTTCACATATATACAGATTTTTATAAATTGAGCTCGAAAAATTGAATTGAATAGATTTTGTTTCAAGTGTTTTGACCCCATTGCTTGATTAGTCATGACAATACATCAATATTACAAACCATTTATAAAATTTTTATTAAAATTTCTACACATTTTTAGTGTTTAGGTCCGTTGCAAACGTGTACCTCGCTAGTATCAGGTATGCATGTTGTAATTTTTAAATGTTCAGTCAGCTGTAACTTAGCTAATTATTGTTCGTTTGTTATGAAAAGGACACATATAATTTCTATCAGAAAACTGAATTTGTACCTTTTGGGAGATTTGAACGTCCTATTTGGATGTTATAGGCAAAAATGTAAAATTTAAAAAATGTAGTATTATTAACAAAGCTAATCGAATTTGAACTTCAGAGGTATTTGTTGCCCTTGTACTTTTAAAGTCTTACCTCTGTGATTTTTTCATATTTGACATTAATTTTTGTACATGTCCCCTTCTCCTGCACCCTTTGAAGCATAGCTTGTCATTTTAAGACCTGTTTTGAAAAGTTCTCATTAAGAACTTTCATTCGATACCCATATTGCCTATATGCGATGACATTTTTTTCAGGGGCCACTCCCCTTAAACACCTTATAAAATTGTTTTTGTGATGATACTTTGAAGAGGACACCACATTACAACTACTTTCAAAATCTTATGTTTCTAGCTTATGTAGTTTGCGAGAAAATTTGCTGTGACAAACGGCCGATCGGACAGATGGGCAAATAGGAAATGATTTTAGTAGGGTTTGTTACGAAATATAAATGAAACTTTTTGCACTCCAACATTTTACTCAGAAGATTACCAAGGAACCACTCCACGCGCGGAATTACTGGTGGGAGGGATTAAAGTAAGCTTAGGATAAACGATGTAAATCATTAGCATTAAGTAATGTTAGGTATTAATTATTTAGCGGAAAAAAAACAACAACTATAAGGTTCAATTGAAACTCAACTTAGCAGCAATTAAAGCCGAAAGAAATGTATGCTGAAATAAGCACGATTGGTTTCAGAGAACCATCGAAAAAGAAAATGAAGAACGTATCATTTTACTAACATCTTTTAAATCCGCACTCGCAAATCTTATAGTCTGATTGCAGCAGCTAGCCAAAATGCTGGTTTTGGGAAAGGTTTATCGGGAAACAAATGAGCTCAGGAGTGGCGTGTCTGCAGCAACTAAAAGTGTATTTACTTTTGGAAATCAAACAGTTGAGTCGGGCACGTCAAATCAACTCTCCAATCTTTCTAACAATAACAGTACTTTGCTTACGAAGAAACCAGATATCCTGTCAAATAGAGGTTGTGCATTCATGTTACAGGCTCCTATACAGGTGACCTCATCGACACTTTTGGCAACCAAGGAAAATATAGCACCAAAAAGTAACTTCAAATTTAGTGACCCCGTTCTTGTTGAGGAGACAAGGAAATCACTCAGTCCGGCTAATAATTTTGTGTTTCAAGCTGCTGGAGTGACAAATAAGCAGAAATCGTTCTGCAAATGTCAGTGATATACCGGCCGCTGCTCCACAACTCAAGACTACTGGAAGCGTGTTAGATGTGTTTAAAAAGCCAATGGCAGCGGAAGCTACGTCAACGATTGTATCGTCTTCATCTTCAACTGCAGGCTTTGGTGCTCAGTTTAAAATGTCCAACAACAAGTGGGAATTCTCTGTTTGCATGGTTCATAATAAAAATTCAGCCGATAAATGCGTGTCGTGTACAACTCCGAAGAGCACATCTGATCCTGTAAAACCTCCGGTGGAAACCACTGCAAAACGACTTGAACCACTGAAAAGTTCTTTCGGTGACAAGTTCAAACCAAATTCGGAAGCATGGGAATGTCTTGCTTGTATGATAAGAAATAAGAAAGATTTAAAACAATGTGAAGCCTGCTACACTGCAAAGCTAGGGGCAACACAATCTACAGCGACACCTTCCTTAGTGTCTTCATCTTCATCATTAGTGCCAAACATTTCATCAGACTCTGGCTTTAATAGCATAGTAGCCCGGAAAGAGCGCGAGAAATCGCTAGAATGAATCAATAAAAGTGTTTAGCTAGTGTTTAACTTCAAAATGATAAGAAAGAATATAAATTACCGTCCGCACATGATATAGACAATGATGGAAACACTTCATCCAAGCATATAAATAAAATTAAACGAAATTAAAAGGGTATTCTAGGCTGAACGGCGAACGAGACTTCCTTCTCAGCGCCGCACTGCCACCCTTCCAATTAAACAAATAGCCAAACTTTGATGGATCAACATACGAACCTCGATTTCATCGTCATTTCCATCGTAGACAAATTTGAGCGATAAGCAGGTTATATTGTCGGCACAAAGAAACCATTTTGGAACTGATCATGTTCACTCCTCGCAATTCTCTTCATCCGAATGATCGTTGTGTTCATTGCATTGATGCAAGTTTCCAACTTTACATCGAAATCCATCCTCACAACCAAACAGCAGTGCTCAAAGCTTGCGACGCTGGAGAATCGCTAAAATCAGAAATGAAGTAGAATACTCTACGTCATTTGAGTGGAGGACAAGAGTAGTTATCGAGAAAGGGTGTGTAATGTGACGCCCACGCCCGGGGATCGGAGTGATTCCGATCCCGAACCCTGGCACCCGGCCAGATATGTATGACTTCGAAATGCAAGCAGACTTTATCTTTCGTGCAGTAGAATTACAAGAACGAAAACGCTCATATGTGAATACAGAAAAAAATATGTAAAAAAAATTTCCTTTCTTTAAATATCAGAAGAGCAAAGGTTTATATTTAAATTATTTGATAGGAAAACCTTAGCTTAATTATTGTAAATGAAATATTTGAAAATTAAAAATGAAGTACTAAAGGAGCCATAAGCCTTTCCGTTCCGCATGCTCTTTCTTTTGCAGCGGAAGTGATGACCGAGGGTAAGTATGTCTTGAAGAGGGTTAGGTTTTTATAATCTGCGGATGATTGATTTCGAGTCGATTACGGTCCGCGGTACCCTTGTTTGCGCTCGTCTCTTTTTTAATAGAGTAGGTTATTTAGGACTTGAGGTAGTTTAGCTTGTTTTCTGGTACCGCGTCGGTGATTCGGTAACGCGCCTATGGTTTTAGATTTGGTAGTGTTTTGAATTGAGATCTGTGGAGAGATCACATCCAGAAATAACGTAACGTAGGTTTCCTGTTCTGGTTGACGCGTTTGTAAATCGGGCATGTGAATCGGTGGCTGAGTTACGTAACTCGGACTTAGTCTGCTCGCGTAAGACCCGCGACCGAAACTCCTCTCCGAACTAGCTAGCCTACAAGCAGCCACCACGGTCTAGACTAAGTGTGACCGGACTTGTTGACCTGAAGGGTACAGTCCGTTGTCACTTCCAAGACTGCACGTCTCGAACCGATGAGAGGTCGGTTCTAATTGCGATCGAACGAGACGGAGGTAGGAAACCGTTACAGGTGTCCATCCGTCCGTTTTTATACGGACATGTCCGTGTTTTATGTGCGCTGTCCTGGTTTCCGTATTTTTCGGGAAATGTCCGTATTTTCGACCAATTTCGCTTAAAAATTTTTTTTGCTTAAATTTATGGATTTTTCGCTGTTTTTCGTACCAACAAAATGATCGATACGTACGATAACAACGCACGATTAGAGAAAAAATCGATTCTCGCCCCGCGATCGATGTATCGAACTACGGAACTCATAGGGACAATTAGCAGTAAACACTACTAAACAGAGACCAGCTGTATAAAATGACCAAATTAACTCGAAACTCTATCAGATTTACGGAAGTTTTCGTTGTCTTCGAGAAAATTTAGCGAAACGTTTCTTTTTTGGTGTGGAACAGTGTTTGAAAACTAAAATTTCCGCGTCTTTGTTCATCAGTTGCAACTCGAGATCGTCCATCGAATCTCATTCTCATTCACAGTAAGCACGATATACTCATTAATCCGGTTATGGTCGTTGTTGATGTTTTTTTGCCGATACGTTCATTGTAGTATTTAGGCTCGAAGGCTATTTGCGAATTTACAATACAATATATTATTTACAGGTGACAGCTCACATCTTGGGCGTTGGAGAATTCGATCCGAAATTAATGGAATTTATTTTCCTAAAATTGATATCGCCCTGATGACGAGATGTCTCTTTCAAAAGCAAAACGATTCAAACCAGACGATGAACCCAACACATCAAAACGCTAGTGTAAATTTAATCAAGATTTGAAAAATCAATTTCCATGTTTCGATTTTGGGAAAACAGAATGGCATGGACATTGCAAAATATGTGACAGTGAAGTTTCTGTTGGCAATAGTGGTTCGTATCTTAGATTGTGTATATTTTCATCTTTTTTGAACGTTTTATGATTAATAATATACATAATCCCAGACTCTTCATACAATTTTATGATTATATTCACGCTATTATATACAAAACTATACACATTATTCACGAAATTCTAAACAATATTTACAAAATAACAAATTCTCCGAAAATTTGTGATATTTAATTTCTAACTTTCAGTTCGAAAAAATTTTTGAGTTACTCATAAAGTTCAAAGAAGTTCCTTGTATACATATATAAGCATATTTCTGTTAATTTTGTTATGTACTATATAATTCATATTTTTGACCAAAATTTAAGATTTTCCTAGTTTCCTCACAATTTTTCAATTCAAATTCCAAATTTGATTATTAATTGATAATTGTGCTCTTGATTCTACAGGAGCAAGAGATTTGAAAGCACACATTGAAACTGAGAAACACAAAAGAATGATACGCGATGCATCGACTTCTCAATCCATGAAAAACTTAATAGTGCAGAAGTCAACGCCAGAGGAATATGCAGTATGGGCAGCTGAGGGCACGTTGACGTTTCACACAGTAAAGCATCACCAGTCTTTCAGATCAATGGATTGTACGGGAAAACTCTTTCGCGATATTTTCAAAGACTCAAAAATCGCAAGCAAAATTTCTTGTGCTCACACGAAAATGGAAGCAATTTTAAATGCGATTTTCTCGAATCATTCAGTTGAAATGATTATGGAAAGCTTAAAAAACATACCGTTTTTAAGCATCGGTACAGATTCTAGTAATCATGGAAATTTGAAAATGTTTCCGTTAGTTATTCAATATCTCGATCTTTTCGATGGGGTTCAAGTCAAACTACTGGATATCAAAGAAACATCAAATGAAAAAGCGAAGACTGTTGGAACATTACTGGTTGACGCGTTAGAAAAGTACAGTTTGACTAAGAAACTTAATGCATTTGTCGGTGACAATGTCAATACGAACTTTGGGGGCTTGCAGCGCAAGCCTGGAGAGAATGTTTTTACATATTTAAAAGAAATGGTGAATGAAAATCTCATCGGCATTGGATGTCCGGTCATCATTTTGAACAATGCGATTCACCATGGATTGAACCAATTCGGCTCATTTGATGTAAAATGCATAATTTCTAAAATTTTCAATCATTTTTCCATTTATACGGTTCGGACGGCGGATTTGAAAGAGTTCTGCGATTTTGTTGAAATAGAGTATCAAACTTTGTTGTCACATACTAGGACAAGGTGGCTCAGTCTTATGCCTGGTGTTGATAGAATGCTCCGTATGTACCCAGCGTTGCGTTCATATTTTTTGTCGACAAATGATGCGCCGAAAGTTTTGGAACAATTTTTCAACGATGATTTCGGTGAGTTGCGTTTTCTGTTTGTTCACTCTCTCATGTCAATTTTCCACAACAAATTGAAGAGCATGGAAAGCGAAAGTAACAGCGTTATTGAGACCTTATCAATTATTGACTCTGTGCTCGAATGTTTGAAAAGCAGATGCGACTCAAATTTGTACCAATCAGCATTAGAAAAGTACTCACTGACCTGAGAAATGATGGCAAAGACGTAGAATGTGACAAATTTCTCAATTCTATGTTTTTGGTGTACAACAAAACAGGCGAATATTTGAAAAAATGGAGCGCATCGCTTCGTCATTTGCAGGATTTTGATTGGTTGGATTTCAAATTGGGAAAAGAATTGGAGTATGAATCAGACGAAAAATCTGTTTCGTTTCTCGATTCCAAGAACGTCAAAATCAACGATGATATTTTGTTTGATCAAATAACCAATTTGAAAAAATTTCTCAAATCAAAAGAAAATGACAGCGAGTTTTTCAAGAAACCTTCCAGTTTGAAGATCTGTGATTTCTTGCTGCCAATTCAAATATTTCATCATATTCCGAAATTCTGAAAATTGCCCAGTACTTTTTCGCTATACCGGTACATAATGCTAACTGTGAAAGAATTTTTTCCCTTATCAATACGCAATGGAGTAATGAAAGAAACAGGCTGAAATTGACGACTCTAACAAATATTGTCATGGTTCAACACAATTTCAAGCATTTTTCGTGTTCAGAATTTCACAGCTATTTGGGGAAAAACAAAAAACTGCTGGAAAAAATTGGTCAGGTGGAAAAGTATCACCAATGAATATATTGTTTTATGCGAGTCAAAGAATCTGTGTATGGTATAGTACATATGTGACGTGCGCCGAAGAAAGGGGCCTTACAGGGAAAAATTAGATTTTTCAGGGCGAGCGGTTGAAGTCGACCAGGCAGACGCTATTGTTAGGAGAGAAGTACCTAGCAACTTGATTATCAGCAAAAATAATGCTGAGAAATTTTTTTCGATCGTCCCATTCAAAAGAGAAACTCAAAAACTATAGAAAAGTGTAAAAATTTCAAAATCTAATTTTTCCCTGTAAGGCCCCTTTCTTCGGCGCATGTCACATATATTTAGAATAAAAATTGGTAATGTAACAGAAGTAAGAAACGGACTTTATCTCGACACTCGACAACCATGTTACAAGCATCACTTGCAGTTTGTATTGATTACCAGAATGATGAGACAATAAAATGTACTATTCTGCAATCTTTTTCGTTTTTTTTCCAGACAGCGCGAGTCTAAAGAGTAGGGAAATTTCAGAACACTGATAACTGATCTGGTGACTAAAGGGTGGTGAGTGGCGCAAAGGGGGGGGGGGGGGGGGGGGGAGTTCGTCAAATGTCCTGGTTTTGGGTTGTGACCAGATGGACACCCTATATCGAGATATGATATACTTACAAGATTCTCGGGCTGATCACCCAACACATTCCCTCACGGACACAACTACGGCGGACACAACCACTTTAAATTAAAACATACGCGCACGGAATCAGAAGTATCAATACATCTGACATTTCAATCAAAACAATCGGTAAGGTTGTTATTGATAATATAGTACAGTGCGCGACAGAAAGATGGCCACCAAGTAAAAAAAAACTGGGTTTGCGCCTGAGGTAAACGCTGCAAGGTTGAGCAGCTGTGATGAATGTTGTGGCCTTGAACTTGCGTTCTTCAACTCAAGTAAAAGAGCCGTTGGGCCAAGTCGGTAAAAGAGCCAGCGACGATGAAAACGGTATTTTTTTCACGAATTTCTGGCCAACGAAGGACGCCTAGTGAACCAACAGTCAGCGATCAACCTATTCTCAGGAGGAGAAAGTAAACATCGTGCACATTCGGCGAATCATCAAATAAAAGATCAATCAATTGGGAGAAGGAAAAGAGAAACTGCTCGAGACAACCGATGGATCAGGCATATTGAGTTGAAAATCGAGGACCTCGATCATCGGCGGGACCCCCAACGTAGCAAGTGAGAAACGGTGAGAGCGTAAAGATTTGATAAATACTTTGAATATTAATTTGCATTAAATTACTGTTGAAGAATAATTTGCATTAATTACTTTTGAATTAGAATTGGATTTTTTTAAATAAAATTTTGTGTCGTGTAAGTGTCTCAGAAGGCTTAGCTTTGGTCTGGAGTGCGCAAAGATCCTTCCATCTAGGACCTCAATCCACGTTAGTTCTTTTCAGGTTTTTTTCATGTTGTAAGTCAGTGATTATCCTGGTGTAAGTTAGTGGTGTTAGGATAACTCTGCGGAAGTGGTGATACGCGGCTCGATGAGCCGAATAAGGGCCACCAGTGATTATCCTGGTGGAAGAACCATTCCGGGGAGCCTCAAGCTTGCCAATTGGCTCCTGGGGGCAATTCTAGGGTTGGCGAGTGGCGCTATCTACCCAGTCTCCACGGGCTAGTCGGGACCCCAAGGCCCCCAACCGGAATCGCTTGTTGCGACTTAGCGCCCATTTTTAACGTAACAGGTTTTAAAAAATATTATTTTAAAAACCCTAAAAAGAGCGTCAAGTAGATAAGCCAAAGAAACGACATGAAAATCCATTGAAATCATTAGTAATTCTAAGGTTGTATTCCAGTGACAAAAGAATTTGAATTTCGACTTTTATGGTAATTGTGATCCCTGAAGATAAACAAATTAATGATTTTTTGCAGACTTTTCAGCCCAGAGGTTTCAAATCGTGAAAAGAAGTGCATTTAATTTTTATTAATCTTCTCTTCTTGCCCACTTCGATCCAGTTCCGACTGTTTAAGGAGCTATTTCGGAAAGATCTTATCAAGAGCTTTTAAATAACACCTCAATACGCTATCTTTGACTACAAGGAAACTCTTTAAACATAACTTCGATTTATAGGAACACCTCTTGTTGAAAGATCTGAATTTTTTTCAGCTATTTATTATTATTAGTTTTCATCGTTTCACAAAGTTTTATGACTATCGCTTCAATATTTTTGACAAAAATTGCTGTGACACACAGACGGGCGGATGATCGGGCACGGTACACGTAACGTCAATAGGACTTAATATCTCATTATAAGGTCCCAGATACCCTATCAAATGATTTAAGCTTCTGTTTTTAATAATTTCATTGCAACCCCATTTGTTCACGTGAAACAGGAAAAATCAACATGCCCATATTACATATGATTAATATTACGTACATATGCGAATTAACTAACCTTTTGCATTTTCAAGAGTAAGTTAAATAATAGTTAAAAATATTCCGCCTTTAGTAGAACTTTCAAAATAAAAAAATGAAAGAAAGTATATGCCCTTTAATTCCACTATTTATTTTAAATTTCGTATACAATTGTTTCGTTCTCTACTTGAGAACTTCCTCAGTACTACTATTCCCTAAACTATAAGTATCCTAATATTTATACTAAACTCATTAACGTATTAATATGAATCTCTAATTACACCTAATCCCTCAAAGTACTTTTACCTAATCTCTAATTACCTGATCCTTTACCATTCAAAAATTTGTTTTTCCTTAATTACTACTTAACTACCTTCATTATTTTGTAAGCTTGAATAGCCAGGTGTATCCGTTACCTGGGTCGCCGTTCCAAATGTCCTGCGTCTTCCGATTGAATATCTCCAAGCTTTCTGCTACATCAAGCTTCCATCCGTTTGTAACCGTTTTCAGCATGCTTACGTTGTCCACAGTGATGTAATGTTTTTCAAGGACTATATGCTCTGCTACTTTTGATTTGAAGTTTTTTGCATCCTGCTTTTTGTTTTTGTTGACTGCTTCCCTTAAGTGTTCATTCCATCTGACACCTAGTGATCTCCTCGTTTGTCCAATGTAACATCCATTACATTTC
Organism: Odontomyia ornata; assembly: GCA_963969285.1. Taxonomy (NCBI): domain Eukaryota; kingdom Metazoa; phylum Arthropoda; class Insecta; order Diptera; family Stratiomyidae; genus Odontomyia; species Odontomyia ornata. The sequence continues at coordinate 404,565,059 of OZ017739.1, read as the reverse complement.
GTACACGATACCTTGTAGACTCCACTGCGCTCCATTTTGGGAATGGGGTCCTTGGTTGATCCAAGCAAGTTCTGTATTTTTGTGGCCCGGCTCGTATAAACTAGGTCGATGTCAACGTTCTTCATAGCCCTCTTCATTGTTTCCGTCCTTGAGTCAAACGTTACAACCAACCTCTTCCGTTGCTCGACTTCCGCAGTTAGCGTTGTGAACTTTTTATTGAAGATCTCCTTCGTTCGTTTGGCTATCAATTTGGTAACTTCATCCGTAGGGTATCCATTCCACTCGGCTAGCTTATAAATGTGGGACGTTTCTTTTTTCAGGCCTTCCTTATTCAATGGAAGCGTGAGCATTCGATTCACAAGCCAGCTAAATGTCGCCCATTTTTGCTGTTGGCAATGGTTCGAAGTGAAAGGAATTATCCGCATGGTGTCCGTTGGTTTGCGGTATATTTCGAATTCCAATCCATTAGCTCCTCTACATACCATTACGTCAAGGAATGGTAGCCGCCCCTCCGACTCCAGCTCGTGGGTGAAACTGATGTTGTTGTGTATTGAGTTGATCGCCGTGAGAATTTGCTGGACCTGATCCTCTTTGATGATCGTGAAGATATCGTCTACATAACGCACCCATCGATGTGGCAGTTTACCTTCTTGTGCTAACTTCTCCTCCAAAAATGCCATAAAAACTTCGCTTAGAAACGGGGAAAGAGGATTTCCCATTGGAGCACCACGTGTTTGCTTAAAAAATTCTCCCCTGAAGGTGAAATAGCTTTCACTGGCTAGACTCTGCATGGCTTTCAACTGGCTAGACTCTGCATGGGTGAAAGCTATTTCACCTTCAGGGGAGAATTTTTTAAGCAAACACGTGGTGCTCCAATGGGAAATCCTCTTTCCCCGTTTCTAAGCGAAGTTTTTATGGCATTTTTGGAGGAGAAGTTAGCACAAGAAGGTAAACTGCCACATCGATGGGTGCGTTATGTAGACGATATCTTCACGATCATCAAAGAGGATCAGGTCCAGCAAATTCTCACGGCGATCAACTCAATACACAACAACATCAGTTTCACCCACGAGCTGGAGTCGGAGGGGCGGCTACCATTCCTTGACGTAATGGTATGTAGAGGAGCTAATGGATTGGAATTCGAAATATACCGCAAACCAACGGACACCATGCGGATAATTCCTTTCACTTCGAACCATTGCCAACAGCAAAAATGGGCGACATTTAGCTGGCTTGTGAATCGAATGCTCACGCTTCCATTGAATAAGGAAGGCCTGAAAAAAGAAACGTCCCACATTTATAAGCTAGCCGAGTGGAATGGATACCCTACGGATGAAGTTACCAAATTGATAGCCAAACGAACGAAGGACTCAAGGACGGAAACAATGAAGAGGGCTATGAAGAACGTTGACATCGACCTAGTTTATACGAGCCGGGCCACAAAAATACAGAACTTGCTTGGATCAACCAAGGACCCCATTCCCAAAATGGAGCGCAGTGGAGTCTACAAGGTATCGTGTACGAAATGTAATGGATGTTACATTGGACAAACGAGGAGATCACTAGGTGTCAGATGGAATGAACACTTAAGGGAAGCAGTCAACAAAAACAAAAAGCAGGATGCAAAAAACTTCAAATCAAAAGTAGCAGAGCATATAGTCCTTGAAAAACATTACATCACTGTGGACAACGTAAGCATGCTGAAAACGGTTACAAACGGATGGAAGCTTGATGTAGCAGAAAGCTTGGAGATATTCAATCGGAAGACGCAGGACATTTGGAACGGCGACCCAGGTAACGGATACACCTGGCTATTCAAGCTTACAAAATAATGAAGGTAGTTAAGTAGTAATTAAGGAAAAACAAATTTTTGAATGGTAAAGGATCAGGTAATTAGAGATTAGGTAAAAGTACTTTGAGGGATTAGGTGTAATTAGAGATTCATATTAATACGTTAATGAGTTTAGTATAAATATTAGGATACTTATAGTTTAGGGAATAGTAGTACTGAGGAAGTTCTCAAGTAGAGAACGAAACAATTGTATACGAAATTTAAAATAAATAGTAGAATTAAAGGGCATATACTTTCTTTCATTTTTTTATTAAGTTAAATAAGTTATTTGAAGGATTTTTCACCGTTTGACATTGAAACTTTGAGATGTCTCAATGTGCCTAGAAAATGACTATACTCCGTGAAACCATTCCCTGAAGTAAATGAATATTTATAGAGCTCAAGTCAAATGTGAAATCAATCAACTGCGAGTCCTGTCGGAATAAGACAACCCAAAACAAAGCTGCATATGTTTATCAGTTAACGAGTAAAATGTTTTGTTTACCAGCAGCAAACGATGTATTACTCTCAACTTTATTTAGCACTTTGCTAGCGCTCCTTGATAAATTTCCACCCTGCTAACATTCATTGTGGCAAGATTGGTGCGTGTTGGAATCTTTATTATTTTTCTGCGATCCTGTGAAAGTCTAAGGAAAAGCCTGCATTTGTCATGACACATTTCCCTCATTCGAACATATATCCTGTCTACAATATATATACGAGTATACGAGTGCGAGCGTTGTTCATTGAAGAGGTGACTGTAAATCTACATATATCGTCGTGTATGTACATCCTTGCGAGTAAGGCTCCATTGCGATGGGTTGGGGTATGTGAAACAGTGAAGCCTACCGACTGGCATATGCCACCAAAGAATATTCTCCAAATAAACATCAGCACTTGGAGAATTTATGGTTGAGAGATGGTTCCGAGCACACACAGTACACACAAAAGACGTCCTTTGATAAACTTCCTGCCAGCTCGGCTTCGCTTCGTATGTTTTTCTTGCTGTCATTGGAGCTGTTGTTGCTGGCTGCCACCAGGATATGATTTTTGGGTGTATACTCAGTATGACGTGGAGAGCTATAAATAATAATTTGTTCTGTTCTGAGAGCATTGTTGCTTTATGCTGTACATTTGCAGGCACTTCTATTATGTAGCATTTATCATGTGATGTTACGCGTTATACGCGTGCACCCATGTGAGCGTTTTGTTTTGCCTTAATTTTAACACGTCAAGGATATGTGGGAGCATGGATGACAGTGTAATATCGACGGTGATGAAAGTTTAATGATTTTTACTTCAAAATTTTTTGGCAGTAGAATAAAGCCTGCAAGCTGAATCAAAGTTATAAATGTTGCATAAAATACTTGGACTCTTTCATCTAGTCTATCAGTCGGTAAAGAAATTTTAGGAAACCTCCAGGAAACGCGTGACATTTTATGGAAAATCGAGCCAACCCGAAAATTAACTATCCCTGAATTCACATGACAATGTTGTTCAAAGTCTTTAAGGCTCTTCTTTAGAGATATGTCATACATGAATATGTTAACATTGCCTTCAAATATGAAAGTGTGATATGGCTTTGCTCTGTCATCTTGAACGCCATAAGGAAAGTTGTTTTGTTTTTCTAAAAGCTCGAATATGATATGAGTGGAACAGGTGTTTTCAAAGTAAATGGAATTTTTTCATGCATCAAAGAATTTTAAGGTCGCGTTAACGAAGGAAAGAGGTTAAGTTTGGCAGTATATCAACTTGGAGCTCATAAATGAGCCGGCATTTTTAGAGAATGGAAATGAAAAATTCTCAGATAGATTGTTGGCACTGTGGATTGTGGGATAATGCCTCACCTTAAATAATACTATCAACTAAGATTAAACCTTGGAAAGACTTTTGATTATATATTGCATAAAATTGTACACAACTGTATAAAATTTTAGGTAATCATTTCACATAGTTCCACAAATCAACAGTCATTTCTTTACAAAAAGTTATATATAATCACTAGCGGTACCCGGCACTCGTTGCTATGCCCAAAAAACATGTACGAGTATTAAATGTGAAATGTTAAAATTAAATTTCTTTATTTTATCTTAATGCTAGCTAATAAACAATATTTTTATCGTTTTGGTTGGTGTATAAGTGTATACATTTTTTGGATTGCCAATTCGAGAGCAAGCAACATACAATTGGACATGCCAAAAACATGAATTTTCCAAATGTAAACCAACAATAGCTAACTATTGCCCTTGTGCTTTGTTGATGGTAATCGTGAAGGCAAAGTGTAAAGGAAACTGAAGCCACTTGAAGTCAGATGGGAAAATGTTGGTAATCATCGGTATGAATGGAGTCAGCACATCTTGCCCTTTCAATTTGCCAATGATGATTGTTGCCTGGATCGAATTCGGTGTCAATCTTATGACCGTTAGTCTGGTTCTGTTGCACAGTCTTGGCGCGTTCAAGTTGCGAGTGAACATCACCGGCGATCCAGCTTTTAATGCTAAGATGTGTGGTGGCATTCCGTGTGTCTCCATTGAATTTGAAAATTCGGTTGGATAGTTGACTGTTTGTTCTTCATCCGTCACTGCGTAATTTGATTTGTATTTGACGTGTGCCTGGCAGTTTCAACAGAATTTTTTCGTTCAATCTATTAATATCATCGTTCTTGGGCGCCAACATTGCACGTTCGCACAGGCAATCTGGAGTTTTGTAGGTGCTGGTTAAATTGAGAACATTGTCCATAACGGCTTGAACATTGAACTATGTTGGAATTATAAAAATAAATTCTTTCAATGACTCTTATTTTAGGATGGTTATTTTCCTTTGGGATCACTACGGATTGAGTTTTTCCAAATAAGAACATAAGATAAGATAAAAACATGTTGAATTGCTATCTGCACGAAAGACATTATTAGAGGCAATAAAATTGGCTCTTAGCACAAAATATATTTGTTTGTCTCTAAAGATAAGAAAAAGGATATTTTGGTTCAAGACGATTTTACTCAGTCTTAAGAGAGAAAATTCTAAGCGAAGATCATTCTCGTGAGTTGCACTTTGTGAATAAAAATAATAGTTCATTTTTAAAATCAGTGTTTTAATTAAGGCTATATTTGACAAAATGGGGGGAAACGAAATTTCATTTGTTATGCGATCAATTGGATCGCATGTTCGTTGAGAGCGTGATTTTTTCGACTCAGTTCTACAAATATGATGCTTTCAAGCAAGCGTTCAGCTCATCTGCGGGTGTTGACTGAGGTAAAATTGGCAAAGTTTGGTGAAAATCCCGTGCAAGAAGAATCGAGCACCTTACATCGGTTGGCTTTTTCCTCAGGAATCGCGAAGAGTCCAACTAAGCGCCTCAAGGCATTTTTCATGGGCCATCGTGCATTCGTCACAAATGATGATTTTGCAGGTTTAAGGCCTGCGATAATTCCGGAAATTTTGCTGAGATCGCAGGTTGATTTTGGTCTGGTTCAAATTCAATGGAAGCTTATGTACGTCTGCCATCGAGTAGCATTGATGCAGTTTCCGATGACTCCACTGTCAATGCTATTCCATTCTGTATTTGAACCGTAGCCAATGTCAAATCGATGAGAAATGTTTTGCCTGTGCCTCCTGGAGCATGTAGAGAAAAAACTCCACCAAAATGGCAACGACAAAATCTATTGCTTTTTTTGATCAGTAACGAAAAGTCTTGTTTGCTTTTCAACAAAATGTTGTTGCTGGTTTGTATCGAATTGCTGTTCCCGGACTTTGTTGTTGATTGATATGTATAAGTTCTCAATCAATATTAGAGCTTCATTGAAAATGTTTTTCGAATACTCCTGATATAGATCGATTGCGGATGATTGCCTGAGAATGTCCTCACTGAGACTTTCGCGATGCGGTTCCCACAGTTCTCCGGGATTTGATGGTGTACATGTTGTTAAAATGATCGCAAACAAAGTACGTATTTGCTTTCGATGATACGTAAGCAATGCCTCTGTTATTGTTGTGTCTCAATGCTGATCATTTTCTAGTAAACCTAGTTTGAAACATGCTTCTCTACACATTTGGCATACGACCACATCGACGGTTTCTAAAGCAGCGAATGATATAGGACCTTTGTTTATTTGCAATAAAAATCGCAAATAATATTTCACGTTATTAGGATGTACTGTTTATACACGTCCCAAGGCATCCGTCGAACGTACACTAGCACTAGGAACAATTACGCCCCGCTTTCTTCGCGGATACTTTTTTGTCGATGTATTCCAAGTGAAGTCTTTGGGCACTTCGTGATACAGCAACGTTCTCGAGAAATCATCGGATACACACGATTTGAAACAGGGATATAGCGTTGTGGTTGGTGGCTGTTCTTTTCTATTTTATGCGTTTCTTCAGTAATTTTCCAAGCGCACAGCGAGATGTTGAATAGTTGTATAGCATTTGTGGATGTTGAATGTGAATATTTTCCAACCTGCTTCACTGCTGCTGATATAGCTTCTCATCTGGAATCGAGTGATTTCAGCAATTCGGTTGGCCAGGTCGAATACTACCCTGTCACTGCCTCTGTCGACGTATTTGCAAATGTATTTGATCGACTTTATCAAATTGCAGTTTTGAAAGCAGGGATGAGTACAATACGATCCATCTCTTGTCGATGTCAACATCTACGAGTACATTTCACTTTCTAATTGTGGTTGTGTATTCACCGTCATCGGGCTTCCTTCGCCTATATATTGGATATCCGTCAGCTCCAGTTTGAGTTTCATTGATCAGCTCACGTGGGTATCACTTTGTGTACTTGCCATCCATCATGCATGGTGAATTTGTATTAAGTGCTCCGCATGGCCCATGAATCATATTTTTCTTCATGTTTTGGAACAGAATGGGATCTTTGTCTTGATTCAAAAGCTCAGCACAAATCACGCTTTCGATTTGTATTGGGACGATTTTTTGCTTCAACCAAATTAAAATACGAGTATGAGCATGCGACAGGCCTCTTTTTTGCCATTCAATTGAATAGATCCAGCATCGAGTTTCTCCAACAATATGGTTCCTGGTGATGACATCCATTAGTCTAATAAGCTTTTGCTTGAAAACTCGAGCTAAAAGACCATATCTGTGCGATGAGTTTTGGCCGGCCGAAAGCAGATGTGTTATTCCACTCCACGATGGATTGCTTGTGAACGTGATGAACAGATCTGGGCATCCATGCTTTCGAACAAACATCATGGCATCTTGTGCGTACTCGTACATGTGTTGCGGACTGTCAGTATATGTACGTTGCTGGCAAGTTTACCATTTGTCCAATGTTAGCAGCCTTCCCATCATTGGCAATTGCATCATGCAAGTGGACGTATTCTTTATCGCGCAACTTCTGTTGATTAAACGAAATGAAGAAAAGACGTTCACTTTCAATTTCCGCGTACATGTCCACAATGAATCGATGGTATAGTTTGCGGCATTTCAGTATGTAGTTGGATTCATTTGCATGAATCATAATGCGGTACAGGTAATAATCCATGAAAGAAACTTTCTTCGTTGACTCTTCATTTAATTTGTTAATTTGCATGATGTTCAAATGGTAGCTATCTTCTTCACATGGAAACAGCAATCGATATTGGCTTGCATCGTATGATCGATTTTTTTCCGAAACGCGTTGCATATGAGTATACTGGCGGTAAATGATCATTTCACGTCGATCGAATTGTGTGCCCACCATTAAAACTGCTACTTCACCTATCGCCGGTGTATTGAAACGTCTTTTGTGTTTCCCAGATGGAGTTTTGTCTGCTCTTATCACAACAGTATCGTCATTTGATGACACTTGGTCTATAGCAATTTTGAATAGACGAACCAAACTATTGCTTTCGTGCAACATTGTTTGTAAGTTTGAAATGATTTCACGTCTAATTGCAGAACCAATCGCGCAACGATGTTTGACATTTCTTGTCTCGTTGCCAGTAAAATATACTCGTATTTGCAAAAACTTTGGCTCTTGATCCGGTACAGAAGCAACGAACCGATTTGGTGATATATAAGGCCTTGAACTTTGAAAGTAGGCATGTGACCGGCGTTATTGATAATATTTGATGCACTGAAGGAAGTCATTTGAGAGCATGAGTTGTACTTGCGAATGTTTTGCAGGAATCCAGTTGATTCCTTAGCAAACTTCAGAATGCAGCAATGCATGAAAACTTTATTCATGGGCCTAATAACTTCATCTACGTGATTCCTGCAATCATAGTCTGCTTCAAATTTCAAATCAATCCGTTTCCTTTATAGAGCCAATCCTAATCGATTGGTATCAACTCGTTCGATACGTTGTTGGGGCGTTTCTTCTGCTCTGGAACTTGAACCTCTGGCGCGCATTTCTTAAAGGCGAGATCCACGATGCTCTTCAGTTTCTTTGCTCTAGAAATTGAAGCTCTGTTGCCATGTTTCTTAAGGTGAGATCCACGTTGCTGGAAGTGGAATTTCTTTCGCGCATTTGATGGAGGCGGGATCCATATTGCTCTTCAGTTTTAGTGGCTCTAGAAGTAAAAGCTCTGTCACGCATTTGTTGCAGGAAAAATTCACGTTGCTATTCAGTGTCAGTGACTCTTTTTTAGTTTTTATTCTTTACTTTAGATGATTTTCTTCCAAACAAGCGTTTTTGGTGCCATTTTTGAAAACGGAAGGATATAGAATCTTTATAGAAATGGTGATTGTGGAAGAAATTGTGATGTGGAATGGACACTTGCAATCCATTGCAAATGATAAAAGAGAAGCATCGATTGAAAACGAGCACAGTAGAAGGAATGTCGAAAGTAATACATATATTTGACGTGAGGAATGCCATTTACGCGCGGTTGAAAGGCAATATCGTTCAAACGCAATTACTGTTAACTGTGTTTGCTTCAAAATATGTTTTGTTAAATCGACAGCCAACGATTTAGTCTCGAATTGCGTTGTTAGCTTCTCCTTGGCAAATATGACGAATAACTTTGACCGCGAGAGCACAATATGGTTTGATATTAGTTTGGAAAACTAAATGACGTCACGTGATTGCAATTTTTTTCTTCAACCTGATCGGTACCGAACCTTCACAGAAACCATCCATGGACTAGACTGTATTAACCCTGGAAATTTCATAAAAGTACCCTCGGTGGTTTAGGATTTTTCAAGAATTGCTCTTTACTCAGCAATCTTCCCAGTTGATTTTTCGTCAGAAGATGCTACTTTTTTCACTAGCTTTTGGAATTTATTTTTCCCTTTACTGGAGGTTTTAGATTCGGTATCCTTTTTAAACATTTTTTGGCTCATAAGACAACTGAACAAATTTTTGCGGCCAAATATTATGCATCGGACACTACCAAGTAATAATGAATTTTTGTCTATCCTGTATCTGCTACATCCAGAGTCCCAATCATAACTGAATCCAAATAACTAAAATAGATCTTATGATGATGGTGAGAGAATTTCAAGCTTTAAAAGAGATCGATGAGAGCCGGCTCATATCTAATATTTCTGTCCTCTGGAAGTTGGTTATGAACTTTCTGAATGTGCTTGAGGTTAGAGAACGAATTTCATTGGCAATCCGCATGATGCCATCTAAAAAACAAGTTGGGTAAACAGACCTACGCTCATGTCAGAAGGGTTTTGTGTTCAATTTACAAAATGCAGTCACCAGATCGAATCAAAGCAAGAAACATGTCAAAGACGATTTTATTGGGCAAAATATGAAATACGAAGATCATACTATTATTAACAAAGTTGAATGAATTTCGACTTCTGATGTTTTTGGTATTGTTATACTCATAAATATCTCCCTTGATAATTATTTCAGATGCCCATCCGCGACGGAGGAAACAAATTTTTCATGTATTTCCCCCCTGTGCCCCCACTGAAGCAAAAACTGACAGTTTAACAACTGTTTTGAAAAGTTCCCATGAAAACTTTTATTTCATACTCACATCAGCTACGTTTGATGAATTTTTTTCCAGTAGCCACTCCCCTGTACTGTTATCATCGATTCATGGCCTATTTTTTCGAATCCTAGAATAGTTACAAAACCCTTTTGTTAGGAGCTCTCTCCCACCTCCTTGACTTGTTTCACTTATGGCCATTAATTGTAGGTACTCATCTTCAGTCATTCATTAAATTGAATCAAGTGTTCAAAGCATGCACCTTAAACGTTGAAGTTGGGAAAAAATAACTCAACATTATTCAATCTTCGCATTTAAAACAGCCACTATTTTGTTTTACGATTACTGATACCACTAGCTGAACCGATTCTCAAAGATCTACATGACACCTATCATTCCTGAAATTTTCATGCAAATCCTAGCAAAACTGTAGTGTATGAGTCGGTAAAATAGCGCATGTTGTTCCATAGCCATATGTCGCCATAGTAATAAATGCAGCGCATATTGTTCCATAGTAATACAGGAAAATTCAAACCGCTATAACTTCGCTAAATATGAATCAATTTTTATGAAACTTTCAGGATAGATCAATCTTATAAATAGACATCCACGTACTTTCATAGAATTTAAGGGTACCATTAAGATTTTATTGAAGAAAACATAAAATCGATAAATCATACTATTACTGACAAAGTTGAATGAATTGATTTTTCGGATCACAGGTGTCCAATCGCGAGGGGGGGCACAAATTTTTCGTGTATTTCCCCTCCCTCTGCGCCCCTCGAAGCAAATTTTGCCAAACTAAGACCTGTTTTGAAAAGTTCTCATCAAGACCTTTCATTTGATACCCATATCGGCTACCTTCAATGAAATTTTTTTTTCGGGGGGTCACTCTCCTATATGGGAAGACCCCCCCTAAATACCTTATAAAATTTTTTTGTAGTTGAACTTTGAAGAGGTCACCACTTTACACCTACACACAAAATTTGATGTTTCTAGCTTAAGTGGTTTCCGAGAAAAACTGCTGTGAAACACGGACGGACGGACGGACGGACGGACAGACAGACAGACTGGTCGCGAAACTAGTAGGGTTTTGTAAAATTATTTTACAAAAACCCTAAAAACAAACAAACAAAAATAGTTCAGCCGATGTGCCTAAAGGCGCCAGTAAACAATGGGCCATGATGGACTATGCGCCACGAAGGCCATCATCGCCCATCAACGAAGTCTCCAGTACACAATGGGCCATGATGGGTCACAACAAGTGTTCACACAATGGCATGTGACTTTTTGATATGTGGTGAAGTACTCAAGATGGACGTGAAAGTAATCATAGTCGTGGCTATTTAATTTGCAAATTGTATACAAGTATTACAGGAGTGTGTATCGCATCAAAGTAATTGAAAAAAATTGCGCAAAAGACTGTGGTGGACCATAACAGGACATGGTGTGTAAAATTTTTTGTATCTTATTTATATTTTTATGTTATATATATTGTCGCGTGTTACGGTTCACGGGAGATAAGTTTAATGTCAAGGAAAAATGAAAACGCACTGTATTTTAAATCAAGTTCAGAGAGTTTATTTATTAAGAATGTACAATAATTAATTTCACTTTTTTACAAATTGCTATTTCATTAACTTTTCACTTGTCTATCAATTTATGTTTCAACTGTCTTCAAATATATCACGAAATCTTTTACTTCACTATCAATGAATATCGCCTTCAATTTGGGCTCTATTCTTATCGCAGTTTTTACTATCGCAGTTTCACTGTTGCAATTTTACTACTACTATCTTCCCTATTCATTCAGCTCGGCTTTATATAGGGTCTCTAGTCATTCAATCCATTTCGCGTATATTGGCGAATGTTCTGACGAGAAGTACCTGGGATATTCGAGAAATTCTGAAATTCTATCACTTGTTTACTTTCAGATATTGATCATGGATCTACTTGGTCCATTCTTGTGCTTTCGAGTGCATGCCTTTGAGGTCATTCGTTGCTTCTTTTCATCCAGTGTTGGTCATGATGTTGGGACAACAATTGCAACAGTAGTTTGCATAATTGTATGGACATGTAACAAAATCATATTATATTTATACTAAATATTTATATCTTGATTATATTTGCATGTTTCTATAAATTATCTTGGGCCTATTTCAAATACGTACAGAATATTGCATACGAAAAATAATTTACGACAAGAATGTATAAATGATTAAGTAGTTTTTAGGCAAACCATGAATAATATGGTACCCAACCTTATTTTGAAACCATCAGAGGAAATAATAGTTTTGTTCGTAAAAAAAAATATCCCCAATTATTGTCAAAAACGATGAAGGTGGGAGAGAGGTAATATCTCCGAAATTAAGACTGGCACTAACGTTGTTAGGCGACTGGGGACAGTTATGGGAGCCTCTATTATCTATTTATAATATTATGTCCACTAATATCTAAAATACTTCCTTAAGTATGTTTTGCTATGAATCAATTGCTGAAGGACATGATGAAATTGAGTAAATAAGACATTTGTTTGGACTTCAAAATTTTTATTCAATAATAATTTCAATCATAAAAATTTAAATGTTATTTAATAATATCATTGAAATCATACATACAATGTTTTAATAATTTATGATTATTGATCGGAATTCCAGGCTTTTAAATAAGCAGCAGTCAAAATGTGTGTCGGGTGATTCTGTTTCGAAGAATACATTAATTCGTCAGGTATTCTATGCAAAGATTCCTCAGTCGAATGGACTATTTCACAAGGTATTTGCAGGGGCCCTATATACTCTTTCTTATGTGGATGAGGACTGTCCGTCTTTTATGTATGAGGGATTTCCAGAATTTTGAGAATTATGTAGAGAGGTTGCCAACAATATACGATTGGTGTCATAAGGTCAGGAGGGTGATGGATAAGAATCACTCGTTGCTGAAGAAGACGGTTGTTCACCTTTTATAATTTGAGAAGGTGAAAACACATATTGAGGCCTATAGTGCTGCACTGTCTCATCATTAATCTATCAATCTTTTACATAATTTCTTCCCTCTCACTCTCTAAACATTTTCTAAGTTTGGTAACAGGAAGCCTTCCACACAATTTGCAGTAGTCTCTTATTTTTTTCTTCATTGAGCATAACCTGTTTCAATACATTAAAAGCATTTGACATCTCCTTTTTTGCTCTTTGTAACACGGGTGGCTTAACTGCACGTCTCTTCTGTATATGGATTTTAATATTTTTATCGCTTTTTTCTCTATTGCTTCCATCATTATTTGAGGTTCCTGTTTCTTCTTCCTTCTCTTGCTCGAGTGTTCTACGAAAAAATTAAAGCGTAAGTTTTGTTCTTCTCAGATTTCCACAAATCCGGAAGAATGGCTGGCCAAGATGATTCAGTTTTCCCCATTACCTTGGTGCGATTGACGGGAAGCATGTTGCTATATTATTACCAGATCAGACCGGATCTGAATAATTTAATTACAAAGGAAGCTTCAACATCATTCTATCAGCCCTAGTATACAGTGATTACTGCATTGTGTTTGCTGACATAGGAAGCCAAGGAAGAATTAGCGATGGTGATATTTACAACCAGAGCAATTTTTGAAAACAAATTTGTGACGGTACCCTACATTTACCGCCAAGTTGTCCACTTACTGGAAGTAATACTTTCCTGGGTGACGGAGCTTTTGCTCTTAGCACTCATCCTATGAAGCCCTTTTCTGGACATCATATGCTAGGAACCCCAGAAAGAATGTTTAATCAAAAACTGTCACACTCTTGTGCAGTTGTTGAAAATACTTTTGGCGTATTATCTTCAGTATTTAGATTATTTAAAACATATCCAATCAGATGTCATCAAAACTTCAATTATAACCCACAGTTGTATATTACTACATAATTTTTTAAAAAAAGTAAATCATCACGCAATATTTATACTCCTCCAGAATATGCTGACATCTTTAATGGGGATGGCACATTAATCCATATAGGTATGAGAGTGGGGCATGAAGAAAATTTGTTATCATTACAATCTGTGTCTTGTAGCCCTTCTGTCAATGCGATGAAAATAAAATCAAATTTTATGAATTACATCCACCAACACCGAATGCAAAATATTAGTAGTAGAGTAAATCATACATAATTCAATTAGTTTGAAGTTGCTGAACATAAAAAAATGTGCTGCCTACTTATTACCTAAAAATATATATTGTGATTTATTTCTCTATTTTACTTACACTTTCTCCTTTTGTCAATATCATGCTTTTGCAGTCGTATTTCCCTTTTAAAAATGCCTCCATTGCATTATAAAACACCCAAATTGGCTTATGAATTTTGTATTCTCCCATACCAGACCGAATTGACACTTGCTTTTTTTTAAAATGCTGTCATTAAAGTTTCTTTACGTTTTCAAAATTCCGAAACAGGAATTTGAAGGGAGTCTGCTATGTGATTCCATATATCATTTACCTGTAAGCATGAAGCCACGATGAGTTCGAATGGGGCCCGAACTACAAACTACATATTGTAATTTCTGTCCGTACAGTCCAATTACTAGATGGTTTTGCCTCCGAATTGCTTAAAACTGTTTTGAAATTTTGGATAGTAGTTATAAAGTGACACAAGTAGCAAAAGTTATATACGGCCAAGTTACGGTTCTGCCACGGTGGGGAATGCCACCTCTTCTCAGCAGGATAAGGGTTTCATACCATCAGTTTGTAGTCTCCACTATATTTACACTTTGAATTTACTGCTTAACTGTTTCCGTCTTGGTAGCGAGTGCCACTAACCACCTTTTTTGATTTTTTGTATAAATATTCACGACATCTTGTGCTCATCTGTTAAAGTTTTACAAATGTTTAAGCTATGCTTGACACAATGTAGCCATTTCGCAATGTTTGAAAACAATGACATTTCATTTGTGCTTATATTTTTATTATACTAACGTATTTGAATTCGAATGTGTAGTAAAAAAAAACTTTAAAACATGCAAGTAAGCTTTCCTTTTCAATGTATTCATCCAGTGTCTTCCTTCAGATCTATTTCATACGTGTTCACATAAAAAGAATATAACTTTTGTGTTTTTAATGTGTTATCATAAAGAAAAATTGCTGGTTAGTAAATTAACCACCATGCCAGTAGCAGGTTTATGGCGAGAGTTGTCATGTAAATAATATAAGTTAACTTTTGTGTTTGTTACAGAATGTCGCGCTCGGTAAATGAAAAAGAAATATTAGAACACTTACTAGAAGACATCTTTTCAGGTGACGAGAGTATCCACACTGATGAGGAGGATCAAGAAAATGCTGATGTTCAGTCAGACTTTTGGGCATTAGGTGATACGATCGGAGAAGTTTAACCAAAAGCTTTTGACAACTACGGTTCAGATGATAACCTCCCTTTGTCCAGCTTTGTATGTGCGAATCCAGATATGATAGAACCCAGCACTTTATATCTGACCAAAGAAGGTATAATATCCCAAAACGGAGCAAAAACTATAAAGTGGACATACCTGGTGAGCTAATTGAAACTGTGGGCATATCTGATTACCTACTTTGCATGGAGAATGCTTCTACTGTTCAGTCTTTTTTCGACAAAGGATATGCAGGACATGATGTTTCCAAACAAATCTTTTGGCCACGCAATCGGCAAAGTCTTATGCACCCACCATAACAGAAGAATTGAATATTTTTATTGCCTTGAAAATGGTGATAGATATGAAAAAACTACCGAGCTACAGAGATTACTGGTTCTCAGCCACAGATTTACATGATAGGTATATTTCGAGGCTCATGATATTAGAATAACATAAAATTTTTTGATGAAATATCATTAGAATTGGATTCATACACTTTTAGTTACTCAAAATTTTGTTGTGCTCTCGGGATTATATTTAATTTTTGAATAGTTGGTTGATATTTTCTCCTATTTCCAATTAATGAATCATAAATAGTAATTTTCTATTGATAAAATTTTGTGTCGCCTGTGACGAGTTTTTAAGATTGATTATTGCTGAAATTTATGGAAGAACGTTTTTTTAATATTTTAAGTTTTTGATACACGATCGTGAACTTAGTTTTTTATAAAATTAAAAATACCACTCTCCTCCTATTTCAATTGGGCTAGGGATACGACTTTGGCGGAGATCAGGCTTTCGTTGAGCAGTGATTTGAAATTCAATTTTAGTAACTCTTATCTGACATCTCAATAATAAAATATTTCCAGCTTCAATCTAAATTATAGCTGTTTATGTAAATATTAAAGAAATTTATTGTCTGTAGATCTGAATTTAGCAGGTAATAAACTCATGAAACTCAACATGCGTCTGTATCGTTTGGTGTTTTATTTAAGAAGAACGAAAAGTCACACACTTATGTCATACATGTATACATTCAATCTGCTTTGACATTTGTGTATGACTTTTTGTTCTACTTAAATAAAACACCAAATAATACAGACGTGTATTGAGTTTCATTAATTTATTTAATCGCTAATTTATCTGCTAATAAACTTCTTCAGGTTATGGGCCCAGATAGTTAAATAAATTAATTGATCAATTTAAGAAGCAAAAAGTAAAAAGATTCTAGTAGAATTCTTCCGATTATTTTTTCATCTTATTGAACGTACATTTGGAGCATTGTGAATATATCGTACAAGGGAGGTTAGGAAACCGCAAGCAGATTCAGAATAATTCACAATTAACACAGAGAGAAGCAGCAGCAGTGATTAACATAGAATTGCAAACAGAATACATTGTATATATCGAATTTAAAATGTCAGCGGCACTCGTAGCATCAATCGAAAAATTGCGTGGAAGAGATCATTATTCTTCTTCTTCTTACCACTACAGCCCCTTCTGGGCCTTCGCTTCCTGCAAACAGCGCCTCCAACTGTCTCGGTCCGTTGACCACGTCTTTGAATTCCGAAATCCGAGCAGCGATGAACTGTCTTCGTCGAGCGAGTCAGACCAGCGTTTCCTCGGTTTCCCCATTGGCCGCCGGTCTTCAGTTCTCCCAACGAATACCTTCTTGGGCATCCGTTGTTCGTCCATACGATTCATGTGTCCAGCCTATTGCAGCTTCTGCAGTCTTACAATCCTTGAGACCTCCGATTCGTCAAAAATTTCATACAGTTCATGGTTGTATTGAATTCACCATTGGTCCCCGTCTAGCTTCGCTCCGATTATTCGCCTCAGGACCCTTCGCTCAAAGGCATTCAATATATTTGCGGATGCTTGGGTTAGGGTTATGTTTCACACCCATAGCATAACACAGGTCTTATCACAGATTTGTATACTTGGAGCTTTGTTTAACTATGTATGCAGCTGGTCTTCAAGATCGTCAATACTGAATAAAATATTTTATTTGCGAGCTGTATTCTTCGGCGTATTTCGTCTCTTTCATTGGCCGTTTTCGTTATTTTGGCGCCTTAATACACAAATTTGCTAACATTTTCGATACTGTACTCGCCAAGTGTGATATTTAGTGTATGTGAGGTATTTTTCCTCGACTGCGTCATGAGCTTTGTTTTATTTTCGTTGATTTGTAGCCCTACTAGTTTTGCTTCGCTGTCGAGTTTCAGGAAGAGTTCTTTGGCAGTTGTTGGTGACCGTGACAGAATGTTTATGTCGTCCGCATAGGCTACTAATTGGCTCGACTTGTATAGTAATGTACCTCGCGTTTCGACAGATCGCTTCCGTATGACGTACTCCAGAGCCAAATTGAATAACAATGGGGCCAGCCCATCTCCCTGCTTTAGTCCGATATATGTGTCAAAAGCATCGGTGAGTTGGTGGTCGATGCGGACTTGGGAGGTTGTCGACGTCATTGTCATTTTGGTAAGATGGGCTAATTTGGCTAGGATGCCAAAACCAAGCATTATTTGGTACAGTACGTTACGATCAATACTGTCGTATGCTTGCTTGAAGTCAACGAAAATTTGGTGTACGTCTATGTTGGATTCCCAGCATTTTTCAAGTACCTGCTTGACTGTGAACAGTTGGTCTATTGTTGATCTACCTGCCCTAAAACCACCTTGATACTCCCCAATAATACTGTTGGCATATGATCCGATTTTATTTTCTAAGATTTAAGAAAATATTTTATACGCCGTACAAAGTAGTGATATGCCTCTATAATTTTCGCACTGTAGCTTGTTACCTTTTTTGTGGATACGGAATATAATTGATTGGCTCCACTCTTTCGGCATATGTTTTTGTTGCCAAAT